>JANVCC010000076.1:8767155-8961249 GCA_025345505.1 Todiramphus chloris collaris | reverse complement strand
CCTATACATATAGGCATGACATGAAGGCCATGCCAGAGAGAGCTCGGTGCACCAAGCACAAGCCCCTCGCTGTTGCCTCCACACCCCTCCTCTAGGGGTTGTTTGCCACTTGCTGTGGAACAGGTTTAGGGTCTGGGGCTTTTCTCCCCAACACCCTCAATGTGTGCGAGAGGCACCGAAGGGCAGGGCAACAGCAGGGCACTCAGCAGAAAGGTGCTGCTGTGCTCCTCATGAATAACACAGTGACTAAAGGAGCAGAACAGCACCTACACAGTCAGCAATCCATTGCACTGTCAAACCTATTTCCATCCTCTATAAGCAAAACCAAATGTTGCACATTTTGTATTGTCATGGGTCAGCTTCTGTCATTATCCTGTGTGACCTGTACCTGCTCACCCCCCAATTCCTCCCCCCTGCCCTCCATGCTCCCTCCTGGGGCATAAGAAGGGGAATCAGGAGGAAGATAAAAAGAGGCAAGGCCCTGGGGGTTGAGATAAGTACAGTTTAAGAAAAGAACATAAAGAGAGATGAAAACAACAGTGCTAGTAAGAGTACTAACAAAGTGCTTGACAAGGCAAGTAATAGGCTCTACCTGTGCCCAGGATGCCACGTTCCCTGCTCCAGCCACACTGAAGCCACGCACTACAACAAGGGGACAGCAAGCCACCCAGCTCTATATAGGGGACATGACATCAGTATGGTACCAAGTGTCCCATGGGCTGGTTCAGTTGTTTATCTCAGATGTGGACCCCCCCACTGCAGCCCCTCACAACTGACTGGGCCAGCAGCTGCTAATGATAATTAACCTGAACCAAACACAGGACATCTGTGAAGGGAAAACCCTTCTATGTCTCACTTTCAGGAAGCAGTCATTCCAAGATTCTGAAATGTTGTTCTGACCATGTTGTCACGGGATTTCAGGGGAGGAGAGGAACTATGACAACTGCTGACATAAAGCTTAATAGAATAATGGGAATACTCTATTACATTTAATCACTAAGGGCACCTGCTACTTAGGACTGATTGGAGCAACTTATCTTAATTTCTAGATCAAGTGTCTCCTGTTAGTGCCTTAATGAAACCAGGAGGCATACAAGAGAAATTGCTTTGCATGTTGCCATTTCAAATGATTCAGAGAGGGGAAAACCAACCCAAACAAACATTGCAGGGTTTCCCCTGTTTTGTAAACATGTCATTTTCCATGAAAAACCTTCTACAACAAAAGTGTCTGTTGGGCAACTTTCGTCTATGAGCAATATCAGCTCACTCCTTGCGGGATGGGGGGGGGACACACAGCAGCAGGAGGAACTCTTATTCTATCTTGGGAATGTCCTATTTCAGCACTGTTCAAGTCACTTCACATTGACTTAAGCAGAGTAAGAGTGGGCTCCTCCTACTCCGAAGCAGGAATATTCTCCTTGCCCTGCTTCACCAAGGTAAAACTACCCGGGTTAGTAAAACTGTGTTGCAAACTATGTGTAGTCAAGGCATTTAAAAGAAGGATCTAGCTTGTCAAAAGCAGGGGTGTATTAGTAAGCACCTCACCTAGAGGGACCATGCAGTGGTGCCATGAGACTGCTGGAAATCAACATGGGAGAGCTCACCAGCAGCTGATTGAGCTACTGAGATGGAGAGGAAGGTCTGCTGGCACAGCCCCACTCACAGTCAGACAGAGTCTAAGTCTCAGAGAGAGCCGTAGCTCAACAACTTCAAAAATCAAAGTGTATCTTACAGTTTTCCCTTTTCTCTCTTCTTGTGCTGCTCCTCTCCCTTCTTAGACATCCCCTGCAAGGGCCAGCAGTTGCATTTGGCCGCTGCTGCTTTGATTCCAGCCTCATTTCCTACTCCAGCGTCTCCCCTAAGGGCCAATGTTCTCTTAGCCTTTCCAACTCCACCCTGGTTTTGCCCTTTCCTCTCAAGACTCAATTTCCCTGGCTTTGATCTGTTATTTGTCAATCTCCCTCTTTCTGTGCCATTTCCTGGTGCACCAGCCACCACCCCCTGCTTCATCTACGCTTTGAAACAACCAGAATTGGCACCCAGGAGCTCAGAGCTGTGCTGCCAGGGGACTGCCCGAGCCAGAGAAGCAGGAGCGCGTGTGGGTAACCCAAAACCCCCCAAATACTTCAGTGTTCTGTAGGATAAGGAGCTGAGATCAAAAATCAAACCCTTATAAACTCATCACAGATATGCAGCCTCTAATAAAGGAAATATTTTCTAGCACGCGGCTGTCTTTGACATTTCTCATCTTTTGGAGAAAGAGATGCTTAAAATCTGGAAGAAACTTTCTGAAACATTGTCAGTCCAGCTTGAAGTTGTTTTTCTACCTTACAGGTGACTGCCACACAGCACTGGAGTCTTCCTCACTTTTATGATAGGAGCTACCATTTCAACCGAACCCAGCACACTCATAAAATATCTCCCCAGAAAACCCCAAGATGTCAAAAATTCCCAGTCCCTTTCTCAAAAAAAATTCTTAGGACTTGGAATAATTTGCTACATGATTCTGACATCTTCAATCCGTGAAGCTGGTGGAGGGGGAAGAGATGAAAATGAGAGAGACCTGTAGTTTATAAGGTAGCAGCAAGGAAGCAAAAAGAGAAGCTGAGAAGAGAAGGGACAGGGAAGGAAGAGGAAAGCAGCAGGAGTAGCAGAGCAGCAGCACGGGTGGCCGAGCAGCACGGATAGCTAACGCTCCTCCTAGATTTTCCCCCCAAACTCCTAGAAGAAGCACCCAACCTCATAGCTGCTCAGAGCATGAGCTGGGGGAAGGGAAGGAGGAAAAACAGAAGCTCACCACCAAGCAGAAACTGCACTAGAAACGGGTGTCCCGGGAAACTGGAAGATGGGATTTGCAGGCACAGCTACACAAGGTGAAGAGATAAGCTGTATTTTGGGGGGCAGGAAGGGCCACTGAAGAGATCTCCGGTGTCCAGTGTGACCTTCTCTCTTGAGGGTTAATTCCCAAAATTCAGAGAAGAAAAAAAGAAAATGGCAATAAACCGTACTGTTATAACAGCCTTTACTCTGTGGGTGCCTGCCCTTGCAATTTTGGGTCTCCTTGACCACCAGTTGTACACTATCAAAGAAAGATAAGGGCTGGAAGGGACCTCTGGAGATCATCTAGTCCAAACCCCATACCAAGGAAGATTCACCTAAGGATGGTTGCACAAGAATGTACCTAGGCAACTTTTGAATGTTTCCAGAGAAGGAGACTCCACAACCTCTCTGAGCAGCCTGGTCCAGTGCTCTGTCACCCTCAAAGGAAAGAAGTTCCTCCTTATGTTTAGATGGAACTTCCTATATTCAAGTTTGTGTTCATTACCCCTTGTCCTGTCGCTGGGCACCACTGAAAAAAAGATTGATCCCATCCTCCTGACACCCACCCTTTAAGTATTTATAAGCAGTGATAAGATCCCCCCTCAGTCTTCTCCAGACTAAAAAGACCCAACTCCCTCAGCCTTTCCTTATAAGAGAGATGTTCTAGCCCCCCATCACCTTTGTAGCCCTGTCTCATCATTGTGCTTGGGTAGTGACCCAAGTCCAAACCCACCATCTGCTTGCTGACAGAAAGTGCCTTCCCAGGACACTTCCTTCTGCTGCAACAGATCTTCTGGACAGTAGATTTCATGGATCTGTTAAGCATGTGGGGTTCTAACTGGGGACATGTAAAAACACAGGCTGTTCATCATTCCAGACTTGCCTGCTGTCACGACATCAGAGCCTGGGACTGGTATTTCAGGTAATGGGATCAGCCAGAAACAGCAATAACTTAGTTTGCCTCATGTTCTTTATATACAGGAAGAACTTACATTATAAACACTGACAGAAGTTCAAAAAGACAACTAGTCGAGTTACTTAGAGATGCTTTTGAGCGAAAACATAAGGTTTCAAAACTTTGAGAAGAAAATAAGTACTTGTAGGAAATTTAATAATTACACATATATTCAAAAAAGCAGGTAAAATTCCCAGCTTTCTTCCACTTTCTAGTAAGATGAAGCAGAAGCAAGAATAATAAAAAAAAACCCAACCACCACATTTTCCAAAGTGAAAACTCACATTTAACTTTGAAACTCAGTTCTGATTCAAAACCAAAGTGATCGTAATATTTTAGACAAATGTAGAGTTAATGTTTTGGTTGTGAAACAACACATTAATGAAAAAATACTGTGAATGAAACAGGTAAAAAGCAAGATCTTTGTAGGCAAGGTATGTATTTTTCAGGTAGCAGCACTATTTGTTATTTTCCATTTCAAAGTCCAGCAGCAGAGATGGACCAAGCCATTTTCCACAGGGAAACACACAACTGGAGGCCATCAGGTGAGAACTAAAGCCACAGAGGTGGGCACCAGCTTGGGTGATGCTGTTAGAAGACAACAAGCATTCTGTAAAAAGTGGTTTATGTTGTGTTTATCTGAACCAAGAGCGGTGAGAAGCACATTTCATCCTTATCACCAGCAAAGCTGATCTCACTGGAGACCAGTTTTACAAAGCACTGCTGCCGAGGGTTGTACTTACCCGAGCAAACACTAATGGATCTCCAGACATGAGAAGCTTTACGTTGCCTGGACAACGTGAAGGCATCTGCTCTAGTCCAAGAAGCATGCAGAATGTTTTTGCAATCCAGAATGAAAGCAGTTTACATTTGCTTTGCACATATTCAGAAGAAAGGAGACCACGGGGTCAGGACAACAAAGAATTAAACAGAGCACGTATGAGCCAGGAAGAGTGCAATTTTTCTGAGTTACAACACTGTCAGGATTAACATGTCTCTCTCACAAGAAGTGCAAAGGGATCCCAAGCCATTAAACTGTCTAGCTCCTAGCTATTATATTTGACCCATAAACAGTACCTTCAGCAGTACGGTGTCCTCTGGCTCTGTCATAAAGCATTAACCACTAGTTAATACTTACCTTCCAAATTGCTACTTAGAAGTCTCTTTAAGTCCTCCCATCCACATACTGATAAAGAAAGAAGATTCAATCTGAAAGGGCTGCAGCCCTATTTAGAATCAATGCTTTACTGTGGCTGGACTGTTAACTCTTCCTTATCCCCAGGGGAAGCAAAACCACCACTCATGTTTTACTGGTTTCTAAATGAAAGTTTTGATTGAGCTTCCTCTTGAGTTTTCAGCAGCTCCTTGTGACAATGCAGGTCATTCCCTGAAACAGAAAGGGCAGGAATTGAGAAGTGGGATCAGAATTTAACAAACCATCTGTTTGAAATGTGGCTGGGAACAAAGGAACTAGACAAGAGTAGCAGTGGGCCAATTTACACCATATTCTAAAATTAGCCATTACTGATAGCAAAAGGTGGATGCATAGACAATCTTAGAGTGCAATTATATATGAATGAGGTGCTGTCATGCTACCCACTATGTCCAAATGCATCTTGACTGAATGAGCTAGAGTCCACTGAGCTAATTTACAGGAGCAGGATGAATCTGAGATGCTTTAACCCCAGATCACTAGACTTGAACACAACAAAGCCTCCATGTGATTATCCTGTAGATGGGAACCATAATATGGCATGGTAATGTTATTTTAAGGATATAAGTTCTCTCTTAACATATCTGGAATAGTATCCTACAGGTGGATGACCCCACTTTTACATGGTCCCAATGGCTAAGGAGGAGGTGATCAGAAAACAAGTTAGACTGTAGAGGACAATCCCCCAGTGACCAGAGGGGAGTGGATAAGATAGTGTACAGAAACAGGAGATGCTTTCCCCCCCTTTTATTTTTAACATCTATGGTGTGGATGTGCAGATTACATCCATGCCTAAAAGCAACAGGCCACTCAAGGGGAATTGCACTAATTAAGCATGTAGGCTGATCACTGTCTCATTTAATTCCTGTCTGTTCTGCCTTGGAAGACGACACAAAGAAAGGATTGTGGAGACTTCAAGAAGCACAGATGAGTTTCTCCCACAGTTTAGGATACTTATACATTGGGAAGTCCAGGGTCAGTCTGGTTGATGTACTCCTGGCCTCATCTCAGAAGTCAGGACCTGCTCCTGTAAGTGATGTCCAGTCAGTCAGTGTGGTGGGAACTCTCTGCAGCCAAGAGGATCTCTGAGCAATGAGGAGTTGGTCATCGCCAGCCAGCAAGCTGCTCCCTTTGCTGATTAGAAAAGGACCCACAGGTTGCCCCTGTGGTGCTAGCATCCGAATCTTGGGGTTTAGGTGGAATGCAGAATGGGGAAAGGGAAGCAACAGAAGGAATCACATTTCTTCACACACTGTACTTGGTTTGGCTCAACTGAATACATCTTTCTCCTGTGTCAACCATTTAAACATCAAAACAGTGTCTGCCACCCAATGAAGTCAAGTAAGACTTGGAGATGGGCATTTGCCCATCTGTTGTCTCGAAGCTCTCGTTGATGCATTTCATATTCAAAACAGTAAAATCAGAAGCACTCAGCAGTCTGGCAAGAGAGCAGATTTTTCACCCTAGACTGAAAAAAACCCCTAAAGGAGTAAGAAAAAGCACCACTGGTCAGAAATGGGCCATGTTAGCAGTGCTGTCAGTGGGAAAAACCCATCTTATGCCTGCTCTAGCAGGGCTTGGCTCTAGGTTGCTGCTTCTGCTTTAGAACTGTCCCGATAATCCTAAAACTATGTCCAAAAAAAAAGAAAAAGCCTTCAAGACAGAGAAATGGGAAGCAGAGCAGTACAAAGAATTTAATCTTTTGGTGAATGATAGCTTCGTGCAAACTCTGATTCCATGTCTGTTGAAGTAACACATTATGGCAAGAGGAAAAGGGACTAGAAAAACAAGAGAAGGAAAACAAATAGTCCTATCTCACTCAACACCACCAGAGACCGTAACAGAAGGGAAGAGGGTTCTCCTAAGCTTGGTACATCCCTCTCTAGTGGGAAGGTCACAGGACAGCTTTTGCAAGTTACTGACCTGGAGACCTTCCTTCTCTTTGAGAGCCACTCTTTCCACACTGTTTTGTGGAATAACACTGAGACCACAGCTCATAGCTGACTTCAGCCAGCAAGACAAGGTCAAGGTAGTAGGAAAGCAGTTAACATTTACTAGAAAAGAAAAAAAAAAAAGAAAAAAAAACTTAATATTTTCAGAATCGTCCTTGACTTGAGAGGGGAAAGGCTAAATTAGTAGGTTCACTGATGAAGAAAATCTACTGTCAAACACAACCCAAAGGATTATTTTACCATTAATGGGAAGATTTTCTTGTAATCCAAATTAAAACCCCACTGCTGGATTTCCAAGCACACAGGCATTATCGTTGAGTGGGGCTATCTGCAGCAGGGACCACAGGAAGGGGAAAACAAGACTTTCAATATCAGGCTTATTCTATTCAATTAATTCAGCTTATGGAAGACAAGTTTTAGAGGTGACATAATTGCTGAATATAGGGATTTACACATAGAAAAGCATTTAACAGGAGGTGACGGCAAGCAGGCAGGCAGGCATTGCAGCCCTCCTGACAGAGACATAATGTGAGCCAATAGCTGGAAGTTCAACAAGGCAAATTCTGTCTGATTTAAAGAAGATGTCATTTCTGGGCAGCTAGAACTACAGCAGCCTAGCTGGAGGCCACCATCTTTTTGGAGGCTGCCTATCTTTTAAAAAATCACACTTAAATGTCCAGTTTTGGGGGAGAAATTGCAAAGGGCCGCTTCCCTCGTGAAGGCAAGATACCTCTGTGGTGGGCTCATCCTCCAGGAGAGGCAGTGAAGTTTGAAGCAGACCTGCTGGTGGAGCAGCCTACAAGAGCTAGTACGAGTGTCAGCGAGTGGTCCAGGCATTGTGTAAGAAGCCTGAGTCCACTGGCACCCCAAGCTATCCTTAGACACACGAGAGAGCAGAGCAACAGCTTTGTGCCACAAAGGTCTAGAAGGATATTATGATCAGTTAAGAATAACTCTCAGGGATCACGTATCATCCTCTGAAGCACTTGGCAGTGGCTGGAGATAGCACACCAGAAGAGACAGCCCACTGGGCAGATACAGTCTGGCAGCTGCTGTATCCTTGGCACAGGGTGTCCTTGGAGGTCTCCTATGCTCATGTTGACCAGAGCTGACCCTACTTAATTTATGAGCTCTTCTGAGATCACAGCCTCATGTATTATGGCTCCAGGCTCTACTGAAATGAACTTTATTGAAATAAATTCCAGCTGCTTGGAAGGAGTTGGAGAAATGACAAAAAGGCAGCAAAACTTCCCCATTCCCTAACTCAGGGAAAAGCAGAAAAAAGAAACAAGTTACAGGAGACCAAACAAAATTCAACTGGCTCAGCTGAAGGGGTAGAAGGAAAAGATTTGGTCAAAGAACAAACGATTTTGATGAAGTGGGATGGTTCTGAACGCTGAGGCAGCAGCCAAGGCTAGGCAACGTGCAGAGCCAATGGGCCTACGGCACAGAGGCAGGGGACAAAGGGTTAGGAGGGCACTTGATAAAGCTTCTGACTGAAGGTGAGATGCATTTGAATAAATCAGATTCACGTGCAAAGGGGTCTTAAGAGTTTGTCCCTTTCCTGTTTTGTCTGTTCCCTGGCCTTTGGTCTGCTGCGTTTCCTTCCCCAGGATGCCTGTGGGCTGTTAATGGAGAATATTAGGGAGCAGCACCAGGATGTACCTCATTCTGCCTGTTGTTGCCAGCAGCCTACATGATTATTGTCCCTGTTTGGTAGATTCTCGTTTTATCCGTGCTTGACTCCTGGGGAATTTCAAAAGGATGAAATTTCTGGTAAAGTCTGGGGTTCTCATCCAGCCACATCTAATCAGAATTGTAAACTGATTAAGGATCTCAGAAGGAAAGCTTGACCTTTCCACCCTTCAATGGGCTGGCAGCTAGGAGAATAGATCTAGACCCTACCAGAAGAGCAGAATCACCCTCCTTGGTTGTAGGGTTGCCAGGAAAAGCACAGTTTCCAGATTTTAGGTGCTCAGAAAGCTACTCTAATGCACAGTGGGGAAGGAGCTGAACAGATGTGATTAGTAGTTGATTTAGCTGGGAACTAACTGTACATTTAGTAAGCATTCATGAACTAGTTCCACTTACAGAATCTGTAACACTCATCCCTCTTTCACCATTACAGACCAACCCTGGGCTCACCTTAGTGAGAGAGAGCCATGGCATGGCAGAGCCACCCATCATTCCCACCTACCTGATGTACCCTTGAAACTGCCTCTTGGGAGTGCCTCAGTAACAGCAGTTCTGCTGAGCAAGATGAGAAGATTCCATCAGCATCCATTTCACTTACTGCCATCTCTATAGCAGAGGTTCCCAAATGGGGAATGCTGTAGCTGAAAGCCATCAGACTTTTCCCTCGTGCTAGCAGCAACCACTTTTGGCAAGGCCTGTTAAATGGAATAATTTGCAGAGCGTTCCAGAAATAAGGCATGGGGAACAGATTCTTCAGCTCACAAGTGTTAAACCATGGAGATGGATTGGTGACAAAGAGGGTGGAGTGGAGAGAGAAGTTTCCACAGACCATCTTTTCTCCCCCAGCACCACCACAGATGTGGTCTATACCCCAACATATGCTTGCAATGAGTGCAGCCCAAGAGACCATCCAGCTCTTACTCAAGAGGCAAAACTTGAAAGAGTCAGCTATGTTTGAGATTAATCAAAGGCCAGAGAAACTGTGTGCGCTAAGGGTGATGGAGCTGCCCATGTTCAAATTCCACAGACAAAGCACAGATACATACAGATGGCCCTGGCGTAGTGCCTCTAGTCTATAATCCATGTCTCTCTGCAGCAGACACTGAAGGGCTCAGCTCCCTGTTTCACTAAGAAATACTAAGCTGTGACTAGACTAACTAGGCACCTTGGGTACATTCCCATAGTCAGAGAGAAGGCATACATTGGGGAACTCGTAGCTTTTGAAAGAAGGTTCTTAAATGATTCTTTGAATTTTATGGCTCCTTCTTTTCTCGCTCCTACCTCCACAACTGAAGCCAGACCCCAAGGGAGTCATGTTGGTTTACCAATTTTCACAGAAACTCCTTCAGCATAGAAGAAAACGACTCCTTCTCATTTAGTTAAATCCAAAGTGTTGCTGAAGAGTAAATACCACCACACCAGGGCAGACCAGAACTGGGGAAGCTAAATGCTATTAGAGGGGGGAAGAAAAAAAAAAATCAAATTCAACAAGAGGCTTCCTACAGGTCACAGGGTGTTTGCATGATATCACATAAAGGTCTTCTAAAAATTTAACTTATATGTATATGGTTAATGGAGAGATTTTATAAGCTTGATAGACTTGGAGACTTAAATTTTCTTTAAAATTCCCCACAAGACATTATAGAAAAGCAGGAATACAACTAATACATTACTCTGGTAAAATACGTTCATTTAGGGAACACCTATTAAATGAGATAGTTTATAGAAATATATGGTATCACATATTTGTATACAAGGTTTAAAAAGACCAATAAATGTTTACTAGGACCTGGGATATAGTCTGGGGGGTTTTATACTGCTGTAAACAAAGAGGGAGCTGAAAGAGATGAGAAACACACTTCAAATTTATATTCACAGTACTGAGACTTGACCTAAATACAGAGCCACAGAACGATGCTCCCAGATGGCCACAGCTCTGTCACACGGGGGCCTGGGAGGTGACACCTCTGATCCCACCATGGAGACGTTAGTTGGGAAATGACCCACTCAGTTTTGGGCTTAAGTAGGATTTTTTCCCAATGGAGTAAGTGCAGCAACTAAAAAATGTGTGGAATGGGCTGAATGCTGCCGGGCCCTCTCTTATCTGAGTTTGCGCCTGTGTTCAAATGATGAATTAGTTTTGGCAACTGAATTGAGGAATTTATAGCCTTAGTGCTGTGAATCTATTTATTGCTGGTTTTATTTTTCTTCAGCGGAGGGATGGCTGGCAGCAAGGAAGGAAGCCTATAAATCTTAACCTTAGAGAGGGGAAAGGGGAAGGTGTTTTACACACACATACAGGGGCTGGGCAAGAAATTGGGGTGGGTTTTTTGGTTTTGTCTTTGTTTTAGAGACAAAGGTTAATATGTGACAGATTTCTTCCAAAGATTTTCAGTTACTGAAAAACAGAAAAAATCTGCAGTGCACATCCCCTTCATTCTTTTAATTCCAGATTTTATTAATTTTCACAAAAATTAGTTGTTGGCATTTCAAAAACCAAAAATCAACTGCAGATTATTGCCAGAAAGAAGAAAAAAAGAAAGTAAGCCTGCTTACCTCTTTGGATGATGATACAACCTTTGAGTTTTTCTGGGATGAGAAGAGTTTGGGAATCACCTCACCTTTAGATGAGGCATCTTACAGGAACAGTTGTTTGCCACTCTCCACTATGGATCACATGTGGGAAATGCATGGTCCCCATGGGGAAACACCTAAGTAGAACAGTGTGTGGCACAGGGCAGCTGAAGGGGTGGTGGGAGCAGCACTTGTGAATGATGGAGAGGCCTGGCATCAGTTGAAAGTAGTCTGAAGAGCTCTAACCTGCATGGGAAAGCATCAGAAATAGTGGCATATATTTTACTGTTCTCATAAAACTTGCCATTGGCTATTTGCAGTAATTTGCTCCTATCCCTGGGTAAGATGGACAACATTGCCTAATTACGGCCACATCTTTGGACGCCCCAATTAAGCCAGCTTCTCATCTTCTCTTGCTGAGAGGCACCCCGCAGTCCCTGATTGAAGCTGGTGGCAGCACTGAACATCACGTGCTGAGAGATTATGGCTAAAGTTTGAAGCTCTGAGGATGTCTCCCATGCCCTTGCGTTTGGGATGGTGCCGGTGAGCAGCAGGCTCTAGAAGGAACACAGGCATGTTAGTTTGGAACAAGCCATTGGGGAAGTTCATAAACTCTCTGGTAATAGCAGGTGATGACAAGAAGCACTCGAGGGGAATAGGGGCTGGCAGGAGCTTCAGAAGAGTCTTGCCTCCTACCTTGGCAAGCACAAGGGAAACTCCCTCCTCCTCCTCCCTCCCTTAAACCAAAACAACCCCCCCATGGAGCATTTTGGACAGGAGCATCGGCGCGTTGTGGCAACAAGGTGGTCTGCCACATGGGTCTGTGGAACCAGCTCCAAGAAACACATTCTCACACCCACAGATAGTGGGAACTTGAGTCCTTTCCATATCGAAGCGACTTCCTCAAAGGCCTTCAAAATTTATTGTCCTTTCCAAGGCCTAAGGAAGCTGGAGACCTTCAAGGCATGAGAAAAAGATAGATTCCTGCCCTGGAATTTTAAGAGATAGGACATTTGGAGATGCTACTTCTGTGACTAAATATGGGATAAAGCTGGATATTCTGCCTTCACACTCCTTTTTCTTGAAGTCCCACATTTGAGAATAGGGAGATGAGGAAGGGAAAAAAACTTCTGAAAGGAGAAAAACTTCTGGAAGGAGAAAAACTACTAAAAGACAATGCAATGACATTTTTAAAAAACAGAAAATTGATTTATCCCAAAATATCATTGTATTGCTGGAATGAGGCAAGATAAAATACCTCTGTGACCTATTATCTGGCATGACTCTTGGTTTCTAAGGAGTAGAACCAGTACTTTGATATGTCGTGTGACTCACAAAAGAGCAGTTCCAGGTTCTAATTGTAGGACAACAGTCAGAGATTACGCAGCTTGTGACTCTGCAGCACCCATCTATGCTGTTCTGGTGCAATTTCTCCACAAAGATCAGATCAGCTTGCATCTGAAGCAAAACCTCAAATCACAAGCAGCTTTGCTCTGGTGGGTACTTCATGGGACTCCTGTAGGAGCAGGCAGGAAGGGCTCTCCAGTAGTGAAACTCCAGTATGGGAATCTCGGACAAGGTGCCACAAGTGAGGCAGACAGTTGAGGTCTTGGTCCTTCTGGAGTTGAATACTATTGAATTTATTGAAAAAGAAGTTTCCAGACATCCAGGATCATGTCGACACAAAAAATACACTGGAAGTCTCGTGAGGACTCTAGATTGCCTGCTGTCTCAGCAGTTGTACTGCAGCATCAGTGTTTGCAAGAAAAATGAGGAGAATACGAGATGTTTTTAGACTTGCATGGATAGTTTAAAGGACTACGTGCCTGTAGCCTTGCCGTGACTTCCCTGACATCATGCTGTGACAAAGCCTAGGCAGGAATCAGACTGAACCACTGCCTCTCCTGACCGAGTAACAAAGTACTGGCAGTAGGATGACCACAGCTACTGGTTATTCTGGGCACAGTTCTGAAGCATTCCTGTACTGTGGGGGCTGAGGTCACAGCCAAAGGTTGTTCTAGGGCCTCGTACCCAACTGGCACCAGTATCATTTATATTTACTGTCTAAACCTAAGCCAATCAAGAGCTTGATATCCTCAACATATTTCACCCCCAACCAAAATATTGTTTCTTTTTCCAGTGTTACAGATTTTTACAATTCAGCCATAAGAAGTATTCTTAAATTTATCCCATCCCAAAGCTAACCCTAAATTCATGTGTTAATAAATATCTCCAATGCCAGAAGTTTTCCTAAACTAGAACCTCCTGCACACAGATGCTCAGCCTTCATTTTAACTCACGTGTCATGTTCATGTCCCATGAACAAGATGTTACTGAAGCCAAAAAAAAAAAAAAAAAATCAAACCCAACAAAAGAACCTTATCAACACCAGCCTTCTTCCACTCCTGAGGACTGGGCAAACTCCAGCTTCAGCATTTCTTGCCCCAGGTGAGGTTGGTCAGGGCTCTGAGCAACCTGGTCTAATTGCAGATGCCCCTGCTCCCTGCAGAGGGGTTGGACTAGATGACCTTGAAAGGTCCCTTCCAACTCAAATCAGTCTATGATAAATCTATGAAATATACTGCCACAGCCACATTATCAAGACATTGCACCACTATCACCACTTAGTCCGTTATAAACAGGTGAACTTTAGAGTTTTAACAAGAGTTTATTTGTCCTTGTGTGGATCCTGACCATAATCTTGTCTTTCCAGAGAGGCAGGATTTGCTTTACCCTTACTGATGGCATCTGACAACGGGATCCTGACACCTGCTATACTCTCAACCCTTCTGACCCTCTGCTCTTATCCTTACATAAAACACCTCTGCATATTATCATAGAATGTTTTGAGTTGGAAAGGACCTTAAATGGGTCCCATGGGCAGGGACACCTCCCACTTGAGCAGATTGCTCAAAGCCCCATCCAACCTGGTCGAACACATCCAGTGGTGAAGCATTATAAACTACTTACATCCTCAGCTGTAGTCCTCTCCCAGCAAACCACAGTTCACTGGCTTTGATGCCGAGTTCTAGCATGACCACAGACACAGGAGGACAGGCAGGGAGGGACTAGCACATGAAGGGTGGAATTGGGATTGCACGTCCATGTCACAGAACTGCTTGCAGCACTGCAGAGCCCTTACCAGGTCCTGACAACACTGACAGAAGCATATGACAGAAGTTCTTTTAGTTTGAGTGAATAAAGGGTTGAGTGGGAAGCAGTTATCCTAGGGAGAATGCCATTAAGACAGTAGATAGCAGACTACCTTGTCCTACCAAGCTGATTTCAGGGTAGAGGCAAAGAACAGTTTCAGAAAGTTCCCCCTCAAGCTTCCTCTGGTTTGTCTTTACCATCTTCTTGGCTACTGAAGGATAGGAATCCTCAGCATGGCTCACAGTGAATTCAAGAGGAGAGAAAAGACAATCTCATTATTGTTTTGCCACCTATTAATGAGTGAGACAATCTGGCTGTGGCAAAAATAAATCACTGTATGCAATTATAAGAATCACCAGACATCTCACCGTACGTGAGGCAAGACTATAGAAAGACAATGTCATCCTGCTGTTGCCTTGCTCAGATGAAAGACAGCCTTGAGCTAATCACCTTCCCCTCTAGTCAGGCGTGGGGGACTTGACAATAGCCATCTGATCAGCGACGTGCTCTCTGCATCTTATCACATAAAAATGGGTGGAACTAACTTCTTCACTACTCGAAGTGCAAGCTCCTTGCTAACGACCACTGGAATATTGAGTTTTTCTAAGAGCAAACACAAGAGGGTCCCCAAATCCCAGACACCTCTGCTCTGAAGCCTCAGTGCCCATGAGGACATCACCTGCTCACGGCTAACCAGTGCAAGGGTTTGCAACCCCCTTTGCAACCAAGAGTCTGCAACCCCCAGTGATCTGCAGCCAAACTTTGTCGTCGCTTTTTGGTACTTTACTGGCCATAGAAGGAGTTGATGGGGACTTCAGGCAGAGCCAGCAAGCATGAGAAAGAACATTCAGCCCAGGGTGTTATTGAACACAAAAGATTGTTTTCATAACATCGGTGATGAGATTGTACAAAGCCATGGATAGGCTGCCAATTGTTGGAAGTACTCAAAAGGCAACTCTGGCAAAACCAGCGGATTGTTTAATGAAGAACTATTTTCAAACTGATACTGAAATCAATGCGAATGGCAGCAGGGTTGTTTAAGCATGAAGGTGCTGCTGTTTCTGCATTCCCTGCTGACTACCTGCCCAGCAACAGGTAGTGCTGCTCCTAGAGTGCTCCTGCCCACCCATGGGTCTCGTGTCTACCTCTCACATACTGCTGGAGGGGATGGATGTGGCAAAAAGCCACCTGCCACCCTGCCCATCTCATGATTTCACTTCCCCAAGAGCAGCTGCTCTTCCTCCCATGCCCCCTCCAGGGCTGACCACAGCTCATTCACTGCCCTCCACAGCAGGACCACAGCTTGGCATTTCCTCAGCAAATCAACCTACCTGGCCTTACCAACAGGCTCCTTGGGGCAGTGGCTGACCCTGGGGTGGGGGGGTGTCCATTCCTGAGGCTCCTCCAGGCACATATACCACAGACAGTTTATTCTTTTTGGTCAGTTTAGTTCCGTGCTCTCCAACCCCCCCCTTTTTTTTTAACTTCAACACCCACCACCCACCCCCCAAAAAAAGAAAGTCTTAAGAAATGCAGATTTAAAGGCAAAAACATTACTACTTTCTCTCAGACACAGCCAACACTCTTGACTATTCTCATGGAAAAAAACAAACCAAATCATAGAATTGTTTTAGTTGGAAGAGACCTTTAAGATCATCAAGTCCAACCATTAAACCAGCACTACCAGGTTACATGTACCCATCTCCACAGTCTAATCCCAGGTCAGACAAACAATACCCCCTCTTGTCAGGTGCTATATTTAGAATATGGGTTGATAATCCTATTTTGTCCAATTCCAGGTCTTGTACATAATGTTTACTATGAGGCAACAACGAAGAAAGCAGAAGAAACTCCTCCATCAAAAGCTATCCAACTATTTTCAGTCCTGTTTAAGTAGAAGGAAAAAAAAAAACCCCAAAAACCAACAAACAAAACACACTTTGTTTTATGGAAATCTACACCCTCCAGGGAAATACTGTTTTGCCAGAAGAATTCCCAACCAGCGCTAACCGGAGTTAATTACAACACAGGATTAAAAGGACAACTTATTTTCAAATGCTTAAGAGCATCGTGAAACAACCTCTGCCAAAATGAAAGGTCTGCTTTCTGCTGGGTTATTGTTCCAGGCTGTCTGCAGACATCACTGCCAGAGTTAGACTACTCTGACATCATTTTGCAAGTTCAGTGCCCAAAGCACATGCCTGTACTATAACATGGTCTTGACAGGACCTCACATTTCCACCCTAGTAAATCCTAAATAGTTTCCAGAAGCGCTGTGTAGAACATACCCAGGGAGCATGCTGGGTAAGCAATTCAGATGATCACATGCTCTGGGATTCTTGCTGTCTCTGAAGAACTTCCATATGTCTCGTCTGTACTCCAAGCAGGGCTGGGGGGGGTGGGAAGAAGTAAAAGTTAGTCTGAGGCACGGTCCTAACTGTTACTTTGGAGTTAGTTACTTAATGCCAGGGCAGCCAGATCCAGAACCCCAGTCTGGGAATTTACAAGGAAACCACTTGGGCAAGAAGAAACGTTTGAAAGGCTTCAGGTTATGAACAGCAGGTAATGCTGTAAAGTCACATGATGGACAAGGTCAACCACTACAGTGACACGGTGAGGACCTGGAGTCCTGAGGAAGGTTTAGATCTGATGTAGGTCTGGGACAACAGCACAATAGCCTCACACAAGTGTAACCTCATACTCCTAACCTAGTGAACGCTCACCAAACGAAGATAATCCCTGAGCTGCTGCCCTTGCTCAGAGTGCTACCAACATCTAGAGCCTTCCAGAGGGAAGGGAAATGCTCTCGAGTTTCCTCGAGATGGGGCCTGTTGTGGTTACAGAACCCCATGTCTCTATTTTCTGCTTAATTCGGGGTTGCTGTGGATGGACAAGTCATTTCCTAGTGAGAGAGGTACAGAAAATATGACACCAGAGAGAAATTTAATTCAAGTGTGTGCCAAACACCATCCTTGGGGACTGAAGGAAGAATTTCCCTCTCAGATTTCACACCTCTCAGAGCACTCACCTAGTACTCAGAGCTTAGTACTCCTTCTCTTAAACCTCTGTTTTAAATGGGGGCAATACTTTTGCCTGGAGAACTTGAGAGTACCTTTTCTCCAGCTGCAGAGCATCCAATATTCCCCTAATCCCTGCCCACAAAAGCCAAAGAGCACAGACACCCCTCAGCCAATTGTATTACCAAGAGCTCAGGAGGGAGAATCCAGGAAATTCATAGCCATGAGAAGTACAACTGTGTGGCAAGGGTTACACAACCGACTTTGGAGGAGGTAACCTCCCACACTTGGCAGAAGAGATTCTTGCCGCAAGGCGAGGAATTGCACCAGCTCCTCCAGCAAACGCCTGCTAGAAATTGCTTGTAGCAGCTAAATCAGACTTTACCAGCAACATTTTACTGATAGCTCAGGTTTGCTAATAGCATAGATTTTGCTAAAGGACCTTCTGCCAGCTAACAAGCATTTGAAGACTTCCACATTTGGAGGTTTTACACTGACAAATTTGTAGCGTCAACCTGGCTTAAGAGGTCATTCAGAAATCCTGGCTGCTAACTGAGGTTTGTTCTGCACAATAAAAGGCCCCAGCTAGAGCCAAGAGCCTCAGAGGCTAATGGGTGAGAGCCAGACCATAAATAATTGAGGGCATGTTCTCCATTTATGGCATTGAGCAGCAGGAACTGGCTGTGAGAACGCATTTGTGGGCACCCCAGGGCTTTGCAGCCGTGAGCCCTCACGGCTTCCCTTCCTCACCTTCCCCAACCAAGTCATAGGGCCTGACACAACCACCACTTGTATTCTGTCCTTCAGCAGCCAGAAACTGGGCCTTTTCTGAATTCCACAAATTCAGCCTCAACCCCTGAGCAAAGCTGGCAGGGACCAGTCACATCATCACATGTGGGAGAGTCACAGAGAAGAGAACAGCTGCCACATTTCACATCCGAGTACGTACCGTGATGAAACCACCCCAGAGCACAAGATGTATTGTGACTTAGTGTGGATTTGGGTAAGCCTATAACTAATGTAATTCCTCTTCCCTTCCCAGAAGGGGGAAAAAAAAAAATCCCAAACACCTCACAGGAAGAATTACAGCAGCTTCCAAGTTCCTCACAATCGCACAGAACGAGGAGCTTCACCAGCTCATTGCTAGAGGCCTTGCTTGAGGCCACAGGGAGGTCACAGCTCTGTTCTTGCAGTATTTATTTGCCCTGGACAGCTATATAGCAGCTTATTGGTTTTGCACAAAATGCTTCCACATGCTGAGCTACTGCAGAAGCTGGTGCTGTGGTTTTTGCTAGACAAACGTTGTTCCTCCCAAGGAGTCCGACTGTTCTTCTGATTTCTAGTTCCAAAAGCAAATCGTTACCTCTGGAGATGAGCTGGGAGCATGGCCTGCTCTCTGAAAGTCTGAGGACTTTGTTCCTAGACTTTTTTTTTTTTTTTAATTAGATCAGGTTTATAAGCATCAAATGTCCCCTCCTTCTCCCCATCACCGACCCCACAAAGGAACTGAGAATAGAGTGAAACAGGAAAAAGATGGGGACAAGGAAAGAAGCACTATCTTCAACTTCCAAAGCTACTCGGGGCAGAAACTGGAAAAGCAAGCACAAGACGTGCAACCAGATATCCAACTGCGTGCTGTTCCAAGAAATGGGAGGGATAACTATCCTTAAAAAATGCCAAGCATGCAGCACAAATCGTTTACGAGGAGAGCACATTTGTAATTACAAGTTATTTTAGCTACCCTGCTGCCAGGAGTAAGTAGGAGCAGAAGGAAGCGATCAGTGTCATCATCTCATCCCCCAGGGACCAGGCAGCGCTGCTGATGCTGCCGCACCCGGGCTGAGGTTTCTTGGTGGAACACCTCCCTCCAGTGGCCAAAGGCAAGTGGTGGCCACAGGGCTCGGGACCAGCAGCAGTCCTCGCCTTCCCTCCTTTCTCCTTAGCTGGCTCCACATCAGGCTGAAGGAGAATCAGCAGTGCCCTTCCCCACCTAAGCTGCCATCTACTCAGGTACAGCAGCTTTGCCATTTAGCCCTCTAAATCATGAGGCCCTGGGAAAGGATGTTCTGGGGAACCAAGCCATAGAACCAAACCCCAGCTCTACTCAAGCACAGACCAGGACAGCCTGGAGGAACAAGCTGTACTCACAGATCAGAGAGACCATTGCACCCTACTGCAGGCCTAGGGTCCATGTAAGCACCTCTTGCTCCGCACCCAGCGGGTCAGGGTAACTGAAGACTTGACTTTAGACCAGTTGCCACAAGAGTCTGCTGGTAGAGCCCCAGCACCTTCTCTGCAGACTCCACTCTGTTTCTTCAAACACGTATGAGGACAAAGCTCTGAGCAACCTGCTTTAGTTGCAGCTGTCCCTGCTCCCGGCAGCAGGGTTGGACTGGATGGCCTTGAAAGGTCCCTTCCAACCCAAGTCAGCCTATGATTCTATGACTTAAGTCATGCTTATTAATTCTTGAAGGAACAACTCCAGACTCCATCAGCGTATTGAAGTGACATCTTCAAATAGAGATCACTTAGCTTAGGAGGTAACATGTAATTTAAAGGAACCACCACTCAGCTCACCCTAGGACAGACATACATCATAAAACAATGCCAAGATGACTCTAGTATATAGCCCAGGAAAAAAATAGTCACCTCTCCACCAGTATCTTCACAGTCCACTGGTCTCCCACATGGACCTCAGAACAGCTTTTCACAGGCTTTTTGATACCTTGAGCCAATAAGGTGACAGCAATTTGCATGTCAAATGGAAGGGGGTGGAGAAGAAGCAAGGGGAAACCACCACAATGCACAAGTCGTAGGCAGAGATAGATTATTCTTTTTCTTTTTTAGCAAAGTCTTTATTACAGAAATATTCACCCTCTAGACTTTTGTATCTGTACATGCATTTCTTCCAGTAGGAAGATGTTGCTAAAAACAGACCAAAAAAAAACCAAAACAAAAAATCAAAACAAAAAAACAAACAAAAAAAAAAAAACCCCAAAAAAAAAAAAAAAAAAGGAAATCCCAGCATGGGCTCCTTCCTTGCTGCTCAGCATTGGCATCTGTAACTGAACAAGGATCTTACAAGGAGGAAAACGATAGAGAAAAGACATTGTGCTACAAGAGCTAGCGAGCTTTGCTGCTAAGATAGGTGCCTTCTGCTTTAGCAAAGGTCAGCTTGAAGAGCCTGTAACAGTGAGGGCAGGTGCCTCAAAATAGCAAAGCCTTATCAGACCTCCATAAAACCCAGCTGCCCAGACATATCTACTCACCACTGGGGCCCTGACCCCCTGAATGAGCCTTTCTTCCCAGAAGGAAAACTGAGTAGGTAGCAAAGCCATCCCTCAGAACTAGGGTTACTGCTACCAACCCCAGCCCTGACAAGAGACAGTCCTGGGACCACCTCTGTAAGGCAAAGGCTCTCTCACCAAGTACCTTGTCTCAGGAAAGGACCATCCACTTCTCTCTCCTCCAGCTTTCTGCTGTTAGGGCGGTTGCACCCATGCGCAGGACATCTCTTGTGCCTAAGCCACCTCCAAGACTGAGGACTGGTGCCTAGCTCCCTTGTCTAAGGAGCTGTGACAGTTTTTCCACACATTATTCCTACTTTCTTCTGCTCTACACCACTCGATGCTGCTGGCCACTGGCTGAAGAGAGCGAATGGCCCAGCCCTTACATACATAAACCACCCAGAAGCAGCTACTGGTCTGCTGCAGTACCCACGCTCACAACAGGGCTCAGGACGCAGCCGTGGCTCCAGACCGCGGTGGAGTCAGAAGACCATACAACTGAAATCAAAGCAACTCATCCTCACATCCAAACTATGGATACTAAACTGGGCACCAGCAGCAGTGGTATCTCCAACAGACAGCATCAGCAATCCAGCCAAACCCCTCCGCCTCCATAACTAAAACCCACAGCTAACAAATGTTATGTTCATAAAGGGGGCAGGGGAAGAACCAAGGTAACTGTAACCTCTATAGAAGTTGGCAAAACCCAAGAATGCAACCAGTAGAGCCAGCCTGGAGCAGAGTCCACACTATGAAGCAGCCTCTGAAGTAGCTCCAAGCTGACCGGAGCCAGCAAAGCAGTGCTAGAGGGAGAGGAAAAGGTAGAGAGGCAAGGGGGAGAAACATCTAAGCGTCAAATCCAGAACCCAAGGGACCCATTCCAGAAGCAGCTGAGCAGCACCACCGCAACATGCCAGGCCACGCTGGGAACAGGTAGGCTTGGCTCCCTCTCAGTGGCTTCTCATCATGCTCCAAAGGAAGAGCTCTGCTGAAGGCAAGGCGTAGCTGACTCCCGGGAGCAGCGATTGTGAGGATGGCGCTCGCTTTCTCAGATGAGAGCCTAGGCTAGAAGATGCACAGTAGCAGTTGAATCAGGTTAACTGCAAAGGAGAAGAAGGCCTATAAAAGCATGACTAGTTACCACCACAAAGTCAGTGAAGTAGGTGAAGCTACCAAAGCACTGGAATCTCAACAGCAATCCTGGCTCATGGGACAGAGATGGGACTTCTCGGGGGGGAGGGGGAAAAGATGTGTGGGATGAGAAAAAGGTTGGGAGAGGAGTTATTGTGTGTTAGGTCCAGTGGGTTGTAGAATGGAGATATGAACAGTATTGTTTAACATGAAGCAGGCAGCAAAAGCATTGTCCCCTCAGGTTAATTGGTGTCTCCTATGGTAAGAGACAGTTAAGTTCTGCTTCTTGAGACAAAAATAATCCAGAGGCAGGATGCAGGTGGCCCAAAGGCCCTATTGCCAGAAGATCAGGCTGTATTGCAGCTCTAACAGTTCTTAGCAGAGTGGTATCAGAAATGGGATGTCACAGGAATAATGGTCAATGATTGGACAGTCTGGGTACGAGGCAGGAATGTTCCGTTTGCTCCTTTCTCTCTGGTGCCGTAGCTCTGGAGTCAGCCAACTCAAGACTTGGGCACTTTAGTGTAGTCTTCACTGTGTATATTCTTGCAGAGAGAAATGGATAGTATCATCCCCAGCAGCTGGAAGAAGAAATGAGGAACAGGAACCAAGTCAGCAACCAGACAAATACCAACGTGGGAAGACAGGGTGACACCTGGGGAGCAGAACACAGCAGTCTCCTTTTTATGACACCACACAGGTGAACAGAATTGATCCCCAATGCAAGGAAAATGCAATAATTGGGATGACAAAAATATTTTGCTACAAAGAGATGTGCCTTCACCTGGACCTCACTAATGGGATGTTGCCCATCTCATTCTTCCCGATTGTGCATACAGCAAATTGCCAAGCAGCAGACCCAACAGCCCAAACCACAAGCAGACAGGTATTTGATCAATTTTTAATCAAACCCATACCAGCAGCAGATCAAAGCTTCAGGTGGACATAAGCAAGATCTAAAACTGCAGCGCCATTAAACCAGGTGTCCATTACTTGGACAAAACAGCTTTGCCTTTCATAGTATCTCCAAGGCAAGAGCACAGATTCATCTCAGAGGGTGACTTACCTCTATAACAGCAACACCAGTGCAGACCCCAAGAATGACACCAAGGTTGTCCTTCAACCAGTTCTCTACACCGTCCATGCATCCCTATGGAGAAAACATGGTCACAAAGGAAAGAAGCACGAATCAAAGTATCTCAAGACTAAAAATCCATTAAATATCTCCTTGTGCATGTCAAGATTATCCCAGTTACATGCTACAATGAGTTTCACAGTAGCTTTAGCATAAAAGGGCAGGATCTCTGTCTCCCCTTGCCCCAGTTTCCACAGGTACTTCAAACAACACGGACATGAAAAAAGTGCTTTAAATAATTCCCAGAGGAACAAAGACAAGGCAACTTCAGTGGAAGCTTCCTGGGGTGTGGACATCCTCACTCACCTGCTCATGAACAGGCCAGTCAGCGTACGTTGCGGTGCCGTTGACAGGGACGTCCAGGTTACAGAAGCCAGTATCCACTTGTGAATCCTTGGAGCTATTGGAGCAGGAGCAGGGATACGCAGTCATGCTTTGGTTGATAAGAAACTCATTATTTTCCCAGTCCTTTGCTCCAGTCCAACCACAGCAGGCAATCTAATAAGCAGAGAGAGATCATCACAGTCTTAACATTTTGTGTGGGTAATGTGCTGAACATGAAAACAAACAGGCAGTGGAGGCAGCAGCAGCACACAGGAGCTTCTTCAGGTACCACCACTGCTCAGGCCAGGTCATTTGCATGAATTAGTTACATGAGAACATCATCCTGGTTACTCCATGATAACCCTGGTTAGCACCTAACCCGCATAGGGCCGTTCAGGAGACAAGGACATTATTTCCTACCAAGGAATAGCCCTTCTAGCAAAAAAAAGAGTTAAAAGGCCACTTTTAACAGACTTTGAGCACAGAATGCCTTGGGTTGGAAGAAGCCTTTAAAGGTCATCTAGTGCAACCCCCCTGCAGGGAGCAGGGACAACTGCAACTAGAGCAGGTTGCTCAGAGCCCTGGCCAACCTCACCTGCAATGGTTCCAGGGATGGAGCATCGGCCACCTCTCTGGGCAACCCGGGCCAGGCTCTCATCACACCCAGCATCAAAAATTTCTTCCTTCTCTCCAGTCTGAATCTCACTCTTCAGTTTAAAACCATCACCCCTTGTCCTGTCACAACAGACCCGGCTAAGAAGTCTATCCTCATCTTTCTGAAAGGCCTCTTGAAGAGCTGAAAGGCTGCAAGAAGGTCTCCCCAGAGCCTTCCCTTCTCCAGGCTGAACAGCCCCATACTACACTATAAAATGCACAGGTCGTGCATAATATTCTAGCACACCAGAGTATGAATCCTTCACAAGCCTTACTACACAGAAATCTCGGTGTCTAAGCCTTGTAAGCCACAGAGCTTGAAATCAGTTCTACTGAGTGTAATCTGAATTTGGTTTTGCTGGCTAAGTGGTAACAAACTTCATCTGATTTCCTAGTCACAATGCTAAAAAGAGGCACAAGTCCAGAACAAAAGTTCCTGGTGGCTCAGCTGGAGGAAGGCGGTTGTCCCTTGTGACACATCGGAGAGATTTTTTTTTTTTTCAGCCCCTCTAGTTCTCATCAGCAGATTGATTTGGTGAGGGAGAAACATGGCAGGCAAGAGATGAGTGTGCTGACATCACATATATTCAGACATCTCAGGAGGATTACTACCTGTGCTACTTCCACTAGCGACATCACTTCCTTGAGTTTAAAGGCTAAAGGCTTTATTTTTCTTTGAGTAGCACACATTTTTTGATCAGATACAGAGCAGGAACTTTTCCTTTTCTGGTTCCCAATTGCAAGGTCCCACTGATGTCAGCTGTGACCCCTGGGGACACCAGCAGCCACCGCACGATGGCGTTGACAGTACACCAAGCCCCAGCAAGTGATGAAGAGTTCGCACCCGCCTGGCTGCAGTTAGGACTGGTTGGAAGGAGGTGGGATGAGGAAACTTTTCCATCTGAAGAAACATTTACATTCCTATATAGCCATGTGATAAAATTGCAGTTCCTGGAGGTGAAAGCATGTTGGGAAGTCCAGCAAAGACTAAGATCTTCTCCTAAGTGTGGATCCCAGTGCTTGCACAGTGGTACAGAGCAGAAAATCTATCATACCTAAGAGGGAAGTTCAGGGAAAATCCTCCTCTGCTCAGAAAGGAGAAGGAATTATTCAGTCTGAAGTAACAGATCTGAGAGCAGAGGTACCAAGACCTTAACACCCACATCAGGACAACATGTGGTTTCCAAACAAGTGTTGAAGACCCAGCTTCCAGAAGGAATTACCTCTACAATAATCTGGACTTAGTTTCCAAGCCTGGTCTACAGAATCCTTGCCCAACATGTGACTTAACCTCTATAAAACCTCCTTCTGTTCCTTCATAAAAGAAGGGTTCAAGCAGGATCCTCTCTCCACTCAGTCTTCTCTGGAGTCCACTAACAAGAGGACACAACTTGAGCGGTAAAACATCAATAAGTCATTCTCCCTCCAAGGAGGGGAAGTGCTGTAGGTCGGTGTTTTGCAGACAGAAGAAAAACGCTATTACTTGTACTTGCTCCACACAGATCCCACGCTGGGTATGTATTTAACCACAAGAGCCAGCTCTCAAGCCTGTGGTTTGGCAGTAAACAGCTATCATGACTCCAGGGCGCTTGAACACTGACCTAGTTGCTCAAGAGCTGACCCTGATGCTAAAACAGAAACCATGAGCAGTTGGATGGCTCCCAACAACGCTGACGCTTGCAGAAGAGCCATCACAATAAGCAAGCAATGCACACCAAGTGGTAAGGCCAGCAACACTGATGACTCGCCAGGCAATAAGATGGGGATTTTCTTTGCTACCAAAACAGCACGTGCTGTGGCTATCTCACTGGCTAGTATTCTGGAGGCCCTGCAAACAGAGAGAAGCATTGGGGTGACCTTTATTAGGCTACGCAGTCATGATCAGCTACTCCTAACAGCCAGCATGCAAGAATGATTCAGGGTCTTAACTAGTAAGAGCAAGCAAGTTTCCATAGAACAGTTATGGGTGGGAAGGCACCTTTAAAGGTCACCTAGTCCAACCCAACCCTAGTCCCAGGGAGCTGGGAGAGCTGCAACTAGAGCAGGTTGCTCAGAGTCTCAGCCAACCTCACCTGGAATAGTTCCAGGGAGGGGACATTGACCACCTCGTTGGGCAACCTGGGACAGGCTCTCGCCACACTCAGCATAAAAAAAAAAAAAAGTCTTCCTTCTCTCTAGTCTGAATCTCCCCTCTTTTAGTTTAAAAACATCACCCCTCATCCTGTCCCAACAGGTCCTGCTAAAAAGTCTGTCCCCATCTTTCTGGCAGGCCCCTTGAAGTACTGAAAGGCTGTAACAAGGTCTCCCCAGAGACTTCTCTTCTCCAGGCTGAACAACCCCAGCTCTCTCAGCCTGGCCTCACAGCAGAGGGGTTCCAGCCCTCCCATCATGGCTGTGGCCTCCTCTGGCCCCGCTCCAACAGGTCCCTGTCTCTCCTGTGCTGAGGACTCCAGAGCTGGACCCAGCACTGCAGGGGGGTCTCCCCAGAGCGGAGCAGAGGGGCAGGATCCCCTCCCTGACCTGCTGCCCACGCTGCTGGGGATGCAGCACAGGGTGCCACAGGCTTCTGGGCTGCAAGTGCACAGTGCCAGCTCATGTCCATCTTTTCACCACCAGCACCCTCAAGTCCTTCTCCACAGGCTTCATCCCCAGTGTGTGCTGATACTGGGGGTCATCCTGACCAGGTGCAGGACTTTGCAGTTAGCCTTGTTGAACCTCCTGAGTTTCACACAGTCCCACCTCTCAGATTTGTCCAGGTCCCCTTGGATGGATTCCTTCCCTCAGCTGTGTTGATGGCACCACACAGCTTTATGTCATAAGCAAATGTGCTGAGGGTGCCCTCAATCCAACTGTCTGTCACTGATAAAGATTTATTTCCAGTCTGCAGGCATAGGCAACTTTGTAGATCTGCCAGATCAATGTGCTATAGTACTGCCTCCTGCAGTACCTCTTTTCATGTCCTCAGCCCAGTTTGAGAGGCCACTGACTGTACTGACAAATAGCATAATCTGCCTCCTGCTCTCCCACAAAGACTCACCTGTTTTTGCACATAGTCCCACGCAACCTCTAAGTTCCTCTCATCATCATTCAAAGGGTCATAATTTTCAATCAGATTTCCAACTATGTGGGACAACTCATCTTTCAGCTGGCAAGGAAAAAAAAAAGGCAGCAGAGCTGAATTAGTCAATTCCTTGTAGCATTTTCTTAGGGACCACCTAAAGAAAGCTAACTGCAAAAAGTAACAGTACAGGTAATGTGATATATAGAGCCTCAGACTCAAAGGGAAAGGAAGGCAGGAGCTTTGCTACACAATGCAACAGCTAAAGCACCCATACGTCCTGGCAAGTCCTTGCTCAGGCACAGAAGAGGGCTACAAACCTGAGGAGCAATAAGGAAACAGTGCTGAGTACGGTTAGACGGGTAAGACACAGGCTGAAGGCTGCTGCTGGCCCCAGATGAGGCAGAGATGAGAAGGAAGCACAAGCTGAAGGCCAACGCTGCTTCAAGGACTCACAGGTAAGGGGTTTCTAACACTGCCCTGAGAGTGTGGTCCAGAATCTCAGTAGCTGAAGCTGATCTGCACCACTGTGGGAGAGCACGAGTCACACTGCTCCTGTATGCAGATGGGCCTTTTGACACAACTGCTGCTTCTATATTAAGACAGGAAGTCCTACAACTACATAAACTGCTCATTAACAGTCTTACTGCAAAGCTCAAGTGTATCAAAAGATTCCTTCAGCCCCATTCCTTATCCAGAGGCATTTACAACACCTCTCAGTTTGACGAGCAGTGCAAGCTACCACCTGGCAGACTCATTCACCTTCTTCCTCCTACATCCTTCTGAAGCTCTTCCCAGACAGCCTGTCTGTAAGGGCAGCTGGTTTTGTCAAGAACAGACCCAGATCACAAAAGCAGTGTCATTAGACTGGTTGCTTGAGGGATGGGATAGAGTTAGATCAGCCTAAGCACTTGGATGCTCCCATCCTGTGTTTTACCTTTTGGTCTGTGGTGCTGCAGCACATTTCAGATCAGTGGAATCGGTTTTTCCCCTTTCTATGATTCTTTTTGCTGTTAAGCACCACAAATGCCCACGGCAAACCCAGGGACACACAGCAAGAGGAAGCAGGGCCCACTCTTAGAGAAAGGCTTCTCTACATCAACAACTCTTCTTCCTAGAAAAACTGCTGCTGAGCTCACCAGGATCAGCTACGTCAGGCCAGACAGATGGGAGCTGCATGATCTTTCTTCTCATACTGTCTAACTCTTCCCCTTTTAATTACTTTACTTCCCCTTTTCCTTCCCTTCAAATCACAGCAACCTGACCTGGTTCTCACTAATGAGATTGGCCTTGACTGCTGCCATAAGCCTTATCAGTTACTGAACCTCCGAGTTCCCACCCTCACCCCTCCTGCACACCACTGCTCCACATGCACAGGGAGGCAAGGAGAGGTGGGTTTGTTGTCTCCCCTGGGCCCATCAAGCCCCTCAGCTATCAGGCCAGGCAGAGTCTGGTGTCAGTTATGCAAGAATCCCAGGCAGTGACTCTGTTCTCCATCCTGGGGGCCCATCACAAGCACAGACAGATCTGAACTTGTGGCCAACAGGTCAAGGGAAGGAATTCTGCCCTGCTCTGGAGTCCTCAGCACAGGAGAGACAGGGACCTGTTGGAGCAGGGCCAGAGGAGGCCACAGCCATGATGGGAGGGATGGAACCCCTCTGCTGGGAGGCCAGGCTGGGAGAGTTGGGGCTGTTCAGCCTGGAGAAGAGAAGGCTCTGGGGAGACCTTCTTGTGGCCTTTCAGTACTTCAAGGGGCCTGCCAGAAAGATGGGGACAGACTTTTTAGCAGGACCTGTTGGGACAGGATGAAGGGTGATGTTTTTAAACTAAAAGAGGGGAGATTCAGACCAGAGAGAAGGAAGACTTTTTTTTGTGCTGAGGGTGGTGAGACCCTGGCCCAGGGAAGATGGAGAGGATGTTGAAAGCCTGTCAAAGCATTCAGCACACCTTTCTAGCTTGTCTTGCTCTGCCACATGCGGAAGGGTGGTCAGCTGCAGGTGTATGTGGTTTCCCCTTGGGCTGCTCTGCCGGATAAAGCTGCGAACAAGCTGCCTCTGCCTGCACTCTCCAGAGCTGTGCTGTTGTTTGTGTAATATTCCCCCTTTCTCCAATTACTTTTACTGCTAAGAATGCCTGAGTTTTTCACGAACTGAAACCCATGGCCTTTTGAAACCAGAGCTCTTTGTAAGACTTCTTGTCTGTTCTTGGGTAAGAGCAGAAGAGCAGAGATCCAGCCTCCCCAGGCAGCTGTGGTTGGGGACATAGAATCACAGAATGGTTTGGGTTGAAGGGACCTTTCAAGGTCACCTAGTCCAACACCCTGCAGGGAACAGGGACATCTGAGCAAGTTGCTCAGAGCCCCAGTCAACCCCAAGTGGAATGGTTCCAGGGATGGGGCATTGACCATCTCTCTGAGAAACCTGGGCCAAGCTCTCACCACCCTCAGCATAAAAAAAATTCTTCCTCATGTTGAGTCTAAATCTCTCCTTTTTTAATTTAAAACCATCACCCCTTGTCCTGTCACAACAGGCTCTGCTTTAAAGATTGTCCCCATCTTTCTGACAGGCCCCTTTAAGTACTGGAAGGCCACCAGGAGGTCTCCTTAGAGCCTTTTCTTCTATGGGCAAACAATAGCTAGCAAGTAGGGCAAGTCCCAAAAGACCACTGCTCTCCTTCACTTGAGGCATTTAGAGCCAATCTGTAGATGGCTTCTTATTTTGATCTACCTTACACCACTGCATGTGTGTGCTTGCATCTCCTGAACCATCCCTCATGCTAGGTGGTTACAGAAAGCAGGGGTGGAATGCCCATCCCCACACCTCATCCTCTGCAGTAGTCAGAGCTGTTCGTTGAGGATCAGCAGCTTGTTCAAAGTTGTAACTTGGCACAGCAGGTACCAACATTTCAGTTTCCCCTTCAGCTCCAGCCAGCCCAGACACAAGCTGCACTCACACCACACTTGGCAAGGAACCCAACTAGCAGCTGCTCACAGCTCACAGTCACCACAGCCACTTGTGCAAAGCTCACACCTGCCCCCTGTCTCCCCCCAGACTTCACCAGCAGGCCCCATCCATAACCTTCTCCACCCCTGCTTTCTGTAACCACCTACCATGAGGGATGGTTCAGGAGATGCAAGCACAGACATGCAGTGGTGTAAGGTAGAATCAAAATAATTGGTTTGGTTGAAGGAGACACTTCAGATCATAGAGTTCAACTGTTAACCCAGTGCTGCCAGGTCACCACTAAACCATGTCCCTCAGCACCACATCTCCATGGCTTTGAAACCACTCCAGGGATGGGGACTCCACCACTACCCTGGGCAGCCTGTTCCATGGCTTCACAACCCTTTTGGGGAAGACATTTTTTGTCCCCTCCACAGTGCTACTCAAGTCTGTTTCCTCTTGTGCTATTGCTTGTTCCATGGGAGAAGAGACCTACTCCACCTGGCTCCAACCTCCTTTCAGGGAGCTGTGGGGAACAAGGAGGTCTCCCCTGAGCCTTCTTTTCTCCAGGCTGAACAACTCCAGGTCCCTCAGCCACTCCTCATAAGACTTGTGCTCTAGATCCTTTAACAGTTTGATTGCCCTTCAACAACAGGCATGCAGTTACATGGCAAAGGACAGGGCTACCCACAACTGGTACCAGAAACCTGCAGACCAGGACAGGAGCCAGCAAGAACCCCACAGTTGTAACTTACTCCTACTGCATGAATGTAGCTCCCAGTTAAGCTGTCAAACAGCTGGAGGCCTGACCAGGAACTTCCCTGGTCATGGAACCTATAGCTAGGACAGGCTGTTGCAGTGCACTTCAGTAGCTCAAGAGTTATTCCCTTGATGCTACCAAGACTGTTAGAGCTCCAGAAGGATATGCTGTGAAACTGCATTCCTGACCAAGAGATCCTCTTCAAAAATCTTAAACCACTTGGCTTTTAGCTACAACTGTAGTACAGGAATCATCAGACACTTGGGTTTGCCACCAGGGAAAGAGGACAGCTCTGCAAAGGAGAATTTTACATACAGATAAGGAAGGACTCAAAGGATGGAACAAGATGACACAAGGACAGAGGCCAATCGGAAAAATAATTGCTCAGCCTGGTAACCCCTCAAGGCACCAGTGATGGCAACGTCATCACCACTACTCCATGCCCACATAGTAGTCTGCAGCAGAATCAAGAGGTGATGCAGTCAAAAGCCTTTCAGGAACTTCTTTTTAGTGTTCCCACAACCCCAAACTAAAGCCAGCATACCAAACCAGTGCTTCACAAGTCATCAGAAAGCAGCACTGCTGAGGCTGGCAGGCACACAAGAAGCAAAGCTGCTGAGCTGGGGTAGAGGAAAGAGTACCTAGTTATACCTGCTAACAGTATAACCCACTTCAGAAAAAAAGAATTGCCAGGTGTCTCCTGTTCCTCCAGATCAAGACCAAGGAGAACATGCACAATAGGAAATACTCACTGTTTCTTTCTGGAAGTAGATGACCAATCCAGCAGCAACCTGAGTTATAAGAATTAGCATCAGGCAGGTGAAGTACTAGAAGGAAACGAGAACAGATGACCACAATCAGCCTTTAGAATGATCTGTCCACAACAGCACTAATTTTAGTTAGATTTCATAGGCAAGAGAATTCACAACATTGAGCCAAAACCATTGTGTGCAGACAAGCTCTGCTATCAGCAACACTCTCTCTAGTAAAAGCTTTAGTACAAGTGTCTACATCAGACCAGTGCACTTCAGCACTTCTCCTCTCAGGAGAGGAGAGGGTTTACAAGCACCCTCCGCATACATCATTTCAGCCAGGACTCCACCCCTCCCACTTCCAGCTCCATCCCTAGTCCACTCTGAACTCAATCAGTTGGACTCTGCCTATTCCAAGCCTCCAGGGCAAGAAAAGTTCATTTCACAAACCTAATCTTATTTTTTATTAAAGTCAATTGCCTTAAAAAAAAAAAAAAATTATACCAAAACTTTAAAAAATAAAAAACCACCACCAAAACACTTTTTTTTTTTGAGGATCTAAATTTTAGATTCACCAGCAAACCACTTTTAAAGGTAGTTTCACATCTGAGGTTACTTTTAAATGGTGGCAGCTACCACCATTACATGAAGAGCTATTCCTCGTACCAGGACACATCACGTGGCCATACTTGGTGTCCTATCCATATGTGCTTTGAATAAGCATGCAGTGGTGTATCAAGTGTTATCCATCACAGACAGAAAAACTATAGATGAACCATTTGAAGACAGGTCCTGGCATACAGGACATTCCTCATCCAGTCTCTCTCAACTCTTGCACTCTTCCCAGAAGCTGATCTTTGCAGCATAGCAGGACACAGAAGTACCATCTCCAAAAGACCAGAGCCCCAGCTTACAAACCACCAGGCATTCTGCAGGAGAGGTATTAAAGGTTGGGTCTAAAACATAGCATGAATTCTCTCACCAGACCCAAGAGACATCGGATTTCATTGACTGCTCCAAGACAGCCCAGGAACCCCATCAGCATCGTGAGAGCCCCCACACCAATGAGGATGTATGCACCAGTCTTCAGGGAGGGAGATGACATCTCTGTAGGGGTCAGAAGAGGGAACAAAATTAGCTACTTACAAAAAAACTACACCTGCCATCACCACTCGGAACTGCTTCCGTATCTACTTATAAATGTCTGTTGTCTTCTACAGAGGGATGGCACAAAGGCTTGTTGAATATGGAGACAAAAGGATGATTCTGTGTGTCTTCTGATTCAGGAAGACTCTCAAAACCAACCTGAAGGTCTCCATTATCTCAGAGCCTGTAAAGACTCAATGTCACCCCAAATAAACCAGCCTTCTTTGGACAGTGTTAGCTGCTACATGGATTTTTACCTCCCTCATGAATGCACTCTGAGTAGAGTAAGATAAAGCACGTTCTGCTCCACAACTACTGCCCATTTGCTTCAACTCCCTTTGCTGTCCTTCAGGGAAGTTTGTTGTCTTTTTTTTTGGTTTGGCTTGTTGCCTTCATGCACCATTCCTTCTTCCTTTTGTTTTTACTTATCCACTTCTGGTCAGTGGGCCACACAAACTCAGTGGAGAAACATGTTGCAAGAGTTATGGCCAGTGCTGAGCAGAGACGATGCAACAGGTTACCTGACAATCAGTGTGGAATGGCTCATGGCCAGGCACTCACTGGAGGCTGTTGCAGCACCTCTGTAGGATCCCCTGAAGAGATACAGGCTATTCCAGGATCAAAACAGATACCAGGCCCAAATGCATCACCCCTCAAGGTTTTGTACTGTGAGCATCAGAAGAAACAGAACTATTTCTTGCAGAAGAGGTTTGGAGGAAGCAAGCACTACAGCATCAAAGTTGTAGAGATAGTCTGTCTGGAAGTACCTCATTTATCATTAAGAGACATGCTTAAACCTGCAAGCTGCATGGTGTAGGGGAATTCTGAATGCCCAGTGATTAATGAAGATAATGTTCCTAAAGCTCAGCATTTAGTTTCCTGAAGTCCCAGGAGGCAAGCTTCCTCTGAGCTCCTCCCAGAACAGGCTGAGAATAACTGAATCCAGACTAATACTTTCTCCCCTTAACATATACCCCCCACGGCTTCTGCTACCTACTGCAAGTCACCAGCTTCCAAATGTTTTCCCTAGAATATGCTGAGCAGAGGAAAAAAAAAAAAGATCAACACCCAAAAACCCAAACCAGAGAGGTCACTCCAGCCTTGGTTCTTTTCCAGGCCAGCCTCTCCCTGCATGGACGTGGGCCCCAGAAACCAGGATCCTGCTCCCTGTTTGCTGTCCCTCCGTGTTTTCCCCCCGTGCCGTGCCGGGCAGGTGGCCAAGCGAGTACAAGAGGCTGCTTTGGCAGGGGCAGCGTGCCCTGCTGTGCCCAGCTCCCGCCCCGGAGCCAGGCTGACTGAAGTGGAAGGGAAAGAGGGGCAAGGCATGGGAAAGGAAGTGAGGGGGCAGGGAGAGAGAGCTGATGCTGGAAATCTCCAGGAAGGAAGTTAAATCCTTAAATGCTCCGTTAGCAGAGATTCTGGGGAAAATGGGAAGAAACAGAGCCAAGTTCAGGGCCTTCATGCCTCCACAACTGGCAGCAGCCTGCTGACATGAAACACGCCTCAGACTGTCACGGGTGCCTCAAAGAATCAGGCCCTGATAAGCTCCTTTTTTGGCTGCCTGTATGAAAAGTGCATTTCTGCTCATGCCCCCGCTTTGTTAACCATCCCTCCTCGTTGTGCTTCGTGCCCTTCTAGTATTGCAGCAACAAGCCAGATGCTGCAGCACAGCGACAGCGCAAGCAGCAGTACCTGTGTGTATGGCATTAGTGGGGATGTTGTCTGCACCCAGCACCTTCCAAAGCCAGGCCAGAGTGTTCAGCAGGCCTTGGGAGATAACACCCTTTGCAGGAGAAGTGTGGTTCGGAATAGGCTAGGAAGTAAGTCTGCAGATGACACCAAGCTGGGCAGGAGTGTTGCTCTGTTGGAGGGTTAGGCAATGCTACAGAGGGGTCTGGCCAGGCTGGATCAATGGGCTGAGGCTGAAGAAGGCCAAGGGCCAGGTCCTGCACTTGGGTCACAACAAGCACCCTGCAATGCTACAGGCTTGGGGCAGAGTCGCTGGAAACAGCCCACTGGAAAAGGACCTGGAGGTGTGGGTCAACAGATGGCTAAAGATGAGCCAGTGTGCCCAGGTGGCCAAGAAGGCCACCACCATCCTGGCTTGTGTCAGCACTAGTGTGGCCAGCAGGACTAGGGCAGGGATCATCCCCCTGGACTGAGGCTGCACCTCAAGTCCTGGGTTCAGTTTTGGGCCCTGCACTCCAAGAAGGACATTGATGTGCTGTGGTTGGGGACACAGAATCACAGATTGGTTTGGCCTGGAAGGGACCTTTAAAGGTCATCTAGTCCAACCCCCTGCAGAAAGCAGGGACATCTCCAACTAGAGCAGGTTGCTCAGAGCCCCTGCCAACCTCACCTGCAATGGTTCCAGGGATGGGGCACCAACCACCTCTCTGAGCAAACTGGGCCAGGGTCTCACTTCCTCTAGCTTAAAAAATTTTATACTTTCATCGTCTGAATCTCCCCTCATTTTGTTTAAAACCATCACGTCTTTGTCAATGCTCTTGACTGACTTAAAGGGGAAGGAAGCCAGGCGCTAGCTCATGCAGAAACAGAAAACACCTCTGCTGGCCAGGCTGCTTTGTGAAGTGGGTATAAATAGAATGCGTTTTAGAAGTCAGAGCACTACAGACTTCAGACCCACACCTTCCATCTCCACTCGGGTCTACTTCCTTTACTGTTCAGGAACAAACATACTGGCTACTTTCAATGTATGTGAAGCAGCAATAAAACCAGGGATTTTCTTTCTTTGTCATTTGAAAGGCTAAAATTGAAATACACCATTACAGCAAGCAGTGGTAGCACAGGGGACATGCACAGCAAAACTACAGGAAGGCACTGGGGAATAAGGAAGCTGTTGTGGAAACACAGGAGCATGTAGCAAAAATAGAATGAAACACTTGTGCCCCTTGCAAGATGAAGTGTTTGGATTGCTGGGGGAAGAGGCAATGGTCTCACTCAGTGTGACCCTGGTGTTGCAATCCACAAGGCCAGGAGGAATGCTGCGTCCCCAGGGCTTTTCCCTTTCACCCTGCCCTGATAGGGTCCCATCCTGCTATACTCCACGTTACTGCTCAGGTCACAGACCGTGCATATAAAAATACTGCCAGTCCCTAGACAGCATCGTGGTCAAGCACAGAGTCAATTCAGAAGGAGAAAGAAGATGAAGAAACAGGGTCTTACGTAGCACTGCAATGAAACTGGTTTTGTCAGCCAGGATCCATATTCCAAAACCCAGGATCACAGCGCCCAGAATCTGAAAGAGCAAGAACAAAAACACAAGAGAGTTGGCTTATTAGTATAGACCAGTAAGAGGCGTCAGCTGCCGTTCTCTACGCTTCCAGAGTAAAAACAACCATTCTTTCGCTGTTCCCACCCATGTCCCCCATGGTACTCCTCCCAGAGTAAACAGGATTAGCATGACTCCAGGAACAGTGCCTCTGCCAACTGAACAGGAGCCCCAGGTTCTGTTTGGCAGCCCTTCACACAATATTTTAGTAGTACATGGTGTTGTATGGGAGGACCGGTCAAAGCCGGATGAGGAAGAGATGCCCTGCTGCTAGAACCTTGTTGTCGAAAACAGAAGGTAAGTGTCCTGCTTCTGTGAAGAACCAGGGAAGGACAAACTCATGTAGCTCAGGATTTTAAAGAATTATTCTTTTTTTTCTTCCTTTCATAGAAAAATCCCTGACCCTGTGGGACCAGGCTGGATGCCAGCTGCCAAAAGATTAGATATCTGTCAGCTGGAACCTTCCCAGGAAGGAAATCTTTGGCTTGTCACGTTCTGTTATAATGTTATGGCTTCTACCCACAAATGCAAAAAGCCAGCAGCATTCACTTGGTGTGCAGGTTCCCTTGAGTGAAGCAGCCCACCTCTTTCAAAACCAAGCTTGGGGGTGGTGGCTTGGCCCCTACTTTATGCCAGAACCACCCCAGCCTCTCAAGCCAACACATCTTACCACCACCAGCGCGCCAAGCATTACAAAACATCAGCCACAGCCTCTGCCTTGCTCACCACACACTCTTATCTAGGGCAAGGATTAAGAGAGCAACGTGTCCCTGTGAGGCTGAATCCAGACAGTGAACTGAGAAGGCAAGAGACAGTTTTCCTGTCTCATTTCAAAGGGGGGGCCTGGAGAAAACCCAAACCATACATTGTTTTCTCTTCCAGGTATCACCACATTCTCTACTACTCTGTGAAACAGAATCATGGAACATCCTGAGTTGGAAGGGACCTCCAAATATCAGCTAGTCCAATCCCCAATGTCTGCATGTAGATGACCCTGGCTCTCAAATTAGGAGAAAACCATTATACCCAGAATAAAGTAACAATGCTAAGAGGCTGGTAAGCCTGCAGATTTGATAAGAAGCTGAAACTTCACAGTTCCACACAACTGGAAGTGGCAAGGGTTGGAAACCACTTGTACAAAGAACTAAACCAGATTTTAAAGACACAAGGGAAGGACAAGGAGATGCTTCCAGAGGACACAAATTGCAAGCAGCAGTTCTTACACCAGCAGGGTTTCAAGAAGGGATAAAGTGAAATACTACATAAAACTGCCAGAGGCGAAGAGGGATTGTAATTCTGAGCTTCATTACAGAACGGTCTGATATTTGGGAAATGAGGGAAATGCCAAAGCACTACCTGAAGCAATCTGGCAGGGAGGCTTGTATGCACAGGCCTTGGCTCCACGTTTTGGAAGTTTACACTGTGCTTCAGCTCCTCATACAAAGAAGCTTTTCTGAGCAAAGATAAAGCAGCAGTCTGAAATAAGCTGCTTGCAAGCTTTCCTGGCTTGGCAGAGGTCACAATGTGTAGCTCTGGGGACAGGATTAGAAAGTCACCAAGCAAGTTCCCATCTATGAAGGTGGATGAAGAAGGACTGACTCAGATGCAGAAAGCAGGGAACTGCTGTATCCCAGAAAAAAGGGCATGAGAGCAGCACCAAGAAGCACCTGGCCATCCATCCCACCATGCTACACTGCAGCGCTTGACCTGCTGAGCAAACTAGAAAAGCCCCTCCAATGTGCAACAGCTGCAGCTCCTGCAAAATTCCTCCCAAAGTCGGTATTGCCAAGAACTGCTGAATTTACAGTTTTGCTTTGCACATTTAAACTACAGTCTTCATAAAATGTTTGTCTTCAAGGCACAAACTAGGCTGTATGTGACATGTCTCTTGGCTCGCTGACCCTGAAATGTCACCTAAGTTTTGCTGTTGCTGACAAAACACAGAACAGCTGCTGAGACAAGTTCCTGGGAAGTTGTTAGGAGGTGCTTGGACAATCTGAGGTCTGTTTTCACTCTGATCTTTGCTCTAGTCCACAACTCAGGGGTTTGCCAGGAACTGCTGTGGAAAAACATTGAAAGGCGAAGGCAGGGAGAAAAAAAACTGCATGGAGAAAATACCATCCTACTAACAACAGTGTATTTACTGCCTAGGAGGACACTATCTCTGCTCAGCATCTTCAGGAGCTGGCACAGCATAGCAAGGCAGCTTATGATGGAATGGCTTGGGTTGGAAGGGACCTTTCAAAGTCATCAAGTCCAACCCCCCTGCAGGGAGCTGGGACACCTGCAACCAGAGCAGGTTGCTCAGAGCCTCAGCCAACCTCATCTGGAATAGTTCCAGGGAGGGGACATTGACCACCTCTCTGGGCAACCTGGGCCAGGCTCTCACCACACTCAGCATCAAAAAAAAATTCTTCCTTCTCTCCAGTCTTAATCTCCCTCTTTTAGTTTAAAAACATCACCCCTCATCCTGTCCCAACAGGTCCTGCTAAAAAGTCTGTCCCCATCTTTCTGACAGGCCCCTTGAAGCACTGAAAGGCTGTAACAAGGTCTCCCCAGAACCTTCTCTTCTCCAGGCTGAACAGCCCCAGCTCTCCCAGCCTGGCCTCACAGCAGAGGGGTTCCAGCCCTCCCATCATGGCTGTGGCCTCCTCTGGCCCCGCTCCAACAGGTCCCTGTCTCTCCTGTGCTGAGGACTCCAGAGCTGGACCCAGCACTGCAGGGGGGTCTCCCCAGAGCGGAGCAGAGGGGCAGGATCCCCTCCCTGACCTGCTGCCCACGCTGCTGGGGATGCAGCCCAGGGTGCCACGGGCTTCTGGGCTGCGAGTGCACAGTGCTGGCTCATGTTGAGCTTCTCACACCCAGCACCCTCAAGTCCTTCTCCACAGGGCTGCTCTCCATCCCTTCATCCCCAGTCTGTGCTGATTCTGGGGTTTGCTCTGACCCAGGTGCAGGACCTAGCAGTTGGCCTTGATGAACCTCATGAAATCCACACAGGCCCACTTCTCAGGCTTGTCCAAGTCTCCCCAATGGATCCTGTCTATCAGTCATGTCAACTGCACAACTCACCTTGGAGTCATCTGCCACTGCCTTGTCTTCAGACCCTCTATAGAAGAAGTGACATCTGCCTTCCATGGAGTTTAACTTCTCTGGCCCACTGCTTTGAACTCCTGAAGGGAGGACTGATGTCTCCCCTCCATCCTGCGAGTGGACATTTCACCTCTGATTTCAACAAGATCCCTTTTCACTGCCAAGCCAGAAGGATGCAGCTCCCTCATGCCAGGGCCAGTAGTTTTCCCAGCAGCACCCAGTGAGGAGGGGCAAGGAAGAACTAAGCTGTGATGGAGCCAACTCACCCTTCTGAAAAGAGCAGCTGGAGGTCCACCATCTTTCTTCACACTCCACTTGTGCAAGGTAACAGGGAGCCTGGCACAGGGACCAACCTAAAGACTTTTCTTAAACACCAGGCTTTGTTTTAGGCAGTAGCTTTCTGCTCTGTTTATGGAAGGCTTAGAAGCAGGACAGACAGTTATAAAGAAATAATCTCCAGAGACTGCTGAACTCATCTTGCAGAACTGTTCTCGCTTTAAGGGGAAGCATCTGCTGTGGCCCACATCTGCTACCCAAGAAGCTAGAGATGTGTTCAGTTTTGATTAAAGAAACTAAGCTTCTACTTCAGGCTTATGGTTTTGGTATCTTTTGAGACAAGTTGGCAAGCAGCCTGAACAACTTCTTCCCTTTAATCAAATCAGGTCAAACCCTTTCCTGAAGTAAGTCTCCAAGACTGCAAAATACCACCAAGTCCCTGAACTGCTTCAGATATAGCGAGGGACCTTCTCACAGACCTCAAGCTGTAGAGAAGTGTCATTTCAATGACTGACTAGCTTCTAAAAGAGTGACCAGCATGTCTCTAAAGGCTTAATTCATCAGCTCCAAGCATGGCTGGAAAGCACACTTCAGACAGCAAGGGCTGACCTGCAACCCCAGAGTCTCAGCTCCAGGTCCAGAGCAGGCACAGAAGCTTTATCACCAGCATTAATATTTCAATTGGTGCAAGTCCTCTCCTCAGCAAAACTCAGCAGCCCCGGGAAACCAGCATGAGGTGTGCAAAACCTGTCTGTGCTGGGAGCTCGCTGCAAAGTGGCATAAGCGGTTTCTCTGCTAGATTAATGTGGATCTACCATGTTGTACAAGCTCAAGAATCCACCCCCCATTCAGACCTCGATTAACTGTAATAGAAAAAGCTTCTCATGTCAACTACTTCCTGTGACAGCAAGAGAGTAATGGATACCACCTTCCTCAACATCTGGCACTCGTGGAACGCCTGCTACCAGTAAAGAGAGAAGCATGCTCAAAAATCTTCACTCCAGAGAAGGATCAAGCTCCCCACCAGAAGAGAGCAGCTTCATGGACCTCACTTCCACAGAGCAGCCCGAGCAGAAGACAGCACTCATGCTGCATGGCGGCTTGTCAAAGAGCTTGTTAAAGCAGGTTCTCCCTTCAGTCAGACCTCCACAGATCCAACCCTCCTTCCATTCCACCTAAACACTCTTCCTCTCCAGGCACACCCCAGTGGATCAGATCAGCTTTCCCCAAAAGGGAGTGAGGCTGGCACAGAGATGCCACAATGCCCTCTGACAGCATCCAGCACAACCAGTGACAGTGCTATAAGGCTCCATAGTGCTTCAGGCTGTCACCTTTCCCCTTCCTTCCCACACTCGACTGGATTTCTTGAAGAGAATTTTCTCTATACAGAGGTTAGCTACTGAACTGGGACCTGGGCTTGGGGGTAAAGGAAGACCAGACAGAGCCCAGGTACTGCACAGGACTTCAGCAAGCAGGTACTTGCTCAGGTACTTCAGCAGGACTCAAATGTTGCTTTCATTAATGCAGCTCTGCTACCCAGTTAAGTTATACGCTGCTTAAAAACTGTAACATCTTCAAGAGAGGGGATAGCCTGGGTGCTGATGTCTTCAGAGGAATCCTGCACTAGCAGGAAGACAGGCCTGGATGCAGCTGGATTGTTCCTATCCTTAAAGTGGACCAAATCATACTCTAAAAGATCTAGTGGCACTTGAAAAGCCTCTCCCCTGCCTGATTACCTCACAAGATTCTCCCCCATGGATTCTCTGAACACCCTGGACTCTCAGCCTTTACACCAGAGCCAACTACTCTTTGGATGGAAATAAAACGCAGAGAGGAAAGGGTTGACAGAGTAAGCCATGGGAAACAAAACTCAGATGTGCCTTGAGGTCAAAGCCCACGTGTCAGTGGCACACCGTGGCCCTGCAGGAAGCACAAGCAAAGCTGTGTGTGGGGAGAGAGACCTGAAAGCTGCACTCACCTTATCTTGCTCCACTTCCCTCCCTGCCCACCCCTTCCTTCCCCTTCTACCCTGAGCAAAGGGCGACAGTATCAGGCAGGCTGTTTTCTTGCAGATATTTGGAAAGCTGAAACCCGCATCCCCCCTGGCAGCACCAACAGTACCATTGGCATCTACACTGCACACCACAGCCCAGTTTCCCAGAAGGATGCACGTGAGAATGAATGTGGCCCTCCCAGACCCACTCTGATCCCAAAGGAGCTCATCTCTTGCCGAGCCTCCCACTTGAAGACAATTGTGTCCAGCAGGCTGCCTCAGATCCCCAGGCAAGCCTGCCCCAGTCTCCACACCTCCATTTCAAACAGGGGACTTGGACTAATTCATCTTGGTAAAAAATTAAAACCAGCCGTGGGGACTCTAACAAAATTAGAGTTGCTCTTTGAAGCCTGCCTGGCCTATTTAGGAGGGCACTGCCATTACTTAGCCCGTTTTGTATCTTCCTTGTTCAGGGGCAGGCTCAGCTGCTGCTCCAGATGTGGCAGGAAAAGTAGTGACAGTTCTCCTTTCAGAAAGAGCCTGTCACTTCTGTTTTCCCTTCCTACTGCTGGGAGGGAGCTGTGTGCACTGGAGACAGCAGGTAGATACTGGAAGCAGAGCTGCTCAACACACCTGGGAACCACACAGCAGCTCTGACTTCCCTCAGCTTCAGGGATTCCCTCTCTCCTTCCAAAACTCTGGCCATTTTAATGACCACATCAGCCCACCATCCAGAACAAACACCTTTCCAGCTAATTTTAATCCAGGCCTTTCTTTTGACTCTGCAGATGCCCAGGATACTCACAAGGAACAGGAGATTGAAGAGGAAGAGGAAGTACTTGGTGACTTTTAGGCAGCCAGACCCCATCTTCTTTCACTTGCAGAACCTAAGGGGAAAGCAGACAGACCACCAGTTAAGATAAGTGACAGGTCCTCCAGGCAGTTTCAGAGCAACACCCTTACCCTGTGAAGGGCTCTGCATCATCTGGTAGGTCTCTCAGAGCAGACATACAAAAAGCATGTGCTCCACAAACTGCCCAAGTTGCTTTTTCAGAGCAGCAAAACGGGACATCGCTGTCACTACAAACGCAAACAGGCACTGCTGCCAAGATCCGGTGAGTGCCAGAGGGCTATCGACAGTTACTGGAGGGATTTAATCACAAATACACTGCTAATTCCATCACTATTTATACAGGCTTTGCATTAATAGCATCAACCAAAACACCAACTACAGTTACCACTCCTGGCAGAGAATAAGGATGCACTTGAAGAAGGAGCTGACAAGGCCAGCTCCCTCCACCTGGAAAATCTCCTCTCCTCATGATCCCTAAGCAGATGAAGGGACAACGAGGAGAGCAAGGCCAAAGGGTCAGTTTAAAAGGCATCATTAAATGAAGCTTCTTGTGTGCCACTGGGCACCCGATGCTCTGATGGCGCACGAGGACCAGCGAGGCTGTGCTATATTTATGTATTTATGTACGGCCAATTGTGCTTCAAGATCAAGATGGGAGAGATATTGACAAGTCCCAGTTTCCAAAGCCAGCCTCACAAGTTTGAGGCAGTTTGGGGCACTGGTACCACAGGATGCTGTGTTTAGCTGGTTGGTAGCAGCCACACAAAGCACACACATCCATGAGGGGTTTAGAAAGGGAGGGCACTGACAGCAGTTCACCACCACAGAAAGAAAGAAAGAAAGAACTCTCCTGTATCTGAAGTTAATTGTGATCAACTACCATGGCTGATGCTGATGTGAAGCATGAGAAAAGATGACAAGGCTGCTCTTAGCACTGTGAATTAGGCAGCTTAGCAGCAACAGAGCCTCAGCCGGTCTTTGCACTACAGGAGCTGGGGAGTAAACAGACCTGTGTTACTGCAAGTTACTTCCATTCTCACTTGTCTGAGAGCACATTGCTCAGAAGCTAGGGAAAAAAAAAAAAAAATCCTGCAGAGCAGGAGTAAGCGTCCTCCTGGGGAAGCAGCACAGCTGAGTAAGGCATAAGGACTGGCAGGGGAACATCTCAGGGGTCAGCTTTCTGGCTTCTCCTTCCTTCCCCATGCAGGATAGGTTTCCTGCATAGGCAAAAGAGGACTTCTAAGTTCCTTAAAACTTGCTCTAGCAAGCTCCTTGCTCAAAATAGACCATGCTGCTTTAAGAAGCAGCAGCCAGAAGAAGAGCAATGCTAGGCTGGGGTCACCAGCCTGGCCTGGGAAGAGCCAGCCCCAAGCAAGAACAAGGTCAGCAGGATTCCCTCCTGCCAGTGTGGGTGTACTGAGGGTCACTGGAGCCCAGTACGCTCTTTTGTTTCAATCAAAGGCTTTTCCTTAATCCTATTAAATATTTAGGTTAACTCTGGAGCTAAACTGGTACGTGGGCCTGGTTATAACTGGCTAGTCTTCCCACCAAGCAATGGTGACCCTCCGACTGCCAGGAGAGAGCACCAGTCTGAGCTCTGTGGCTGAAGACAACACTACCCCTCTAACTTCACAGGCTGCCACAGCTGGAAGCCATGCTAAGCCCACCACCACACAGAACCCCACAAGATGCTGCTGAGATGCAGGACAGAAACGCACCGTCAGCCAGCTATGCCACAGGTTGATCTTAAAAATTCCATCTGTGAGGGTGGCAGAGCCTGGCCCAGGCTGCCCAGAGAGGCTGTGGAGTCTCCTTCTCTGGAGAGATTCCAAACCTGCCTGGACAATGTGATCCTGGGCCCCCTGATCTGGGTGACCCTGCTGGAGCAGTGGGGTAGGACGAGATAATCTTCAGAGGTCCCTTCCAACCCCACCATGCTGGAATTCTGTGAATTATATAGTAGTCATTGCACCTTACACCACAGCAAGGTTAACATCATCTCAGTCACTTTTTATTCAGTTAACTCCTCAGGTCAGAGTCCATAAAGCCAGCAGCACCAAAAAGTAGGTCCTTCAAATTAGCTGGGGAAAGCTCCCGTAATAGTTTCTGCTCCATACTTACACCATGTATCAAACACACAGCATTTTTACCCTCAGCTAATGACAGCAAGTCTATTCAACAAACCTAGCTCTCCTACTACAAACCCAACAACAGCTCGCTGTGAGAGAACAGATGTAACCTCAAGACCACGGTGCCCTTCATTGGTATCTCAGAAAAGGGGCAAGTATTTGAGCAGAGCACAAACATCACTTCTTCAAACCATGTGCTCCCCTCCTTTCCTCCACAGGAGAAATGTTCTGTTGGGCTGTGAATCCTGGCAAGCACCAACACCTAAGACTATGCTTGGAGAGGATAACTAAGACATGAGTTTTCCCATCCAGCTGGCTACTGGCTTCACCATGAGCACATCTCCTCTTAATAGAATCACAAACTGGAGCCTGGCAGTACAAGCAAAATGTTGAGGCAGCCAGATCCCTTGGCAATGATGAACGTCTGGTGCTGGGGGGATATAAATGTTTTTCCACTCTTGAACCTAGCCAATGGCTAAGCTAGATAATAACCTCCTGCACTGGACTCCTTACCTTAAGATGTGCAGTCTTGTGTGAAAATAAGGAGCATTGCAAGCTGGAGAAACGACTCCCAGGTCTTGCCAACTTGCCTCCTAGCACTAAGTAGCTGTGCGCTGCCTATTTCTAACACCACTCAACTTTGATTAGTCAGGAAAACAGAGATTTGCCGAGCGGTGAGGATCTTCATGATAGTTATCTAAGATAATTAATTCGTTGAGAAAGTTGAGATGAGATGGTGTGGAAGAAGACACGCCTGAGGTGATGAGTAAAAGATTGCTTTCAGGGCTCTTCTAGCTATTTGTTAAAGGTATATCATCTTCATTCAAAGCACAGTTTTCAAGCCGAAAGGGAAACAGATTTTTGCTTTGAGCTTTTGAGATACTTTAGGGCTCCACACACTGAAACACTGACAGATTTTCCCAATTCTTCTGCTGTCCCTCTGAGATTAATTGGGTTTGTTCAGTGTACACCCCTCAAAGCCTTACCTCCCAAACAGTGCACTGAACTACCAACGCTGAACTACCAACTACCAACGTAGAACAGGCAGCAGCTCAAGACAATTTGAGATGGGTCAGGTTTGGAAGCAGGGGCTTGGGGTTATTGCAACCAGGCAGGCAGAAATTAATCTAGGGTTCCCCATGAAGGAAAAATGGGACGAGTGCTGCTACACCATCACCACAGGATGGCTTTTTGTCCCCTCCACTACCTCCAGCTCTCAGGCTTGTCACTCTCCCAGCCACAGCGATGACAGAGAGACCGGTATGTGGAGCACAAAATCCAGGACACGTGTCTGAGGAGAGGCAGACAGAGGCCTGCTTTGTCAGTGACAGCAGGAGTCCCATCACGGCTCCAAGATTATTTTTGTCATGGGAGTCTGCAATACGGCCAGCCCCGGTCCCTCAAAAGGTGACCGTGGTGAAGGCCAGGCAACACGGGGAGAGCTGAACACCTCTGCCTCCGGGTCCTACCACAGGGGAAACACTCATGCACAGCGCTGTAACCACATCAGTCGAGGGGCAGAGAGGCCAAGTTAATTTTTAATTGTTATTCTACTCCCTCAAACCAGATCCTGTACTCCCTCCATGGAGCAAGTGCTGCATGTCTGATGCTCGCTCATGTTTCTGGTGCTCGGCTTTGGCTCACGCTGCACGTGCTTGTGCCGTGCAGCTCTGCTGGTAAGAGCTCAGCCTTCCTCTTGCCACGTGGGTTTCTTCCTGGTGAGCTCTGGCAGCTGAAGCACCTCAGCTGCCAAGTTACTGTACAGCACAAATAAGGGGCACAGTTACAAGAGTGCTGAAAGGGGAGGAGACAAGCAGGAACAACCTCCACACAAACCAGAGCAGATCAGTTGTGGAAATCACCACTTCAGTGCATTTACAAGCAAGTGCAAAGGTCCCGCAAACCCTCGAGGAGCACGTGTGCCGCCAAGAGCAATGAGCTCTGAAGGTCAGCCCCGGTATTTCAAGTCAAGTAGAAGAGGGTTCACACTCGAACACATCTTCATGGCCTAGAAGATGCTGTCCCCTCTCCCACAGAGCCTCTTTCTCAGGCTCTAAGCCCAGGCAGGGGATGTAAAGCAAAGGCAGACCCTACAGGATGTGCTGCTACAAGCTTTTACCAGGTCAGACCAGCACCAAAATTGGTTTTACAGCAACTATTCCCCTTGCTTCCTTGACAGACACCTCAAATATCCCATATGACTGGAACACCAGCTCATTTCTGCTACCCCTCCTGCCTGTCAAAGGAGAAGCTTCTAACTCGACAGACACAAAGATGCAGCAGCCAGGGCTGTGAACGAAGGTTCTGCAGTGTACTCTGAAGTTCCTGCTCCTCTACACTTTACATCTGATGTAGCAGGTGGGATAGTTGTAGGAAAATTCAGCCAGTCCACTGAAGCAACCTCCAAAGCAGCCTCAGCTGATCGTGAGCATTGCAAGCACCACCTTACCTGTATCTACCCAAGCCTTATACATCACAAGAGGTTATTTCCCTCAAGATGCTATTACCAGGGTGGGCTTTGAAAAAATCTCCACAACTCTCCCTGATCTGGTCTTACCTCCCTGTCTTCAAAACACAACAATAATCAAGGTTATCTGGGCTCATTTTAGACAGATTGACCAAGAAGCCCTGGAGACGGAGGAGCTCCCACTGATGTACTCGGGTCACAGAACTGGCTCCCTCTGACCAAAGCAACTAGTACCTGTTCCCAGAAGAGGATCAGCAAGCCGCTGGTCCCATAAAGATGTTTATCTGCATGCTAATTTGCACAAGGTTAAGGCCATTTTGAAGTCCAGTGCAGTTACTTTTTTCAGTATTAACCCACTCCAGAAACCAGAAGTAGGTCAGCCATGTACCAAGACAGAGACCCACAGAAGCTAGCCGGGGATCAGAAGTTGCTCACTACTGGTCTCTTCTTCCAGCTCCAAGTCAGAAACACGCGCACAGGAGAGGCTGAGAAAGGGGGAGCCCAGAAAGCCAGAATCTTTAACATCAGGTGACGAAACCAATCCATCTTTCACAGGATTTTGGTCCCTTGCACCACGAAGTCCAACTACTGGGAATACTTCACCAAAGCACATGAAGAACAAGCGCTTGGCAACCAGAAGGTCTCCTGATCATCAGAGATGAGACAAGACAGCTTCCCACAACAGTACCAGTTAATGAACAATGACAGGGTTACTAAGTCTTCTGGTAACCAGGTACAGCAGTGCCCTCAGGGCAGAGGCTGCAAGTTACAGCCACATTAACCCACAAAGAATCCCCTGAGGAATTCATCTTGTTGACGTTTACAGTCAAAAGGCCTTGGACTTTTATCACACCTGAGAAGTACATCTTGTCTCTGGCAAGCAAATAGCCCCAGAGCCAATGAATTCACTGAACTTTTCCTTAAGCTCCACCAAGATAATACCGGCTGTGTAATGACCTTGAAAAACAGCAACAAAATCTTGTTTGTCCCAGAGATTTTCAAAACAACATCTCTTCAAAAGTGACAATGGAAGGATTAAGGAAGAAGCTGGGTCCTAAAAATGAAGGCTGCTAATTAGGGTTACCCTCTCTAGCAGATCACACGCGGACATAGAGATTGTTTTCATATATATAGATATATATGTGTGTGTATGTCACTGATTCAGCCACAGCTTCTTTTTGAACGAAGCACAAGGTAGAGAAACTGTATTTCTGCGTAATGCAAACTCTGGAAACAGAAGGGAAGAAAAGAAGGTATTCAGAACAGACTTACTCCATCTTCTCTAGACACTGTTGCTTCTTATGTTAAATAGAAGCAGTCGCCTTCAAGATCAAGGAGATGGTTTGAGTTCTAAGCAGAGTGATAGCAGCAGACCGTAGATCTTTAGTCCCTACAGCTGGCAAATTGAGAAGTTTCTTTGCTATTTGCAGTCTATACACTCATGCTTGCACAGCACGACGGAATTCGCAGGACAGCATTTCCCCACTTTAAGCAAAACTTTCCATTCAGCAAGATCAGAGACACAGCTCTGCCAAAAAAACTGCAGGGAAAAAAAAGAAAAATCCCAACAGCCCAGAAACTGTAACCTGTCCCAGAAGTCACTTGTTTCTCCTCTCCTAAAAAAACCACCAAAAACAACCAACAAACCTTACCAGAAATAGCAGACAGAAGAAAAAGCCAAAAGTACAGCTTAGTGGATTTTTTTTTTTTTTAATTCCCACATACTACAGTGTTATTTGTACAACAAAGGCTGCAGGTAAGCTCCAGAAAGAGGTCCCCACGCTGACTAAAAATCAGCACACAGTGCAGGAAAAAAAAATGCACAGCTTTCACAAAACTGGTCAGGCAACTCTGTGACTTGACTCTTTCATAGCTCCAAAAACAAGACCAGCTCAGCTTTGTTTTCTGCACTTGGATCTATTAGGCTGAAAAATTTCATCTCCAAAATGAATGCCCCCTGCAAGCATTCCCCATGCTGGCTTGCGCCACACCTATCCTGCAAAAGCAGGGCCCGTGAGCAGGAATTGCACCCCAGAGTGGAGCAGGGTGGGCAGCAGCATCCTGCTTTCCCTGGCCTGGCTCTGCAGCTGGCAAAGGATGCTGCCAAGCATTCGCCATCAGACTTATCAGCCTGGAAATCCCCGGTGCAAGTACACGCACAGGACAGACTCACCAGCCTCCCTTCTCATGAAAGGAACGCCTTGGAGGTTAGGGAAAAAAACCCCTCCTCCATGGAGTTGCTCAATATCTCTCCTCACTTGGCTTGAAGATACTTTCCTGAGACCCAGCAGCCTTCCCTCCCTGCCAAAGCTCCCAAAGGCTACCACAGTCCACTCAGGGACTAAAATTTAATGCAACCTGTTGCCTTTTTTTTTTTTTCCTCCCCACCTCTCTCCTCTATCTTATGAGAGAGCACCAGAGATTGCCAGTCTGAAGTAGGAACCAGGTAGTATAACTGATTTTTATCTTTTCCGCCACCTCCTCTCATAGAGGTCAAGGTCGAGGACTTTCTACTGTCAAGTTCCTTTTTAAAACAAACTGGTTTTCAGTTACTTCCATTTTCTCAGATGCTAGGGCAGATAACTAGTGGGTGTTTAGATTCAGCACACCCAAGCCAAGCATGTTTCTGGGAAGTTACAGCATCTGCCTGGACTGGAAAATGAGGTTTCCTATTCTTTTTGGTTCTTTCCAGGAATTAGCAAAGCTGTAGTGAAGGTGCAGAGGGATTGGTTTTACTTCAAGGGCAGGAAGGTTTCCCCAGCTTAACAAATTGAACAGCAATTAAACACCTTCTCTCTCCATCTCCCCTCTGCTTGTGCAGTCCTGGGACAGACACCTCTGCTCCATAGACATGTGGATGGGGCTGAGCAGAGCCTGGGCACCAGCACCCAGCGTGGAATGGAAGCTGGGCCCAGCTGGGCTTATCCAGCACCATTCCCAGCAACAGCAGGCTGGAAGCCAAGCACTAGAGCGTAGGAGGACAAGCACTCCCCAGACTAAGGCTGCAGAGGTGCTTGCACACCCTGCCAAGCTAGCCAAGTGCTCATCAGAGCACTGCAGTCCCACACTGCTGGTGGGCCATAGAACGACATGGAAAGGACCTTAAAGATCCCCTAGTTCTAACCCCCTCTGCCATGGGGGGTTGGGGGGCAAATCCCACCAGACCAGGTTGCTCAGAGCCTCATCCAGCCTAGTCTCAGACACTTCTAGGAATGAGGTGTCTACCACCTCCCTGGGCAAACCATTCCGGTGTCTCACCACCCTCATAATAAAGAGCTACTTCTTAATGTCCAATCTAAATCTACCCTGCTCTAGTTTAAAACCATTGCCCCTTGTCCTATCCTTACAAGCCATTATAAAAGGGCCTCTCCAGCTTTCCTGTAGGACCCCTTCAGGTACTGGAAGGCCCCTATAAGGTCTTCCCAGGCTCAACAGACCCAAGTCTCTCAGCCACTGGACCAGCCCACTGAAGAACAGAAGCATTACCTAGCACCAGGATTCTCCCCAAATTATCACAAAGCAAACAGAGGAGAGCACTCTCCCTTGTTATTCCAAATGATTGTGAAGCTTTAGCATTAAGCCAGCTTTCTGTAACAACAGACAAGACAGGCTATTGGTCTACTTTAACATGCTTTGGATCAGATCCTTTGCTGATAGCAAGGCACTGATCTCAGGAAGCAGAGGTTTTAACCTTTTATCCCCACAGATAAAAGCAGAGCTGGAAGACTACTACAGACCCAGCATGACAATGAAGTCACCAAAGTCCTACTGGCATAGAAGTGCCTCAGCCCACAAAAGGGTGCATCTTTTGGTCTGTTCACAGAAACAGTACCTTTGCTATTTGTGATCTTGGGAAATTTTGTCACCATTTACCAGCTGCCTGTGTGCCTGGGGCAACTGACCCGCTAGACAGGAACATCTAAGCCAGGAGTCTCCAAACTCAATGGTACAGAGCCATTCCACAACAGCAGTGACTCCGTCATGAAAGGCTACGGTCAAGAAAGATTACAGTCATGAAAGGTTACTGCCGGACGTGGCCTCTGCCCCAGGAGGAGCTGAGTCCCATCGGAACGTCCCAGGGTGACACAAGACCTCATGCCCCACCGCAGCCAAGTCTGGCTGCTGGCGAGATGAGCACTGTCAGAGACAGTCTGAGGATGAGCATTACACAACATCCTGAGTTTCACACCACACGTACCACTTGACACTACCAGCGGGAGAGAAGGAAAAGAGAAAGATGGAGTTATAAAAAGCTTCAGAGGAAGGACTCTGTCTCAAGCAGTCCCTCCTTCCAAAATTAGAGAGGGCAAGGGGAAAAGAAAAGCCCAAAGTTACAAGAGTTTAGAGCTCATGTTTGGAGTCATTCCCTTCTACTCAAAAATACCCACCTAGAACCACGTTTCCTCCCTCCAGTATCCGTGTGAATAATGCAAACAGTTTCACATTTGTAACTGGCAGCACTTGGCCGCAACAGCCAAACCACTGGTGTTGGGCTTGGTGGCGCAGGGTTAATGGTTGGACTCTGATCTGCAAGGTCTTTTCCAACTGAAAGGGTTCTATGATCCGATCCCTCCAAGGGTGCAGTTCAGAAGCAATGTCATGCTTTGCTCCTGAAACAGTTTCCAAGATGTATGGCAGCACAGTCTCGCACTTTTTCCTTCCACCTTCGCAGAGCAGTCTCCTTTGGAGACTCTTCTTGGAATCTCCTCTTACCAAGCTCTCCCCACAGAAGGAAGAACATGGAAAAGCAAGCTGCATTGTACAGCAGGAAAGGGCAGCACTGTGAGGAGCAAGAACACAGCAGAAGCTGCGATGAAGCTGCTTTGAGCCCAACCTCAGAGTTTTAGGAAGTGAAATGCCACAATAAGAAATCTCAGCAGACACAGCTGGAAAACCAGAGGGGGCCTCTAGAAAGCACTGAGCCAGCTGGAAAAGATGCTCAAAACCTTTTGCTTTCCTTTCAGCGAAGCTGTTCCTGGAGGCCGGGGCAGACTGTGATACCCTGCTGACTGCCACATTACCAGGCCAGTAATCCCAGCACATTTAATTGGAGCAACTTAATTGGAGCAATGTGAGAACATTACTCAATTATAGAACTGCCACCTGCAGATAAGATCACCCTTCCACCAGCCAGAAAAAAAAAAAGGAAAAGACTCAATCCACCCTTCCAGGCACTCACATGCATAGGTTATGGACAGGGCTGCTTCAAGCCAAGAGGAACAGACATATGGACAGACACGTTCCCGAGGAATTTGGCAGTTAAAATAGACAGCAAGGCTTTGAAAAGCTTGCGGAGGAAGGAGGGGCCTCCTTGGAGTCTGCAGTCCTACCCATGGCAGTCTGGAAAAGGGGCTCTGCTGAACCTGAACCAAGGGAGGCTGGGTGGCCTTTTACACTTCTTTGAGGGGCCTCCTTTTCTAAATTTAGAGCACAAATATTTCAGGAGACTATTTGATGAAGCAATGCTAGAAGAATGAGATGGAGGGGAAAAAAAAACCTATTACAGAGGCATTCATTTTAAAAAGAAAGAACTTTTATCCAGAGTATCCTATTTATAAATATCAGATAAGCCTCAGTGCAGAGATAAATGCTCCCACTTCAGCCAGGGTGAGGGAGGTGTGAGAAGAAAAAAAACCAGGACCAAATCATCTTTAATCAGTAAATCATGACTAGGGCTAAGATTACTTTTTAACAGGGCTGCAGATACATTGGTTTTCTTTCTTGCCTCTGTCCCACCACATTGTGCTCTTCCCACCGCAGCCCTGCTCACCAAAGACCATTTCTACTTCGCATCAGTTCTACAATTTTTAATCAAGCCAAACTTACTAACGACATCAAATTCAAGTGAAGGGATGTCATGCCTGTCTAGCTCCTCCTGACAGCAAACACCCTGCGGCCAAGGCCACCTCATCTCTCTCTTCTAAGCAAACAAGGAGCAACTGTTGAGGTTCCCACGGGACAACAGCGGGTGTGCGGCCATCTCCTTGTACACGCACTGCTGAGCCTTGCTCGTAGCTGACAGCTGGGCTAGGAAGAGGTTTCCCATCTGCCTGGAGCTACACAAAGCAAGAACTTACTGCTTTCCTACAGCACTGAGTTTAAACCACCACTGCAACGGCCTCCAAAGCTGCAGTGCAAGGGATGGGGAGTGCAGAAACACCCAGGCTCCGAGAGCACCAGCCGGACAGAGGTGTCAAATCAAAGGAGCTTTTGATGGCTTGGACTCGGGCGTTACAGCAGCTTGCTGCTTCCTGGAATAGCCTCTTCTGATGAGGCAGCAACCAGCTCGATGACACTTCTGACATTAAGAAAGTTCCACACAATTTTGGCAACAACATTTTGATCACCTCGGTTTTGTTCCAGAAAGCTGTGAGTCACACCATCTGCCCCCAGAAGCAGGGGACGGTGGAAACTCTGACCTGTCAGGTCCCCTCACTTCACACAGGAGAGGCACCAGCAGCAGTGGGTATCACCTCCCAGTTCTAGGGAAGCAGGCACAACCACCCCCATTTTGCCTGCACTCAGACAAAGCATCATCACCCTTGGAAGATCTGGTAGGAGGGACCTGCTGAGATCTGCACATGGAGAACAGCCACCTCCTGCAGAAGGTCACGCAGAGGGGCTGGGGCTCATTTGCAAGTCTGCCTTGACCCACAGGGCTCTACTGCCCCTCACCCCCAGGCTCCAGGGACCTCTGCTGTGCCTGCAGTCTCCCCCTGACTCCTGTGCAGCATGCCGAGGGATGTGCAGCAGATCCTTTGGGAGCAGGAGAAGGAGGGGCTGTGCCTCTGCCTGACTTCATGTGGCTCACCAGGGCTTCTCCATGCCACCGTGGTCCAGTGCTGTCCTGCACAGCAGCTGCTGAGCAGAAGCCCTCTCTAATTAGAGCTTCCTTTGGGATTTACTGCATAACTCAGGAGGCTCTTTAGTTATTCCGTGTGCAGTGTCTCTGCAAACCTTCAGGAGAAAGGGACCTGAATGCAAAGAAGAGCCCAGCAACTTCTTAGGCTGTTTAATTTGGGAAAGTCCATCCAGGCAGCTGGGTTTATCTGGTTGGGGTTTCCCACCCCCCTTGCTTCCTCAGAAGAGGCTTCAGACATGAGCACTGTTAGAACCACTGCCTGCCTTTTAAGCCCCATTTTCTTCAAGCATCCAACACACAGATGCTGCAAAAGAATTCCCATTTCTGCTTGTGCAAAACCCAAGGTAATAAATAGGAGGGTGGAAACAGCCTTGTTAACCTGCAGGTCAGCAGCCTCCTCCATCCAACCCCAGCACGGTGTTCTCCATCACAAGCAGGGAGTTGAGATCCATGATCACAAGACATGGAAGGATAGGAGCAAAGGGAGATGAGACACAGTTTACCCAGTAAAGCACCCTGGGAAGTTGAGGACGTTCCAACGAAGCTGCTCAAGACTGACTCATCCCCAGCGGCTTCAGTCCTTCTGACACACTGGGCAGACGCGTGACAGCAGGCGAAAGGATGCTTCTATTGCGACACACCACAAAACCATACCCGGAACCAGCACACGATCATCACTGCAACACTGGGAATGGGGTCCCATCCCCACCCCAGCCAGACCAGCACCCTGCTAGGCAAAGCGTAGGCCACGAATTATTTGGTTACAAGCAGAAAGGAGGAGAGGGAGCAGAGCAAGCTGCGTGGTGCCTTCTGAAAGCAGGCATGTTGGCTCTGCGGATCTAAGTCCAGAAAAACCATCACTGAGCACAGAATATCTCTTCACCCACATCCCACCCACACAGATTCCAAGTAATGCTAACTAAGCCAGTTGCAGGACCAAGGAGAAATTGGGGGTAAGGGGGGGAATAAATAAAGCAAGAAGAGAACAAGGCATTCCCAACGCATATTTTTGCCTCTAAGACAAGAGCACCTAGAAACTGAAATGCCAGGAAAGGTACAGAAACTTCCCTGGGAAGGTCTAACTAGAGCCCTGCACTCTTCCAATTAATTCAGACTTCACAAGAAATTCCCACTCAGACTGCTTGTCTATCATAGGAGATATGCTGCCTCTGGGCATTTCAAATTTGCATATTATGGGATGATGGCAGCAGTCCTCACAGGCCTAGCCAAGTGCTGAGATGTCACTGCCACACGCACCTCCTGTGCCACTCCTGCAGCCCTGAACCACCAACATGGCACTGGGTGTGATCCTGCAGCACCCTGATGCAGACACCTACAGGAGATTCAGCCCAACCTGTGCCAGCCTGGCACAAGTGATATTGGGAGTGCTGGTGAGGGTTGCTTTTAAAACTAGGTGGACAATTTGCTGCACAAAGCCTCTCCCATAGAGGAAGGAATTGAGAGTACCGAGCTCCCACGTGGCCCCTCAACCCCATCCCAGCAATGGCACAGAAACCACGTGGATAGTGGAGGTAAGGGTCCAGGGAAGGTGCTGGGGGATGACACAGCCACATCCAGCAACCGTAAACCCCTTCTACAGGGCAGCTCTGAAAAACAACCCTCCTTCCTAGCAGATAAAACTACTTGAGAGCACGTTCAGGCCCTGCTATACAAATCCCTGTAAAGTAGGTCCTCTTTCCCAAAACTGCCTCCCTGACGACAGACGGGGAGCAGCAGAAGGGACCAAGCACAGCCTCAGACTCTGGCTGCAGGAAGGTCAGCTTGGCTCAAGCTGCATAGCTGGAGCTCTAACAGCTCATCCCCTCTTTTGCTTGTGTCCAAGACACCTTCCTCTGACTGAAGCAGAATTATTTTTTTCCTATGAGAGGAACTCTCCATTACATAATGTCAAATCTCTCAGAGGCTGAATATACCAATGTATACAGCTTATCCCAGATCAGCATTTCTCCAGTACACATGGCCATGGGATTATCATCCTACTGGAAGAGATCAGCGATCTGCTTACAGCTCAGCAACAATTCCGCAGGAAAGGGTAAAGTGCTTTCGTGATGCACCTGTTTGCTCAAGGCTGCACTGAAGAGAAACTACAGCAGCAGCCCAGATACATCCTTAAAAATGCCAGCAGTCCTTCATCCATGTGCAAGGCTCCTGGTGGCACAGGAGAGCTGGCCCTTCCCGGCTCCTGAGCTCCTTAAATGCAGACAGGCCGCTTACCTCAGCAACAAGTTTCAGAACCTAAGTTCCTGTGCCACGCTTTGATTTGACTTGCTTTTAAATGGTGTTGTCCCAGTTCTGAGGCTCCATCAAGGAGATAAAAGAACTAGAGCAGTCAGCCAGACAGCCCATGGAGGTGCCTCTTCCCACAGGAGAGCATTCATCTTCAGCTCAGTCTCCTCCCGTTTCTCCCCTGTATTTCCTTTCTCTGGCCCCCAACCCACCTAGCTTCCCCACCCCCACCATATCCAAGAGGACATACATGAGGGTCCTGTGCTGGTAGCTTCCCATCCCAACAGGCTACTGATTTATTCCCATTTTCTGCTGGCACCTTCCAGGCAGTTCCTTTTGCAGAGCTGCCCGCAGTAATGCCTCATCTTTCTTCCAGAAAACGAGTTCGCTCCGAGTCCGTCAGCACACACAAGCAATGACTCCAGCCATCTCCAGCACACTCCTTGTGTTTGCTTATCCCCCATCCAGGTTCAAGTCAGCCATTCAGAGTTGCCTCAGTGTTTCCAAGCTCCCACAGTCCCAAGAGCTCTCAGCAAACAGCCAGACAACTGTCAAGGAGCTGCTGGCACTGGCTGTGCCTCCCATGCTACTCCTTTTGCCATGCCAAGGTAGAGCCTGGAATTTTTAGCCTTTCCTCCACTGCATTCCCTCAGACAAGCCAGGCAGAGACAGAGGTGGTTAGGTAACAATTTGCAGCTCTTCACACGGCTCCCAAAGGGAAGGTGGCTCACACAGCCATCCTCTCACGTGCATCTCATTAATCATTTGCCCGTGGAAAGCTCCATTCCCTCACACCTCCCACAGAAGTGTTGGTGCAAGAGCAGTTTCGTTCTTAGCCCACCAAATCTGACAACCACAGGGCAGGACTCCAGATCCCAGGATGTCACAGTCTATGTTCAGAGACAAATGAAGGCAGGAAAGGGGAAGAAGGGAGACCTCCTCGCTCTCAATAACTCCCTGAAAGGAGGATGGAGCCAGGTGGCATCGGTTTCTTCTCCCAAGGAACAAGCAACAGGACAAGAGCCTCATGTTGTGCCAGAGGAGGTTTAGGTTGGACATGAGGAAAATTTTGTTCCCCGAAATGGTTGTCAAACCCCATCCCAGGCTGCCCAGGGCAGTGGTAGAGTCCCCATCCCTGGAGGGGTTTCAAAGATACATAGATGTGGTGCTGAGGGACATGGTTTAGTAGTGACCTGGCAGTGCTGGGTTAATAGTTGGACTCAACGATCTGAAAGATCTCTTCCAACCAGAATGATTCTGTGATTCTAAGAAGGGGATGCAGATGTGGTGTTTCTATTTTAGAGAGGTGATGTTAAGGCACTCCAGTGTTCCTGGCACCAAGAAGATAATTTTTATGCACACAAGTTTTTCCAAAGAGGAAACTGAGGAATAAGTGCAAGAACTGTGGCTCCAATAATCCCTTGTGGCACAGGCTCACTAGAAGCATCACTAACAGTGACAGCCCTTCCAAGCCACTCAGCCATAGCCTGAGCCCTGCTAGACCCATGCTGGCACCTCCCACTCACCAGCAAGCAGAAACAGAAAGGACACGACAGTGGCTCCTGCAGCACAGGCACCATTAAAGCAGAGCAATAATTACCACCTTGAGATAGCACAGGGCATAGTCTACCTCCCAGCACCACCCTGGCTTTCCCTTAACAGAGCTGATGCAATCGGTGCCCGAGGTCCTTGTGGCAGCATCTGTTGCCTGTGCTGCATGCACTGGCAGTTACCAAAAGTCTGCAAGCCCCCCCCTGAACCTCTCCCTTTTAAACATCTACTGGATTAATGCCTGCAGACCTGGATGGGCCCCTGCTGCTTTACAGCAGTGACACAAGGACCTGGAAGTACAGGAGAGGGATAAAACCTGTCCTCAGCTACAGCCACATGAGGAATTTCACACACCTCCTCCCCCAGCACTTCATGGAATCTGCAGCAGAGAGTGGCTTGGGTAGCAAGGGGTAGGAAACGTCCATGGAGATGTACGAGGGCCTTGTTAGAGCATCTCCTACGCCAGCTTATGGTTGTAGGTCACGCTACACCTGCCTGTCCCCTGAGAACTAAAATAGAGACAATAACAGGAACCAAGACAGTCCAGATGAGCTGCATCATTAAAGCCACTAAATCCTCTTAAGGGAGGAGCTTCCACGCAGCAGTACAGAGATCTCCTGTGGGGAGAGCTTTCTCCACGCACCGAGCTTGTGTCTTGCTCCATTTCTGTCGCACGTAGGTAAGAAGCTGAGTAAACACTGCAGGGCTTCACCAGGCTGCCCCTGCCTTGCAGCACAGGGAAAAGGATGTCATCCCAGTGGTCCCCAGAGCCCTTGGCAAGGATGGAGAAGCCCAGGCCAAGAGGGGCTCAGGCCTAGAGGGGTTCCACTTAGTGAAGCAAGATCCTTCTAGGAAAGGGGCATTAAATAAGACGACATTAGGAGCGAGGACAGGCTACCTACTCCTCCAGGCCACTCCAAACAAACACAGACACTGCTTGCAAAGGTCCTTTTCACCCAAGTGGCAGCCCAACATGAGCAAGCAGCCATGGATTTTTTTTTTTTCCAAAGCACAGCCATAGGCACAGGAGTTCTTTCACCAGCCAGCGGACCAGGAACAAGCATGAATGTGAAAAACCACCCCACTGCAGCAACCACAAAGCTGTCCTGTCATGGGACATCAGCAGGACTGACACCACCCAAGCGGTGACAGTACAGAGCAGGTCACTTACCACACCACCACTGCCCTTCTTCCCCATTAACACTTTCTTCCCACTTAGTGCTCATAAAGGATTTCTTAAGATACGAGTACTTTGTCATTTTTGCAGCTTGTCAGACGCTCACCCTGACATCACCATACAGCAGGGCACTACCAAGACTTGACACCGACACCTCCCCCTAGACTTTCAGAGCAGTGCTCTTAACACTTGATCACTGTGGTCCACCAAAAGGATCCCAGCTTCTGCTCGCTGGTTGTCAAGCAGCAAGCTTCACAGCATCAGGATCACATCTTACACTTCAAAAAGCATTTTTCTCAAGCCCAAGGTGCCCAAGAAAGTTAAAAATTCTTCTGTGAAGAGAAAGTATCACTACTGACAGATCTCAAGCCAGTGCTCTCCAGCTGTACACCCTCACAGAAACATGTGGGTGTTTTCAGAGGCTACACATTGAGAGGCCTCGCTAGCGCTGGGATGGGTTATGTCCGGGTGAACCTCCACCACCATCAGCAGCACAAACATCTCCCAAAGCTGCTCTGCTCACCACCAGCTCCCAGAGCACTGCAGCAGGACACTCGGTCCCTCCCCTGCACAGCCAGTAAAGTTGCAAGCTCTCATCTCACGCACAAGATGGAAACGCCAGAGCCGGTCCAAGACATAGGAACGCTTGATCCTGAACTAGCTTCGCAGTTTACCGAAGCCAACACTGAGATTCCAGGGCAGAGAGAGGTGGGGGTTTTTTTCCCCCAATTTTTTTTTTTTTTTTTTGGAATTGAGGGCTCCCTTTTCTGTTAAAGCACACACAGCAGAGTTGTTCTGCTGGGGTTGTAACAAACCCTCATCCTGTATCAACAGATTTGTTAACAGTTGCACTACAAGATCATTCACGGCCAACACAGACCCAGCCGCTGCAGCCCAAGCTCTGAACTCCACAGCGGGATTTTAAAAGGGAGGGGGTCGGGAAGAGAAAGAACACAGGAGGCCGGGGCAGTACCGCATTTCTGCTGTCCTAACAGGGGTGAAATTGCTCTAAAGGCATCCAACCCACACCTTAGAAACCCAAGCCGGCAGCATCGCCCCGCTGCACCAGCACGCAGCTCGGGGACATTCCACCTGCTAAAAATCGCTTCCCCACACACCCTGCCCGCGGGGCTCGCTCCTGCCTCACCCCAGCGCCAGCACCTGAGGACGGGGGATTTTTTTTTCTGCCCTTACGCCAGTTACACAAGACGATCGAGCCTTACCCACCGATTTCCGTCTGAAGGGGCGCACGCAGAGCAGCTGAGAGCTGCGGGGCCCGGCTCCCCGGGGGGCTCTTCGGGCACTGCTCACCCGCCCCGGGGCTACCCGGGGCTGCCGGCCCAGCCGAGCCCCCGCGGGGGCTGCGCTACTGGCGGCGGGGAAGCCCGGGGGATCCGCTCCCCGCCCCGGACCCCCCCAAAGGCGCACACACCTCCCCATCCCATCCCAGCCCCGCCGAAGGGGTCCCTACCCCGGCCCTCCCGTCCACGGGCCCCCGCTCCGCGCCTGCCTACCTGCTCTGTTCGGCTCGGCGCGGCTCGGCTCGGCACTTGGCTCCTTCCCCCGCCGGTCTGGCTTTGGCTGGCCCTGCCCCAGGCCCCGCGGGGCGGAGCCGGCGGCTGCGCTGAGCCGGCCCCGGGGCGGGCCCCCCGCACGGGGAGGCTGCGGGAGCTGGGTCGTGGGTCCTGCCGTGCCCGGGGCTGGCGGCGCTGCCGCGGAACGGCTGCAGGCCTCGCACCGTGCCCCTGCCCTGGGGCCGCTGCAGCGCCTTTATAGCCACTCCGCAAAACAAATAACACCTGCCTGCCCGGGACAAGCTGGGAAAGGGTGGGGGATATCCCTTCAGCCTGGAGAAGAGAAGGCTCCAGAGACCTTCTTGCAGCCTTTCAGTGCTTGAAAGGGGCCTGCCAGAAAGGTGGGGACAGACATTTTATCAGGGCCTGTTGGGACAGGACAAGCAGTGATGGTTTTAAGCTAAAAGAGGGAGATTCAGACTGGAGAGAAGGAAGCAAGTTTTGATGCCAAGGGTGGTGAGAGCCTGGCCCAGGTTGCCCAGAGAGGTGGTCAGTGCCCCATCCCTAGAACCATTGCAGGTGAGGTTGGCCAGGGCTCTGAGCAACCTGCTCTGGTTGCAGCTGCCCCTGCTCCCTGCAGGGGGGTTGGACTGGGTGACCTTTAAAGGTCCCTTCCATCCAAACCACTCTGAGTCTACAATTCTCATTCCCCATCAGAGCTAAGCTCCCCTCAGCCGCTCTCACCTGTTATGCTTGGCCACCACTTCACCCCTTCCAGGTGCAACCAGTTCTCCTTGCTCCACTCCCACAGGTAGCCCAGGTCCTGCTCCAGGGTGGTTCTCCCAGATGGGCTGTGTTTGCTGGTCACCCACCTCACCTGAGGCTCTCCCTTTGTGGGCCACTGAGCAGATACAGGCTCACCTTCATGTTTAAGGCAGCTCACAGGTTGCCTGCTCCAGTGAGACGCTGTGGCTCTCCGCCAGCTGAAAGCAAGCCTGATGACCCAAAGATTTTTTTTTTTCCCCAATGGGCAATTTTGCTGCCCTAGTGAACCCTGTAAACATCAGCAGAGCTACTGCATTGTTCCCTGTCCAAACCTCTTTAAGCTCCGGTTTGCCTCAGCGATTACAGCAATGTGACGGTGAGGTGTTGGCATGCTGGGGCTGCTGTTTGCTCTGCTGACCGGTGTCATTGCATTGTTCCCCTGGGTTTCCCCGGATTTTTGCAGCAAGCAGTACTGGCTCTTTGTTCTTTGTGTAGCATAGCTGGGGGACCCTGCCTCTTCTCTCCTGTGACAAGGCAACCTAACTAACAATAATGTGATCCTTTTTAATGGGATCATCTTCAATGATTCTGTGAAGTCCTCATTTCAAAGATACTAAAACCAAATTGGTCAAGACAATCCTAAAACAAGGGAAGGTCAGGAGATCCCTCACCCTTCTGAAGATCAGCATTGTTAGAGTCATAGAAAAGAATCATTGAGTGGTTTGAGTGGGGAGGAACCTTTAAAGATCACCCAGTCCAACCCCCCTGCAGGGAGCAGGGACATCTGCAACTAGAGCAGGTTGCTCAGAGCCCTGGCCAACCTCACTTGGAATGGTTCTGGGGATGGGGCACAGACCACCTCTCTGGGCAACCTGGGCCAGGCTCTCACCACCCTCAGCATAAACAATTCCTTTCTTTTATCTGTTCCTTACTTTCGTGTTTTCTACTGTCCTGTTAGGATGAGGAACAAACAAGGTATGGAGCACAGGGCCCCACTCCTCATTCCTGTGCACAGCAAAAACCAGTTTGGCCTTTGTACTGTGATAGGTGTACAACAGCCGCCTTACTCTGTCCATACAAGGTGCTTCTCAATCATCTTCTGTGCCTTCAGGGCGATTCCTCGCTATGACACCAGACTTTGAAGAAAAAAATCTAGGTCCTACAGACCTAGGTAGGATGGTAGGATGAGCCTGTGGTGGTGTAATGAGTGAATGCAGGCCATGTAACAAGCCCTCCTTCTTGCATCATGGATAGCATGAGGCAGAAGGGGCCTTGAGAGGGGCCTTCAGGGAAGGCAGGTGCCACTCACCAAGTACCACACATATGGCATGTCCCTCTCAGTCCCATCAATGGGTCACTGCAGACCCATCAGCTGCAGCTCTCCTGTGGGCTTGGCCAGGGAGAGATGGTTGAAATGCAGATGCTGAAGCAGAACAGGGACGATGAGGTGGAAGTGAAATGACTTGCTCTGCACAGGGGCTTTTGTAGGTGTGGTCTCACCACTCTGTTTCTGCAGCTGCCCACAGCAATACCAGGCTTCCCATGGCCTGCAGACTGTCTAACAAACCTGCCTTTGCTCAGGCTCTTCTCGGACCAAATCAGTTGTATTGTCATAGGACCATAGAATCATTTAGGTTGGAAGAGACCTTCAAGATCATCAAGTCCAACCAACCTAACTCTACAAAGTCCACTGCTAAACCATGTCCCTCAGCACCACAACTACACAACTTTTAAACATGTCCAGGAATGGTGATTCAGCCACTTCCCTGGGCAGCCTGGTCCACAGCTTTACAATCCTTTCAGTGAAAAAAAGTTCTCCTAACATCCAACCTAAACCTCCCCTGGTGCAACTTGAGGCCATTTCCTCTTGTCCTATCAAGACAAGGTCAGTTGTTAGTATCTCAGACGAGGACAAATTTTGCCTCAGAATTACTTGGGACAGTATCTGAAAACTCATTTACAGCCAGTCTTGGGGACTACCTGTCTCTCTGGAAACCGGTTGTGCTTCAGCATCTCTCTTCAAGCAGAATTAACCCTCAGTAAAAACACCCCTAACTCTCAAACCGAATATTGAAAGTTAGTTTTCTTCCCTCTTGTAATAAGCTTTGTCTTTAAACACCTGGTCAGGCTTACACATATACTTCATAAGCCAGAATGCTTACCTGGAAAGACACAAGGCTCTGTGCGACAGGTGAAGTAGCATCTGCCTCTTCTTTCTTCACTTTTCCTCCTCTGTGCACTGCCAGAATATCCAAGGCTACAGGTACCGAGCATGTAGCTGGTTTCTGACTCTTACAGAAAGTGTCCTACTTTGAGGAAGGAAGCCTGGGCTCAAAATATTCCCCCTGAGGATTAGTGCAAAGGCTGTTCCTTCAAGAAAATGGGTTTAAAATAAAAAGTGATTACGAGGTGCGGCACAAATGGATTGTGCGTGTGCCCGCAGCTCCGATGCCTGAATGAATTTGTGTCAACGGCTTTGAGAACAGGCGTACACATTAGCAAGGGCAGTGTGGAGGTATATATGCATCAGTGAGTGCACGTCTAAGCGGGTACGCCTCAGTGCCACTCCGAGATGAATCAGTGAGCCTGTAGAAAAGCATTAAGTCTGTACCGCTGCGTTTGCTGAGAACGGGGGAGAGGCTTTAAAAGAGCTTCCAGAGAGACCGAGTAGTACGAGGAGTTCTGAAGTGAACTGTGCTTTTCTGAAGGCTGGCAACAGGGATTTGGCAATGGAGGGGGAGCAGATCCATGGAGAGGTTGCAGCCAAGCCTTGCGCAGATGGTGAACTAAAATCCCAAGTATAAACAGCGTATTTTACAATGTACACAGCATGCTGGATTCTCAGCTAGAGATTGCACAAAAGTGCTTGCAAGAAAACACACGGGCTGAAGAAACCCACTATTACCTGCCACCTCGGGCTGGAAGACCAAAATACCATTCCAAAGGCAGACAGAGACCAGCCAATAGGTCATCCAGCCAAGCAGTCTGGTTTTGCCTTGTGCCATCTTCAAACAGAGCACCCATTCCCTGACAAACAAATACTTTCCTTTCAGGAGGAATTAATCTCTTTACCTAATCAAGTCATGGCCTGTTCTGTGAATAAATACAAGAAGGCTGCACAATGCCAAGTCATTGGGCTGCAGCCTCCTTGTGCAGGTCCTTCCTGGGCTTCAGCTTCCTCACAGAGGTTCTGATTCATTTGCACATAAGGTTTGTCTCCTTCACGCACAGGGGGTACTAATGTCTCGCACAGAGCTGGCTGTGCTGCACATTTATGGCTCTTTGCAGCCTTCCTCAGGGTTGTGAGAAGCTGCACAAGTCCCCAGAGACCTGCTGCTTTTCAGTGAAAGACACAGACACCACATGAGTGGCTACTCATTATGGGTGGCTGCTAATGGAGGACAGAGCTCCAGCCTCCTCAGCCCCTGTTGGTAAAACCATGCCTGGCTGGGTAGAATAACAGGATCATTGTGATTGGAAGAGACCTTCAATATCATCACGTCCAGCTGTTGACTGTAGGAGATCTCCGGGCTCCAGGATGGCTCCTTCTGTTGGATATGTGAGCAAGCAAGTTCTCACCATTTAGATTACATGCAGCACTTTATGTCTCTCTGAAGCAGAGATGGAAGGTCTCGAGATTGTTCTGGTTGGAAGGGACCAAACTGCTTTTCTCCAGCATCAAAGGATCTCTGAGAAGTGGTCTGAGATTCAACTGGCACATGTTGTTGCCCGGTGTTACATCAGTGATTAGTCCTTGGCATGATAAAGAACAGAAAAAGAGACATGGATTTATAATGTTTGCATATATTTTTTTTCCCTTAAAAAGCCTTTGAATTGGCCACACATTCCTGTGACTCTAAGAGGGAAAGGGTTTCTGGACTGACAGGGCCAAACATTGTGGGGTTCAGGGGATACATTGATGAGTGCTGTCATTATCAATACAAACTCCCTAACTTTGAACAAAATGCTCTTTTTTTCCACAGTTGCTTTGAGGAGATAGGACTACTTCAACTGTAGAGTAAAGAATTGCTATTTTTTTTCCATTTAAATTTTAAATTTAAAAAAATATATGATCAAACAACTTACCGCTCACAGTTAGTGGCTATTGAATAACTCAGTATAAGAGAGACAGGATGCAGAGCTCGAGTTAAAATTGCAGATTTTGTAAAGTCTGGATTGACGGAAAGCCTTTCGCGGTGCTGTAAGCGGAATCCTCTTATTTGCCAAAAGCCGTGATTTACCAGCAGATTAATCATATACAAAGAGCAACAGCTGGAGTGAACAGCAGTAGAAATGCAGTGGTTGCTGAGGCTATTCTAACTCACATTGTGGGGGGAAACGTTTATTAACAGGTGTGGGTTTAGTCTGATTTTTTTTTCCAGGACTAATTATTTTTACTAGTTACACGTTTTATGACTTCCAAGTGAACATGTCAGCTTTAGTATACCGAATTAATTTTCCTGATGACCAGTTGCCCTCCTCTGGTTGAAATGAGAAATGCAGGCAATTGAAATTTTCCAGCAGGAGTTAAGACTTGGCCAAACCAAAGGGAAACAGTTCTGCCAGAGGCATCCAAGTAACTGGGAAGCAGATTCCTCTGAGGCTTGGTTATTTTGGACCCTGGTAGAGGTCCCTCACAGCTGCTTCTTACAGAGGTGACTGCGCTCCCTAACCTGGTATTTTGCAAGAAAATGTTGTTCCTGCTTCAACAGGCACCAGGAATTGCAGTACACAGGGAAGTGTCTCCCAAGGCACTAACTTCGGGACTTCTGCACTCTGAGCTTTTGTGATCCACTGAGCATTAGCAAGTACAGGAATGTGTGCCAGCATCAGCTGGACATCTGTCTGACCTTTGGGGTGGGAAGTTTGCTGGAACAAACCAAGATTTACCATCCTATGCTTTCCTCAATTTCTCCCTGTTTTTAAATCCTCATAGAAACAAATCTCAAAAGGTTTTTCACAGAGTGTGAGCAGGTCACAGACACCTCTGGACTGAGAGGAGACCCTGTCACTAAGGAGCCCAGTCACTAAGGAGCAATTTCTGGTGCTGCTGAGCTCTGTTCAGTACCTGGCCATGTCTAGGCTGACTACATCCACAGCATGACTTCACAGAACTTGGTGAGCTAGAACTTCACCCAGTTTTACACTCTTCTTTGTGCCTTTTGCAGTCCTCTTTAGCAACCACAAACTAATTCCAAAGAGGTAGTATTCAGGCTCAATCCTTTTAAACACATATGGATATGGATCAACACCTGAAGAACTTAACCTTACTCCTGAGGCTTCAATACTAGACAGCAAAACCTTTCTTCTTACGAAGAAGCATTCTGCTTCTTTCAGTGTGCCCTCTCTCCTTGGAGATACAAGATGATGTGTTTGTGCCTTTTTGCAGAAGAGACCTTACCTTGAAACACAACCTCCACTTCAGAGGGCAACAAGAATAACCACCATTCCTCCAGGAACCAAGAAGGTCTTGTTTCTAAAGACAGCCTGATGGAGCACAGTAGGTTCCACTTAAAACCTTGAGTTTTTTCTAGTACTTACAGATTGACATGATATTCTGGATTTTATGTCCAGCCTTGCACTGGAAGGTTATAAAATGCCAAAGAAAGGTGATATCCCTTCGACAAGACTTGAGCTATTTGTCATACCCTCTTTCTGAGGTCAGGCTACCTGGATGTGTACTTGCATTTTTTCTGCATAGTGGGAAGAAGGAGCCAGAGCACTGATACTTTCTTCTGAAGGTCTTAACTTGAATGCAAAGTTGCCTGGATCTGCCCTTCTCTTTCAAAAAGGAAGGCCAGAATTGGCACCAAACACAGGCACATCTGGGCAGATTTCATGTGTGATTCACTTCTGGCACCTGTGTCAGTCTGGACCAGCTCTGTCTGACACAAGGCTGAAGAAGTGTTTAAACACTCACCCGTTTCTTGACAGTTCTTTAAATTGTCTGTTACCCTGGACTGAGAGGAATGAACATTACCCAGCAATGTTGAGCTGCACTGGGGGTGCCAGGACAAACGCTGTTGCTTAGGCAATATTAACTCCATAGCCCACAGACCAGCAGGATGTCATCCCTTTCAGACCACTTAACATAAACACTTTAGAAAAACCGAAGAAGGAAGATCCAGTTCAAGGTCTGCCAAAATAAATGAAAGCATTCAGGAGCTGGCATAGGTAGGCTGGATGTTTGCTCAGGGAAAACTGCAACACTGGCACGATTTACCTGGGGAAGCAAGGCAAGTGGAACCAACAACCTATGCCACTAACACTTCTTACATAAGCTCAGATCCACAAAAGTGTTCAGAGACTTAATTCCCTTCAGTTTCATTCATGAGGGCATCCAAGTACATCTTTGCTATGCAGAGCTAATTTTAAATCTTGCCTTGAACGGAGGCTCTTTTCCACCTCTGCTCCCTGCCCTCTCCCCCCCAGACACACATGTCAGTGTGAGGCAGTGAGGGACCCACACATACCCCTGCATCACCTATTTATGCATGTAAAGCTGCAGTGAATCACACGTAATTAATTAAATCCTCGAGGTCCACTGACTTACAACTGGTCCTGTGCCTTTCTTCCACTTGGTGTCTCTCTTTAGTCTCAAATCTGGGGCCGGAACTCCAGTAGTGCTCTCCTGGGGATGATAATTTGTTATTTGCATCATAGAAGTACCCCAAAGTTTCAGTAAGGCACCACAACTCCAACATAGCAACATAGAGAGCTCACAGAGCATGAGACCCCCATTCCCTCTTCTCCTAGCTGTATAGCTTTGCTGTATGCTTCCCAGCAGCTGTAATCTGTTTAGGAAGTCCAAATATTTATTTGTTGTTACTTTTTTATCCCCATGAAAGTAACATATTCATGGTCCAACTTGATCTGATGCTTATTACAGAGCAAGGCTTGGTTTGACTCGCCCTCCGTCAAGTGCTAGAGAAGTTTACAGGCATGCAAGTGAAATGCAAGGTGTTACTTTACCGAATTCACAAAAGTTTTGTTTTGTTTTCTTTTAAGGGATAATTATAAAATAAGATCAAATAAAAGCAGTCTTCATCCTTGTGCACAGAGAAGACAAAGGAGAATGTAAAAAAACCCTTCTAATCTTCCTTTATGCTGTAGTGGAAAAAATTTGAGGGGCAGGGGGGCAAGAAGATGATTTAATCCTTTTTGCACCTAACCCCAAATTCTTTATGATACATCAGACTCATTTGCTAGGAAAATCCACAAGTTTGGCTTCCTTTTAAATTTCTGTAGTGTAAGCCAGTTTTTCAATGACACAAGCTACCCTGGAACTCTCTGCTTTGAGAGACTTTGGATATTTGCTGCTACCCATTTAAAACCCTGTGCTTTCAGCATAAATGCCTTCATGTGCTTGATTCACTTTTGTTTCTGGGCCTTTTTTTGTTTTGCCAGTTCCTCTGAGATTAAATCTCGGAGAGAAAGTGGTCCAAATCGAATGGGTTTGTCAATCCCCTCGAATAAAAGCTCCTTTCTCCAAAGGCCTCTCGGTGTCTTGCTTAATTTGTATCTGGAGACCTAGAGGCTGGACTCTCAGCTAGGCTGAACAAGGGAAACTTACTGCATCACAGCCGCTGAGGGTCTGGAAAAGAGTATCTACCAATTACTCCTTACTTCATGTGGGTTCTACCCAAATAATTCACTAGCCCTCCTGTGGGAGAACAAAGCACCGTATATTTCCTTTTACGAGCTGTTTTGCACATAAATGCTCTTTGCAGTCCTAGTACATCTCCACTGAAACCAGTGAGAGCAAGTTTGCAAACTCTGTGAGCAGCTTATTTTTAAATCCTTCCAAAAAAAAAAAAATCAGAGGAACATTCATCAGATTGCAGATCCCCAATGCAAAATAACTGCAGTGTGCCAGACTTTTCATAGCACAGATGCTGAGGTAGGATTTCACCCTTCTGCTGTGCCCGAGTAGGATGAGTGGAACATCCTGGATGCTGGTGAAATTTGGATGAAGATGGCCTTGCCATCTAAAGGCTGCTCATCCCAGTTGCTTGGACAATCTTATCCCAGTTCTCAACAGGATCCTCTGGAATGTGGAAAATGAATCATCACAGAGGCTTATCTGAAAGTGTGAAGTTGTCCATCTTCCCTATACAGCATCAAGCTGGAAGGTCTCTATATCAGACTCCATCTGGTTAGCAGGATTTACCACAACCAACTTTCTAATGGTAAATCAAGTGAGAATTTATCCAGTGTCACTCGCACTGACTCAAGAAAAGGTGCTTTCTGCTACTCACTGTGGGTGAAGGTTTCCATCTCCAGAAGCCTTTCTCCTTCATCCACTTGCAGCTCTTCCCCCCCATCCTGTGCCCCATTTCCCTCTGACCCTTCCGAGGCTGCCCTCAGCAAATCCTTTCAGTCCTTGGCACAGGGCTGGCAGCCCTGCAGAGGAAGCTTCTGAGCAGCCATAAACAACTCTTCAGTTCTCCTCCTCATGCCAAAAACCGACCAAGGCTGCTATGAAAGGGATGTTAGATGTGGGAAAGCAATTTGCAACCCTCAGGATCCTGCTTGCCACCAGCAGAGTTTCCCCAGTGAGAAGAAGGCAGAGAGGCATACTCCACGCTGTCTCTAGACACCCTCCACCAAGCCAGCACTGAGCGATCCCATACATCAGGCCCATATCAAATGCAACCGCAGAGGAGGCTTTCCCTTATCTTTCAGGACAATTACCAAGCTATACATCACTTGAGCAGTCTGGGAACTATGGGGGATTGTGGTTTCTGGTAAAACAGGGAAATCTTTTCATGGTTAGCACTGGCAATGGAATTTGTATCCCACCTCCATCTGGGCTGAGCCACGGGTGATCGTTCTGAGATGAGCTTCTCTCAATGTCAAAGGGCAAAGAAATAAATAACAATGTGCGAATGTGCATTTCAAGGCAAAATCGTGCGCTTTCTTTTCCACCTCCCTTCTCCCCTCCTGCCCCTCATTTTGCCTTGGAGAAGTTACAGGTTTCCTCAGGTCCTCAGAGAGGTTGAAAACTGTCCAAAATGTGCTTCAGGAAAGTGATCGCTCAAAGTGAATCAGTTTCCAGGGTCTGCTCACCATCTGTGTGCCTTTAGGAGATTGTCACACTTTCTGCTGGCTTCATCCATCTCTCTAATTCCTTGGTTACAGTCAAAACAGTTTTAAAAGGGTTTGGTTCCCACAGTGGGAAAGTCACTGGGACGCTGCCTGCTAGCACTTCACCCAAGAGAAGCTGACACCTCACGGAAAAAACTTTGAAGAGCAAATTTCTCTTCTGAGTCAGTTCTGCTGATGCAGCTTCCACTCAGAGAATTTCTCTGCTCCCTTTTCTATTTGTAAGGCCATTTGTATGAGAAAGGGATCCTGCTTTCTTGGAAGGATGCACTGCTTCTGGTGAAGTCACAAGCATCTGTGTCATTGCTTCACCCACCCTGAACAGCCTGGGCTGGTTGATTTTTCAGGCAGAAGGAGTCTGATACGATGAGCCATGGGCTTTCTGGTCTGGCATGTTTTGAATTATTATTCCATCTCTGTTACATTTTTCACAGAAGTGCCCCGAGCCACTGACAGACTCTGTTTAGCAATAAAGAAATAATTGTCTCCACAGCAGCTAATGGGATGCCAGCAAAGATGCTGCGTGGCTGAGTCAGCTTCATGTTGCAACAGCGCTGCCCAGTTAGCCACCCTACGAGACTGAGCAGGCCCAGGCATTTGAGCTGTGATAATTCATCTCTTGCAGTCTCTCTCAATAAACTTCAGTAAGTAGAAGGGTGAAAAAAGAGCCCCCTTCATTGCAGAAGACAACTGATGGTCTCACCACCTAAGGTGCTGACTGTCCCAATATGTATCTTCATTAAATGTGGAGTCAGGGAGAAGGCTTGGGGGGGAAAAAAACAGTCCTTGCATTGTCTGAGAGCTCTAAGAACGATGCCCTAGCACCCAGTCATCTGCTCAAAACAGCTCAGATCATTGGCCACTGTCTGGATTTCTAGTGCAGTTAAACTAGAGCAGCTGCTCTATCACCCAGTGACCCCTCCCCAGCCAGGAAGGGGGAATAAAGAAAAAGACAGGAGACCCCCAGGTTGAAGTGAAAACAGGTTTAACAAAACAGCAAAACTAACATTAATTACCATTGTGAAGTATATCAAGCTAAACTCACCTCAGTACGTGAGTCAGAAGAACAGCCTTGGGAGCAGGATGGTGAGCAAGACTACAGCAACAAGAAGAAGCAAGAGAAAAGGAAAAAGGAGATGCTCCCACTCTCCCCCTTTATACTGAGTGTGATGTTTCTGGGATAGGACCCACCTGTAGACAACTTGGGGCAGCGGCCCAAGCTTGTGCCCCTCCCAGTTTAAGCTTCTGGCTGACTGGAAGCTGCTAGCTGCAGACCCATAGCTGGCCCAGGATTCTGTCCCAGCAAAAACAGGACACCACCTCTCACTGAAACATGAGAACTGTTTGGCTTTGCTCCATTGGACCATCTACCTATGCTAGGTCCATCCCAGTGGGACAGAGTCACTGTCATCTCACTTTAAGTTAAATGAGTCTCTCTGTATCCTGCTCAGGAATGAATTGTCCACATTAACACGGGCTCTCCTCACTCACCTCCTGTGGCATCATTTATAGACCGGCTTACTGATGTGAGATAAAAAAGCAGCTGCCAAGTTATGTCAGATCTCAAACCCTTATGTCACCTATTAGTAACAGAGGCTACTACCCAGAGTTTTGGACACAACTGAAAGCAATGGCAGCACGTTGTGTTCTGTGGTTGAACGCATCACCACGCTCAAGACATACTAAGTCCTTTCTAAGAAGCTGTGGTAGGCGCCTGGCCCTTTCTGCTCTAAGGGTGACCAGGAGCTTCCTTCTGGTGGCCTCAGGGGAGAGCATCCTGGCAGCACAGAGGTCCAAGTGGACATTTATAGCACAGCTCCCCACAGGGGATTTATGGTTTGGCTCTGTGCTGTGGCAAGCTGCTAAATACTCAGAGTATGGTACAAATTGGTTGGAGGAGAGGCACAGAGCCAGAGCTCCATGAGCAACACACAGGAGGTCTTGCTGACTTATGATGTGTGTGGCAAAATGATGGCTGAGGAGGCTGCTACCATAAATGTGGGCATCACATGTGTTGCTCCTCTAGTAGATGCAGCATCATGTAAACATTAACACTATGGCTCTTGAAATAGTATCCTGTAAGCACAGGGTTGTTTCCTCTGCAAAGAGGCCATCTCTCTTCTCCATTACCAGAAGAAACGAGCCCATCCCTCCATCCCTCTTCCACTTTTCCCTGCTGTGCACTAAGACAAAACAAAAAGACAGTGAAGAAGGAGGTGGTAAAGAAGAAATATATGGGTTTGCACTTGTAGCATTCAAACAGTTTAGACATTGCAGCCTCCCTTGGACCCTGAAGCACACTCTGGACCCTAGCTGATGGCTAGCCACTTTCAGTGTGTTTGCGGATGGCTACTGGCCCACTGGGCTGAGGAGGAACCACCAGTATGTGGCATTCATCACCTACATTCCTTCCTAAATTCCCTCGGCTGGCCTGAAGATTGGTGTACCTCAGCAGCTTGAACCCAGGGCCTAGTAGGGCTGGGTGTGCTGCTAGGGTCTCCAGAACCTCATTTCTATGTGTGCTGAGGGGCTCTGGTCAGGAAGTGGAAGGTTCTGGTGAAGATCCCAGTGAGAGCTGAGTGTTACCAGAGGTCATCACAGCTGATGGCTCTTGCCTGTGTGAGAGGAGCGGCTTGGTTTTCATCCAAGCCTTAGATTCGTCAAGTGTTTTTTATGTTTGGTTCCCACAGTGTGGGAACAAAAACCAACCTTTCTGACATATATATCCCATCCCCAAACATTCGTCAGTTCTGCCTGTAGAGCTGCACAGCCCCTTGCTGTCAGCCTCGGTGGAGAGGATGGTGCTGAAATATGGTGCAAAGACTGATGACACAAGTGTCTGTTGTGGAGATAAAGGGAGGCTGATCCCTTTCATCACTGCTTAAGCAATTGTTTCAGATGTCTTTGCCTTGCTTTTGTTCTGGCCGGGGTGAAAACTGGGAGCTCTGGTGGCCTCAGAACAACCTTTGCCAGAAGGTACAAGTCCTTGTGAGGCTGTGTTCTGAGGCAGTTCCCAGTTCCAGTTCGCAGAGGGCAGCCCCACACCGGGACATCTTCATCTGCCCCAAGGCAGACATCTGCCCTAATACAGCCAACTGCATTAGGAAGGCCTGGTGTGTGGGGACATCCCTGCTCCTGTCCATTGGGGCATCTTGTGAAAAGAAGGGCTCTTCAGAAAGGTTTCTACATCTGGCTTAGGAGCAAAATACAACACAAACCAGCAACACTCAGTCCCATCTGACCCTCGCTGTGGTCCTCCTCTGAAGCAGAGGCCCAGCCCTGCTGTTCCCCTGCTCACAGTATGGCAGCCAGGAGTGTGGCTGCTGAACATCAAAGTTAATTAGCATCCAAAAGCAAATAAATCAATCAATCCGTTCCCAAGCCCCCTTAGAAAATCTCATTATTGGGAACCGACCAAGGCAGGGACTCCCAGGAAGAACTACAGAGAAAGAGATTCTCCAAAGCTGTAATTTTTTAAGGTTGTACCACTCGGAGAATAATTATAACCAGCAAAACAATGTTCACATCTCACATTAATATAAAGTAATGAGTGCATGCCTGTAGCCAGCTAACCACAAAGCTGAGATGAGACTGTCAACTCTTCTGTCCTGCCATAATACGAAGCATCTTGGAAATGCTACCAGCCGCTGCACGCCAGCCTCTTGTCATCCCTCCTTCTTAAAGAGGCAGACCGAGGAGGGCTGCATCCGCCTCCTAGAGTCGCTCGCGCAGGAGATGTCGTCGCCGACCGGTTTCCTTTCTGCCTAAACTAAAAATGAAAACTAATATGTTTGTAATTTTCAGCAAAGCAGAGTTCTAAGATCATTTCTGACTTTTAAAAGAGCTTTTGTGTCAGAAAAATACTGCTTCCAGTTTGGGAAATGTGTTGAATTTCAAAATACCGTTTTGTCTCCCTTCCTTTCTGCGTTATATTTTCTATCCTTTCTGCGCTCGTTCCAAGCGTGCCTCCAGCATGTGTACACTGATGGGAAGTGAAATAGTGGACACTAGAAGAACATGCAAATAAATGAAATGAAAGAAGATAAAAGAAACCAAATCAAATAGTGTTATTGAAACTTCAGTAAAATTTCTGTAGCTGGGGAAAAAAGTCCAATATGAAGTATTTTTCTGTGGGAATTTTCACCAAAATCAATGTGATATCAGCACTTTCCTCCAAAGATACTGGGAATTCTTTCAACCATCCAACCAAAAGTCTTTAAAAGGAATTTAAAAATAAAAATAAATTAAAACTTACATTAAAAAAAAAAAATAAAGCTTTAAAAGGAATTTTAAAAGCACATTAAGTATTACACTTTTTATCATCAGTCCTGATCTCTGGAAGAAGAATGGGCCACATACAATTCCAACCTTGTCCTGAACAGCACATCAATATTTATGACTCTTTGGTCTGATATGGGGGGGGGGGGGGAAGAACGGCTTGCAGGATTAAAAAAAAAAAAAAAGAGAGTGAAAATCAGAAATCAGGGAATGTGAAATTGTGTCCTTTCAGATTAAGACGAAAAATGAATACAATATGCCAATGAGTGTTCTGGAGATCCCGACACAGAGAGGTCACCTCTGTTGCTGGGAACTTATATAATAAGGATTGTTACAAGATCATCTGCCATCAGAAGGAGACTTCTGCAAGACAGCTGAAGCACCAACATGGGTGTGGTTTAGAGGCAGTCCCTACTGCCTCTGCTGGAGGACGTTCAGGTCACTGTCTTGAGCTGTCAGATTAATTAGCTCTATTAACTGAAGTGTTCTCGAGGTTGCACTATTTTTTGAGCAAATTCTTCTGCTGTGGCTTGTTTTGACTCTCTCAAGGACATCTTTCAAAGGTGGGGTGGTCCCCTTATGCTTCAGCACTCGGGTTTGGAATGCAGGGTTTTGGAAGGTTCCCTCTTGTCTGTTGTGCTTTTAGGCTATGGGGAGAATTAGTAAAACTGCTGCTCAGTGGCTGTTGAAGGCCCTTGAAAGGAAAAGTCAAAGGGCTATTCAGGACAGAGATCACGGCAACGTCCATGAAGTCAGCAGTGCCTGCAAGGATTTGTGAAAGACTGCAGCACCTTCACTGTGGTTTTAATGGACCAGAGTAAATCTGGTGGCAAAACTGTATCAATAGCATGGGAATAACGTTTTGCCAACAATGTCCTGCAAATCAGCATTGATGGGCACAGCAGGTGAATTCATCCCCAACCAAGAGTGTTCCATGTCAGCCAGATATGGGAGGACGGAAGAGGAGTCTCTTCTGTTATTACTAGGAAAACTGAAAATGTCCTGGTGTTCCCCAGGGGTCAGTTCTGGGTCCAGTCTTATTCAACATGTTCATCAATGACCTGGATGCAGGGATAGAGTGTACCCTCAGCAAGTTTGCTGATGACACTGAACTGGGAGGAGTGGCTGATAGACCAGAAGGCTGTGCTGCCATCCAGTGAGATCTGGACAGGCTGGAGAGTTGGGCAAAGGCAAACCTAATGAAGTTCAACAAGGCTAAGTGTAGAGTCCTACACCTGGGGAAGAACAAGACCATGTACTGGTGTAAGTTAGGGGTAGACCCGATGGAAAGCAGCCCCATGAAGAGGGACCTTGGCATCCTGGTGGGCAGTAAGTTATCCATGGAACAGCAATGTGCCCTTGTGGCCAGGAAGGCCAATGGTATCCTGGAGTGCATAAACAAGAATGTGGCCAGCAGGTTGAGGGAAGTTCTCCTCCCCCTCTACTCTGCACTAGTGAGACCACATCTGGAGTACTGTGTTCTGGTCTCCACAGTTCAAGAGGGACAGGGAAATACTAGAAAGAGTCCAATGAAGAGCTACAAAGATGATGAAGGGAGCAGAACTTCTTTCTCATGAGGAAAGGCTGAGTCCTGGGGCTGTTTATCCTGGAAAAGAGAAGCCTGAGAGGGGATCTTAGGAATGTTTACAAATATTTGAAGGGTGGGTGTCAAGTAGAAGTGGACAGTGTCTTTTCAGCTGTGCCCTGTGATAGGTCGAGAGGTAATGGTAGCAAGGTGAAACACAGAAAGTTCCTCCTCAACATGAGGAAAAACTTCTTCCCTGTGAGAGTGACAGAGCCCTGGAACAGGCTGCCCAGAGAGGCTGTGGAGTCTCCTTCTCTGGAGACTTTCAAGACCTGCCTGGATCTGTTCCTGTGTGGCATACCCTAAGTGTTCCTGCTTTGGCAGGGAGGTTGGACTCGATGATTTCCAGAGGTCCCTTCCAACCCCTACCATTCTATGATTCTATGATTCCTCCTTTCTTCCCCAGGAGATTAAACACTGACTGGACTCCTGCTTTACCTCTGGGTAAGGAGGAACTGGGAGCTCCTTGAGTGCTTCTTGCCATCTAGAGACACAAGCCTTGGCCTGAGACAAGGCCAGCCAACATCTTGAGCTGTGTGGACAGGAATGTCCCACTTGGCAGCCACTGAGGACATACTTTGGCTCATCTGCAGCGTTTAGCATCAGAGGCATTCATGCCATACTGGGAGAGTCTGCAGGACGAGGCAACTTCTCCACCTCACTTCAGTCCCTTTGCACCCTCCAAACAGCCCAAACTCGCCTCATGTCCCACTGCAAAGCTGTCACCACCAGGAACAGGGAGGGAACTGCTCCATCCTGTGCTGCTCTGCTGTCACCCCCTGAGAGACTGAGGGGAAAAAGTGGCCTGAGAAATTGTGCTCTCACTCTGTGTCACTAAGAGGCCACTCCCAGAGGTCTGTCAGCAGCTGACATATTTAGGATCATCTTCATGCTTCTGAAATCCAGTCCAGGGTTGAAAACAAAACCACAGAAGGTATCATCAGCTCTTGGCTGGAGCCTCACCTTCTTCACTGGGGACAGTTGGAGTGAAGCGGGGACTCTAGCCCTAATTCACAGGATGCTTAGCAGAAACCAGAGGAATTTCTGGGTGTCCTGTGCACTCACGGTGCTAGGCAATAGGCGGTGAATCACATTGGTCTTCCAAGAATCGCAGAAAGCCTGGCAATTGCCCCGACACCATCTCACTCCAACTAAGAACTAAGGAATTTTGCTGCAAGACCCATCTGAAACCCGCTTGAGCTTTCCAAGCCTGCTGCTCCCTTGGGGTGGGGGAGGCAGGGAGAGAGGCTTGTGTTGATTAATATTAGAAGAAACTCCCCTGAAAGAATGATAGATCATGGCTTGGTGACTCCAGAATCTTTTCTTGTTTCTTTTCTTTGATGGGAGGAGGGGGAACTGGAAACAAAAGGCCTAGGAAGGGGGGAATGGAGGGAGGGGTGTGTTTTGAAATCTGCTTCCTTTTGGCCACGCTTGAACTTCCAAGAGCCTGGCTTTGACTGACATCCCTAGGAAATGGGAGAGAAAACTCCATGCTGAGCCGGCTCTCTGCCCGGTGGAGGAAGGAGGAGGCATCTGGTTCCAAGAAGCTGAAATAGATGCCTTTAATATGTCTGTCACCCAGCATCACAGAGGTGCACTTGGGTTTTTCAGCCAGAGCGCTCTGTGCCTACAGGTTTCCAGGGCCTTTTTATTCCCTTCCAAGGTCTGCTTACCCGGGCACTGCATCTGGGCTCCCCTGGATGGCTCCAGGTGGAGCAGCGGAAAAAGCCCAGGCATGGAGACACTATGGGTGTTCACAGCTAGCAAGAAGGGAATGGAGCCACCTTCAAACCTGACTTTGCCCTTCCTCACAATCCTGGCACGTGTGGGACATAGGACAGAACAGAGCATCATGGGAGAAAATGGGAAAACAGCCCTGAGAAGGGAAATCTGCTGCTCATGTCACATGGAGCTGGAATAGAAAGGTGGGAAAGGAGTCAGGGAGAGGTCAGTGGAAAAGTGTCAGCATTATCTAGAGCTTGCAAACTGCTGGAGAGACTCCAGAGGCATTTGGAGGATGGCTGTGGCAGCGTGGATGCTCAGAACAATGTCTGGGAGCATTGTAATTCCAGCTGTCTTCAGAGAAGCTAGGGTGATGCTTCCTGGGTGGCCACTCAAAGAAAACCCACCTGATATTTGCAAGTGGGTCCACAGCTTTAAAAACACCTTTCTGCCTTCTAATGCCCCCCCACCTCAGTCATCCTGGACACATCATTGAGGCTTTTGCCTTTCTGGACAAACCAAGTGCTTCTCACTGTTACCTGTGTTACATCTTGTGTGCTGGATACAAACCAAAGACATGAGTTCTAGGAGCTTCTGAAAGGCTCCAGTTTTCCACGTACAAGCACACAAATTTCTCAGCAGAGGACTTTTGAGGTTCCTCCCAGTAGAACCCAAAGCCTGCTGCCTTTTACTGCATATTGAAATGTTTAGTTGTTTGCATTGTTTTTTGGTAACCATCTCTTTTTTTCTGAAAGGAGGAAGAGAGGAGCTCCCATGCTTATTTAACCACTGTGTTCTCATTCTATTAGTTTCTGCTCATCACTAGGATAGAGGAGGTTGGGCAATGGATCTGCCTACCCACAATTTGATGATGTGCCCATTTCCACGGGTAGTTATTTCCCTAAAGCTTACCCTATACCATGTGCTCTACTGAGCCATTTACAACGAACATGGAATCATAGAATCATACGAGTTGGAAAAGACCTTTAAGATCATCAGGTCTAACCATTAACCCAGCACTACCAACATGGTCAAACCATACTAAAAAAGGAAAGTCAAGCTGACCAGGTCTACTAGGAGAACAACAAGGGTAATATCAATGCTACTGCAATGCAGTTTGGGGTCTTACCTGTCTCAAGTTAGAGAGGTGTTTTGTTGGCATCATCCTGACAATGTAGTTTTGCTGAGCTTGTATTTTATCATGGCATTTGCATGACACATTGTCATGGTCATGAGGGACATCAGGGTGGCTTAAAGAAGACTGTGAGACTGTGTCCTCTGTCACTTGCAACTTGGGCTTTCTTTAGGTTGGGGAACTACTGATGCCAAATTAAAGGTGTGAAGGTGGCTAGTGGCACAAGGTGTGGATAATGACAGTCTCCTTTCATGCAGATAGCCTGCTCAAGTCCATAATGTAGAATCATAGAAAGCTTGAATTGGAAGGGACCTTTCAAGGTCATCTCGTCCAACCCACCTGCAGGGAGCAGGGACATCTTCAACAAGAAGAACCTTGACCAACATGTCCGACATACGAACAAAGTCCTCTGTTACAGCTTACATCTGCAAGCAGTTCCCTGCTGTTCATGCAGCTGGTTTGTACTGGTGTCCCTGGACTGATAGTTTTTCCTCTTTTCTCATTGGGCTTGTCTCCTAAGATCTCATCTTCCCCACCACCACCCAGGCCAGGCAGTGCCAGTGAGGAAGGTTTCCCTTTGCCAGGAGCCACAGGGAGCAGGGCTGACCCCACTGTGCTCCCCACTCTTGGGGAACGATGGGCGGGCTGCCCGTCGAGCTTGCCCCGCTGCAGGCAGGCGCCTCAGGCACCAGCCGGCTGTGCTGCATCACACGGCCTGTCTCCAGTCCCGCACGCTGCCAGTGATGGATAGCAAGCCTGGGGAAGCCCAAGAGGCTTCAGCTCGCCATGTTTTTGCTCTCCCAGCACACAGAAATCCTGCCCTTACTGGTGAGAGACAGTAAGCTTGCACGCGCTCAGGCGAGGACTCTACAATGATAGATCATAGCAATAAGCACCGGAGCTGTTCTGGGGAGGGGAGGGTGATTTATCCCCAGCCGGACGGCTGGGCTGAGCAGAGCGGAGAGCGGAAATCCTACGGGAGCTGCAGGGCACACATCAAAACTTCATGTCACGGTGTCCCTGACACCCGGGGCGCCAGTTCAAAGCCGTCACGTGCTGTGGCTGGAGACTTAAGGTGATGCCAAGCTAATGAGCAAACGAAACAATAAATAACCCCAGCGATCATTATGCGTTCCCCCTCCTCGGAGCTCGCCTGCTCTGGCCCTGGTGAGCAAGCGCTTCTCACACCCAATTACTCATGCCGAAGCCCCTCGGACGGAGCCCGGAGCAGGCTCAGCAAACCATTCATCTTTGCAGAGTGGAGCCCTTTCAAGTTTCTCCACCACAGCCGCTCTGTTTATTGTTAAGATGAGCACTCAGTTTATATGGACTGTTCTTATTTATCTTTGACTTCTACCTTTTAGGTCATTCCTTTGCACGTCCGGCACTTTCCAATGCTGTCTCGACCAAATTTTTATTTATACCCTAGGCTTTGCTGCCCGAAACTCTCCAGCTCCCAAGCAAGTTGAGCTCCTGAGCAGGACTTTTTCTCCAGCTGAACTGCAGTCCCCAAGGCAAATCACTCCTCAGGACAGAGATTTAGGAAGCTGCTGAAGGGAGGGGACGGGTGGGGTTGTGTGGCAGAAGGGGCTGCTTGGATAAGTGTTAGCAGCTGAGTTCTGCGTGACTTTGGGCTGAGGCTGGACATGTGGCCACGCTGGGAGAGGGAATAGATGGGTCCGTGGTTTAGACATGACAAAGGCGCCTTAGGAATTGCTTGGCCTTGGCATTAGCTTTGCAGGGTGGTGAGATGCCCAAGGGGAGAATAGGCTGCTGTGAAGTCCCCATCAGGCTTTGACCACTAGTACATGCAGATAGAAACTTTTACAATCCCAGGTGTTCCTCAACAGTCATCTTTTGTAATACCACAGAATCCCAGCATGGCGGGTTTGGAAGGGACCTCTGGAGATCATCTCACCCAAACCCGCTGCTCCAGCAGGGTCACCCAGAGCAGGGTGCCCAGAATCACATTGTCCAGGTGGGTTTGGAATCTCTCCAGAGAAGGAGACTCCACAGCCTCTCTGGGCAACCTGGGCCATGCTCTGCCATCCTCACAGCAAAGATTTTCCTCCTGTTCAGATGGAACGTCCTGGGTTCCAGTTTGTGCCCATTGCCCCTTGTCAGGTTGCTGGGCACCACTGACAAGAGTGTGGCCTCATCTTCTTGCCCCCTGCCCTTTAGATACTGATAAGCATTGATAGGATCACTGTTCATGGTCTAAGACCAAAAGGCCAAACCCTCTACTGGGGCAAGGTGTCACCAGACATGTCTCACTTTACACAAGCTGGAGATCTGCCTGGTGTGCGTTCACATGGGAGAAGGAGGAGGAGACACTAACACTTGCCTTTTTGTCCTGTGAAATAGCAGAAAAACCTTTTTGAATCCCACGTGTTCAATCATTACATGCCAGCAGAGCACTGTGCGCACTTCCCATGAGTGGCACTAAAGAGATATGATGCCTTCACAGCATCAAGAACATTTTCTCACCCTGCAGGTGTTTCAGTCCAGAGCTAGGTCATTACAAAACTACTTACAAATATGCAAGGGCTAAATTCTGCTCTGAATTATACCCACCCAGCTCATGGAGGAGCTTGTGGAAGCCAAGCAGGTTATTCACAAGGCAGATGGAGACGGAGCAGGAGCTGGCCTGCTGCTGGTAGATGGAGAAGTCTCCAAATTACTGGAGTGGAGTAAAACTCATCTCCAAATCCAAGCAGTTGCAGTGAGCCCTTGACGGGCTAGACAAGATGATCCTTAAAGGTCCCTTCCAACCCAAAACCTTCTATGGTTCTATGAAAGGAGAACAGTAACAGGAAAGGCTGGATCTTTTGAGAGGCTTTGCTGAGCTGGAGAGTTATCAGGTGTTACCAGTTTGCATCTGTGTCTTTTGTCCTTTCCCCTGGGGATCAGAAAGGGTTAAAAAACCCTGCAATACAGGTCTGTGCTCACATTGAATCTACACCCATCACATATATATCGGTTTTTGATGTGGGGGGGGTGTTTTACACATGTCACTGGCCATAACTCAGACTTTTATTATAATCATGACCATATGGTTAATGGGACTTAATAAACCCCTGTTGACCTGGACTCTGTGCACACAAATCTCTTGCTCCCTTTCCTTTTTTCCCAGCTTGTCTGGATGCACTGTGCCAAGCAGCTGCAATTTAATGACTCTAAAATGCCAGTTTCAGTGGCCAGCAGCTAGTTCGTTCAGAAAGAATAAGCCCCCAAGAAAGCCACGTTGCTCCGGTGACAGAGCAGCCGCTCTGTGCTTTGGACCGACAAAAGCAGTGTCTGTGTGATGGCTGGAGCAGGGGACACAGCATGGACATCAAGCAGGCTCTTGCTATGAGCACCAGAGCCTGTGTGAGCTCCAGCGATCACTGTGGAATTAAATCCATGCTTGTCCTGGTGTAAGCAAGAGGAGAATTTAGCCAAGCATTTCAAAGAGCCCTCGCATTCTGGTTTTGGCAGCCACGAAGCCTTCCACTTAATGGGAATTAGACGTGGGGGGAAAGCTCTTAAATCCTATCTCAAGATTTCCCTTAGGAACCCATCGCAGGACTAATCTAGGCCGTGGCTTCTTCAACTCTTTATCTAATCTACTTTAAAGTGACCCAAATGATGGGCATGTCACCCCAGCCTTGGAACGACATTTCTGATCCATGCCACGCTACCACCTCTCCAACTTTTAATAATCACAGAATCATAAAATGGTTTGCATCAGAAGGGATCTTAAAGAACATCTAGTTCCAACCCCCCTGCCATGGGCAGGGACACCTCCCACTAGACCACATTGCTCAAAGCCCCATCCAACCAGGTTTTGAACACATCCAGTGATGGAACATCCACAGCTTCCCTGGGCAACAAGTACCAGTGTCTCACCACCCTAATAATTCTGCATTGTCACCTGCATGTCCCTGACCAGCCTCCTCCATCCCCAGAGGGGTGATGAAAAGCCTCAGCAGGGTATGGCTGGACATCTGCTCACTGGTAGCGGTTTTTGGAGCTGCACTGCTCCTTGGGCTTTCACCAGTAGCCCTTTACGAGACCTCACCATCCAGAATTTTCCCCTAGCTTGATTTCACTGTGTTACTCCCAGGCATGCTACCACTGACTGGTTTTACAGGTGGGAGCCCAGGAGAAGAAGATCCTCAGCTTTCCCAGAGAGCTGAACATACCTGCACGGAGGAATGAGGACTCTGGAAGCTGTAGGTGTTGAGGCATGTGGCTGACACATCAGTCTGAGCCAGGGTAGAGGTTTGGGTTCAGTCTTTTGATCTTAAGCTGAAGCTTAATGTTTTTATGATTTGATTGGTGTTTTGGAGATTACATGCACCTGCCAATAATGATCTCCAGGCACATGGGTAGGTGGGGGTGCTGTGGAAATTAAACTCTTTTCCTTCCCTAAAATGGCTGTGTAAACACCAATTCCAGCTCCTTGTGTTGTGGTTAGAAATGAAGGCTCCTGGTACTGCGTGACCCTTTCTGAGCTGTAGCGAGCAGACACGGAGGAAACCTGTGCTCTTCTGCTCTGCCCTTCTGGCCTCTTTTTTTTTCTTTATTTCTTTTTTTTCTAATTTTTTTATTTTTTTACATTTTTAATCAGTCTCCCTACTGTTTGGGAAATGTCATATCTTTGCCACGTTGTGCTCTTTGAGCTGCCTTTCTTCTGTCCACAGATAGTTCACATGGCTTCATTTAGGACCTGATCCAAGGGCTGGTGGTCACAGCTGCAGTCTTTATTCTGTCTTTGATGGATTTTGGAGCAGCTGAGTAGATTTTGGTACATCTTCAATCGCATTGGGTAGATATCAACTGTTACTCTTCCCAGAGCTCTGTGTCTCCTGACTGGAGGGGTTTTTTCTTAACTAGTGGCAGCCTTGGTACTTGGATAGCCATAGGAAGCATCAGAGACAGATGGACAGATAGACTGCACAGCGAATCAGAAACATAAAAGGATATGTTTAAAGTGTAAAAGCCAAAGATCTGCATGAAGGTTTGACCTTCAACAGGTGAGATATGAGAGGTGAAACCTTCCAAGTCGTGAAAAACTTGACCCCAGAGTAGAACCAACCCCAGGACATCTCACCTTCTCTTATACCTCACTCTTCACACACAAAACACCCTTCCTACCACCGTCTCCTCTAGCACCACCCTGCCCATTTCTGCAGCAACACAAGAAGGTATCATAGAATCATAGACTGGGTTGGGAAGGACCTTTAAAGGTCACCTAGTCCACCTCTCTGCTGACTACTGCACCAGCTGAGCAATGCCTGGCTGACAACTGCCAGGTCCAGGGCGGGTTGCCAAAGGTGGGTGCAGCCTGAGTTAGTTGGAGGGAAGGTGCAAGTGGCAGCACAACCACCCATGATGCTGGCTAGAGATGGGGGGGGGGGGGGGGGTCCCCCACAGTGTCTCTCCATCAAGTCCCCATGGGTCAGGTGCAGTGGCTGATACGAAAAAGCAACCTCTGAGCACATGGCACCACCTTTGTCAGTGTTGGATCTTCCTTTTTCTCCATTCTTTGGCACAAGCAGCCCAGCATGGGGCTGCCCGGGGCTGCTGGCAGAAGCAGCCTCATCTCAAAACTCAGAAAGTCTCACCACAAGCAGCAGCCTTGTGGGCAGTGTCAGCAGGGATGGAGAGGGTCAGGCATGGACTGGGCAGCTTCAGAGCACTGCTGGGGGACCCAGGGGCCGTATGGGCATCTTCACTGCATGGCCAAGAAGGCCAATAGCATCCTGGCTTGGATCAGCACTACTGTGGCCAGCAGGACTAAGGCTGGGATCATCCCCCTGGGCTAGGCACTGATAAGGCTGCACCTCAAATCCTGGGTTCAGTTTTGGACCCTGCACTGCAAGCAGGACATTAAGGGCCTGAAGCATGTCCAGATAAGGGCAACAAAGTTGGGTAAGGCTCTAGAGCACAAGTCTTATGAGGAGAGGCTGAGGGTCCTGGGGTTGTTCATCCTGGAGATAAGGAGGCTCTGGGGAGACCTTGCTCTCCACAACTCCCTGAAAGGTGGTTGGAGCCTTGTGGGGTCGGTCTCTTCTCCCAAGGAACAAGCAATAGCACAAGAGGAAACTCTCAAGTTGTGCCAGGGGAGGTTTAGGTTGGACTTGAGGAACAATTTCTTCCCCACAAGAGTTGTCAAGGCCTGGCCCAGGCTGCCCAGGGAAGTGGTGGAGTCCCCATCCCTGGAGGGCTTTCAAAGCTGTGTAGATGTGGTGCTGAAGGACACTGTTTAGTGGTGACCTGGCAGATCTGGGTTAATGGTTGGACTCAATGATCTGAAAGGTCTCTTCCAACCAAAATGGTTCTGTGATGCTACGATTCTACACTACACTATGTACAGACAGGAAGCATCCAGCAGCTCTCCCTTGCTTGAAAATCAGCCTGAGCAGAGCAACCAGTGGAGCAGCAAGCACAGGGCCACTGCCAGATTCTACCACAAAGCAGAGGCTGCCCACTACTGCTTCAGCCCAAGGTAGCCTGTCATGCTATGCCTTTTAAACAACACAAACATTGCTCCTCTGAGATAATTTCAGCCGTGCTAGAGGCCACCAGTCTCAGGTGAAAGAGCCCTTTGGAGGAACACAGAACAGAATGGTGCCATGCCGAAAGTCCCTGCCCGTTGGAGGAGACATGGGAGGGCTGCCCTGAGCCCCACAGGAGGAGCGTGCCCAGAGGAGCGGGAGGCATGTGGTCTTCGCTCCAAAAATGCTGGCAATGTTTACAAAGTCAGACACGTCAGCACAGTTACAGTCGGCGAAGTGAGTGTAAAACTGGCCTTGTTACTTCCCAGATCTGAGGGATACAAGTCAAACGCGCACAGATGGTCGGCCACTTTCCATAATGAAACACGTCTTTATTGTCCCGAGGAAGCTGCGTTTCACAACCTAAGCACTGAGGCTTGCTTCTTTTTTTATATATTTTATTTTCTCTGCAAACTGTGGGCAGTTTTGCCCCTTTCCTTAAATCAAAAATTGTGGACGATAAAGACGTGTTTCATTACTGAGAGCTGGCCAAGCATCTGTGTGCAATGGACTTCATTTTCTTCTCTGGGTTGCTGGCACAAACATTCCCAGCCGAAGCCAGAGAGGAAACTGAAGCGAGCACAGGGATCTGAGCGCTCCCAAACTTGGGGAGAGTTCAGACTTCGTGGCTGCTGCTTCTTTCTGATACGTGCCCAACTGTCACATCCCAAACTTTACATGATGTGGTGAAGTTCAGGCACATTCTGGCTTTGCCAGACATGAAATATTTGGGTGCCGTGGTTCCCAGAAGCAGCACAAGCTCACAAGGAGATCTGTCCTTCAAGGGATATCTAAACTGGTGCAAGGCTGCCTTGAGCCACCTATCTAGAAAACACATTAAGCTGGTGATTCCCAGGCTTTTTTCATTTCTGCCATGACTAGTGGGATTGCAACCCTTACTTCTGTCTGCACGTCTGGATCCATGGCCCTGGCAGAGCTCATGGGCACAAGTTTCGGAGCATCTTCCCATGAGCTGGTCCCAAGCTCCTCCTCACCACCAAGGAGGGGATGTGGTGTGATGTTCCACACCCATAACTGCCATTCATGAGGCTCTAGGATCCTGCTGGGATCCTGCCTGTCCAGCAGAAATGACACTGTCCTGCTCAGATTTACTCTCCTGACAGAATACTTAACAAATACCCTACTTTAAAGCATTACCGTATTCACCTTGGGACGAATCCATTCAGAGACACAGTACAAAGCATGTGGTTGTGATGACAGCTCTGGGACTAGGATGTATTTGTCCCCAGTGCAATAGGGCTATGCCTGCAAGCATATATTTTGGGAAAAGCAGTTGGCTTTAATGTTGTTTAAACAGCCAGTTCTCTTTCTCAGGAAAGACAGAAAGACTAAGGAATAAAAACAGAAGAAAGAGGAAGGGAGAGGGCCCCAAGAAAAAGACGAGTCATTTTTACCACAAGTAAAAGCACAGAGCTTTTGACCAGGCACCTGAATAACTAGAAGCATGTTTTTAAAAGCTTCCTTATCTGCATAATTTGTTGACTGCCTGCTGGTAGGTTCCCAAAAACAATAAAGGACCGGCTTGGGAGGGGAGCAGCCAAGTGGGATCCTTGAGAACCGTGACTCTGCTTCTGGTTTTGCTGTTGGCTTGCTGTAGGAGCCAGGACTGAGACAGGATATGTGCTTCCCCTGCACACTGCCACATGGACATGGGCTCAGGCTCATGGAGATCAGACCCCCAGGATATACTGGGAGTGGAGAGATGCAGCAACACACAAATTCAGCAAGAGAAGACAAATTGATTAATTTATAACCCTAGACCCATAGGGCAATTGGTCAGTGATCACCCATCTCTCAGGGCGATTGGCTAAAGTCCTACAACACCCATTTCAAAATATTTTTCCAATGTACCATAAACAGAACTTAGCAAAACACCAGGTGTTAGTCTAGCTTACAAAAAACATCCTACCGTTCCTCGTAACTTGCGTGAGAAAGGCAGGACTCTCAGCGAATATTGTGAGAACCTAGGAAAATTCCTCTGCTAGCAGCTTTTCAGCATCCACATCAGGACACCTTCTTGCTTATATCCCAAGCTGTGGTCCTGGCTTTCTCTGTCCTCATTTCAAAATCAGCTCTTCCCCAGGTTAGGAGAGAGCCAGCACACCAGTGCCAGTCTGGGTCTAGCTCTTCCTTCAAGAGGCAAGGCTGATGAGACATTCCCCCACTGCCTGAAGACTGCATGACATCTCATGCAGTGCCTCCGTGTGAGATCTGTGTCTCTCAGGGTGCTCGAAATACAGCTTTTAACAGAAAATACAGGCACACTAGTGTTCAACCTGCACAATTTAAAACCAAAGTAATGGACTCTCTAGAAGAAAGAAGGTGTTAAGCACTCTTACAGTGCTGATGGAAACCTCCCCTAAATACAGCAAATGCTTATAAAATGCAGCACATTCCAAATTTACATAACTCCTCTTCTCCACTATTTAAATCCCATCCTTAGCTTCAAATGGCAAGGACAATCATAGATCTTAATTTGCAAGTTTATTGACTGTCCTTGCCTAAAGCACCCAGCTTCTGTGGAACCTGAACCATCACAGTTTTGGGGATCTTCTCCTTAAGATGTGTTTGGGACAGAAAAAAAACCTCAGCAAATTCACTGTCCTGTTGATCATTTCATTAAAAAGCCAAGCGACTGCTGGTGACAGATTGAAGAGCTGCTGGTATCTGGGTTGGGCATGATACAGAGCTGAAACTTCACTGAAATGCTCTGGTTGTCCTTCAGAGGAGCCTGTCTCTGTACCTTGACTCCATGAGAGACAAAGAGCCTGGCCTCCTGGCTTGGTGCAAGACAAAAGCTGTATGTGGATATTAGGAAAAATTAGGAAAAATTTCTTCTCTGAAAATGTTGTGAAGCCAGGCTGCCCAGGGCAATGGTGGAGTCCCCATCCCTGGAGGGGTTTCAAAGGTACATAGATGTGGTGCTGAGGGACATGGTTTAGTGGTGACCTGGCAGAGCTGGGTTAACGGTTGGACTCAGTGATCTGAAAGGTCTTTTCCAACCAAAATGATTCTATATGTACATGATGGTCCTTGAATGGCAGTGTAGCCACTACAAGGCATGACATTAAATCTTGTCAAGTGACGTTTTTTAAGCTGTAACTCAGAGAGAGATCTATCCTGCAGCTAAAGCCAGGAAAACCACCTGACTCTCACAGCAGACATTGTCTTCATGCTCTTTTTCTTCTTAAAAACATGTACAGCAGTAGATAGAGCAGAGAACCCAAACACTTCCCAAAGGCATTCAGTGTGTTTTCACAACACCACCATCAATGACTGAAAAGCCAGTCCTGGTGAAAGCAGCATGCCTTGTCCTTTTTTCAAACTGCAAACCTTGGCTAGATAAAATTGCATGAAGGCTTCTTTCATTGGGTTCCTTGTGTTTGTAAGATCAAAGGCCCTCAGGATGTAACAGGAATCTCTACAATAGCCTGTGCATACTCATTTTAATAAAGAGTTGCTTTTAAAGTAACCCAAAAAGGGGAAAAAAAAAAAAAAAACCACCAAAATGCAAGCCCTGATGGGACAACATATTTATTCTCCCTCAATTATTTTCAGCTCTGCAAGAGAAGTCTCAGAAATGCCTTTCCCACATCAGGTTTGTCTCACATAAGGCTTGTTTCCCAGACGCTCAAGTAGAGGTGGCATGGAGCAAACAAGGGGTTTAGATGGACTTAGAAGTAGACTAGACAGAAGCAGAACTATGCCAGAAGCCCAAGAAGATCAAGAAGAGCCATGCCACTCTGAGAGGGAAGAGCTGTGCTTGCAACCTCAGTGGCATAAAAATGCTCCCTCAAAACTCCCAAGGGAAGGGTTGGTGTGAGGCCCAGTGAGTGCGAGATACCAGCTCTGCTTACTTTGACCAACAGCTGCCCAGGGTCTGCCAGAGCTTGCTGGGTGAACTAGAGGAGTTCAAGAAACAACCCATGATTGGCAACGTGGCATCATCTGTATCTACAGCTTGACGTTCACCTTCTTGTCACAGTGAGGAGCTCAAGGTGTCCTAGAGAGAGACTGGGTTGCAAAAAGTTGTTGATAAATGGTCTCTCTCTGAAGTCCTAAGCAGACAGAGTGTGCCTGAGTGAAAACCATAAAGGAAGCCCTTCTTCCACTGCTAAACTGACAGCGAAGCACGCTGAGGGTCAGGCCTTTGGTAGGTGATTCATGGCTCTGGGGTCACACGGGTTAAAGATTCTCATCTGAAGGGGATTAGGTGTTTCCAAGGAAGCACAGTCCTTCAGTTCCACCAGCATTTCCTTGAAGCTTTTCGAGTTTCAGACCAGCTTAAGACCTACCTCATTATTCTGTCTCATCACATGAAAAGTCCATCACAGCTTTGGCAGAAGGTATGGAGGGCGTGGGGTGCAGTGGACATAAAAGGAAATCCCTTGAAAGGTGCAAGTTCCTCCCACCAAATCTAAACACATCTGCGCGCAGGGGAAACCGGGCCAGCTCCTGGGAGTCTCCTCGGTTCATCCATCAGGTGCCTGTCAACAGAGCACGATCCCCACTTGGTCCCCTCTGGGCATCCCATACTTTGATGTGCAACTGCACCTTATAGAATCATAGAATCATTTAGATTGGAAGAAACCTTTAAGATCATCAAGTCCAACCATTAACCAAGTTCACTACTAAACCTTGTCCCTCAGCACCACATCTACATGGCTTTTAAACATGTCCAGGGATGGTGATTCAACCACATCCCTGTGCAGCCTGTTCCAGGCCTTGACAAGCCTGGCAGGGAAGAAATTATTCCTTATGTTCAACCTAAACCTCCCCTGGCACAACTTGAGACAGTTTCCTCTTGTCCTATCACTTGTTCCTTGGGAGAAGAGACTGACTCCATATGGCTTCAGCCTCCTTTCAGGGAACTGTGAAGAGTGAGGTGGTCTCCCCAGAGCCTCCTTTTCTCCAGGCTGAACAACCCCAAGACCCTCAGCTGCTCCTCACAAGACTTATGCTCTAGACTCTTCCCCAGCTTCGTTGCCCTTCTCTGGACATGCTCCAGCCCCTCAAGGTCCTTCTTGGAGTGCAGGGCCCAAAACTGAACACAGTACTCGACCTCCCCCCCTGCTCACCTGCAAACCAGCAAGAAACATCCATTCAGGCGGGTAGAACTGACTATGAGGCACATACCACATGGTGGCAACTCTTCTGGAGAAGACAAACATCTCCTGCGGACCCTGCATACAGGGACAGCTGCCTCACTGAGACCTGGCTCTCATGAGGCTGACTGGAGACAGAGCTGGAGTGGGCTCCGTTGGCACTTGTTTGCCTCCTTCCAAACTTTCTCCCCTCTGCTTCTCTCTTCTTTTCCACCTCAGATGCTTCTCTCCTAACAAGGTGTTTTCTGGCGCTTTGCATTAAGTTCACAGCATAAAATCAGAATGTATTTGGCCACTACACGGCACTGAGGTGGTTAAGGTTCTGTGCATGTGCACATGTGTGCATGTGTGTGTGCATGTGTGTGCGTGTACGTGTGTGTTTAATGCAGGGCTTTACAAAACTATCAAGATCTCTTTAAAGTAACATTAAATTTAATGCTCAGTAGGGAAGCCTAAACAAATGAAGCTGCACTATAAAAAGTTTAGTGTTTCTATCGCTTTCACTTTGAACATGAGGAACTCACAAGAGGAATTTCTTTCCTTTTCTCTTCCTCGTCCTTTCTCTCTTTGCCTTTTTCCTTCTGTATTCCCTATTCCCAGAGAATTTACCATGGCTTTTGTTCGGGAACATCTCCAACTCCCTGTGTGCTTGGTTCCAAGAAACATGTCTGTCTGCCACTGAAAGAAGCTGCCCCAGAAAGAAGCTGCCCCCTGTTCTCTGGTTGTTCTTTGGCAAAGATACAGTTGACACTAAAACAACCAAAGAGCATGACTCTTTCATCTACCCCAAAAGCCACTATATTTAATTATTGCAGCCTTCCAATATCTAAAGGGTGCCCACAAGAAAGCTAGGGAGTGACTTTTGACAAGGGCTTGTAGTGATGGGATGAGGGGTGGCGGCTTCAAACTGGAAGAGGAGAGATTCAGATTAGAAATAAGGAAGAACTTCTTCACACTGAGGTTCATGAGACGCTGTCGCAGGTTGCCCAGGGAAGCTTTGGATGCTCCATCACTGGATGTGCTCAAGACCAGGTTAGATAAGCAACCTGCTCTAGTGGGAGGTGTCACTGCCCACGGCAGGGGGGTGGGAACTAGATGATCTTTAAGGTCCCTTCCAACCAAAACCATTCTATGATTCTCTGATTTTACTGTGGCTGCCAGAAGTGCCTGGTACAACTCTTTTGCAGGGTCATTTTGCCTGCTTTTGTTATGACTTTGAGCGCAATCTCAAAGCGTATTTGATGGAGAGCTCAAGTACGCCCTGAGATCTTGTAAGACACAGGCAGTAACCACCCAGCAAAGAGAACCAAGTTGTACATCAATGTTATTCTCAACCATCAAGTGACTTCCACCTTATCCACACATCTCTCAATACCCTCTCTCTAAAGTAAGGCAGGACATGAGCAGGTGAGGTCTCCTTCTTGCTGCTGTGAGAGAACCAGTCAGCTAATCCTTATGGACAACACAGTCAAGAGAAGGTGAATGTTAAGTAAATTACTTGCTTTCAAAGGACAACAGGGATTAACCATTGCCTCAAGCACTCTGACTGAGCAGTACCAAACCATCCTTGGCCTCCTGATCCTCACCTGTACTCCAGCAGTAACAATGTTCACTTTCTTCTGGTATAAAGCTTACAAGTCATTCAATTTGTGACATTTGGCTTCTCAGGGCTGAGATGCAGGCTGAGTTTAGCAGGGAAGAGCAGGACACGATTCTAGCTGGCATAGCTGCATTGCCACCAACAGGCAATGGGGGATGCATAAGATGCAGTAAAGGCTGTAAACTGTAGTCTCCATCTCTTCTGTAAATGTGTGGTTTCATTTCTGTCCACACTATGATCCCTTTGGAGAAAAGATGGAGCCAGATGTCTTGGTCCAAATAATTTTTCCAAGTTAAAAGTATTCAGATTATCCAGGAAATTGAATGATTCCTCTTTTTCTAGACCTCAGAGAAGCCACAGCTTGTGGCCCTTCCTATTATTTCAACCATTCCCATCAAGTGAACACTGCAAGGTCACAGCTGTTCCTCCTGACTGGAGCCCAGGAAAGTGGGGATTAAATCTTGCGCATAATCTAACACTCCTGTATTTGGACACAAGTGGAAGGAACTTGTTTTCTAGTTTGCCTTCCATCTGCCCTGGGGCCTGAACTGAGCTGCAGGTTTCAGCATGAGAAGAGGCATGAAGTTCCAATGCGCACATCTGGAATTAAGAGCTGAAAATTGGGCTCGGTGCTGATAACGCTTTATTGACAGGAGATGAAAGTCTTGATTCCAATAACTTTCCAAGCTCCAGTTCCCACTGCTTTATGAGGTGTTACACACTTTGGTACCTTTGAGAGAGAGTTTGCTTCCCCTCCTTCTCTCCCACATCTTTATTGCTTCTGTTCCACAGACCTGAGTCATTAAAGCCTGAAATGCTTCAGCCCAGGAGGGTATGGAAACCTCCTTTTCCAGAGCCCCAGTGAGAAAATGTCAGCATCCAGGTTTTCTGAGTGGGATGGGCATGACAGACCCCGAGGCCAGGGTGCTCCCAGCATCGCTCAGCAGCACAACTATGCACTGAAGGCTCAGGTCAAACTCCACTTGCAAAGAGGGCCGCTACCTATGATCTGTACTCAGCTCATCTTCCTTCTTGTCACCAGCACAAGGAGCTCCCACACCACCCAAAGAGGGCCTATGGTGCTAGGGATGGGGGACAAAGCAAAAACAGAGGATGGGAAGGTAAACTGAGTACCATGGGGTACTGTCGTTCCCCACTTCCGTGTGTTCCTGTACTAGCAGCAGAACCCTCAAGATCTTACCCAGCATCAAGGATCCAACTGATCTTGGAAAGCTCCAAAGCCAGGGGGACACCAGCTGCTTCCATCAGTCCTGTCTTCTATAGTCCAGGTCATCTGCATCCATTGGACTTCGGAAAACCAAGGCAATTATCTGTGTTCTTGTTTCTCTTTGAGCTGACATGAGTTACCACCCTCCTCTGTACTCTAACCATGGGTTGAGGGCTTCCTCCTGCTTGTCCTGGGCTACCTGGTCATTTACCTCACTCTACTAATGCCGGAAACAAAATCTAATGAGAATCAGCTGCTGTGAGGAACCCCAGTCCCTAAATCAGTTCTGCATTAGCAGCAAAGGCTCCATGAAGGGAAAGTCAAAGGCTGCAGGCCATTATAATTACAACTGTCAAAATATAACATTGCTCAATTTGGGAAATATTTTCTGAAGATTTTTTTTTTTTTTCTTTCCTTCTTTTTTGTGCAGAAAAATGTGTGCTTGCCTGCAGAAGGGCTTCTGTGTTTGTAAGAATTCCTTTCATCCTTTTATTAATTTATTTCCTAACAAATACTAGCTGTCCTTAAAAATCTTGCCTGTGCTTTTCTGGACACTTTCAAATTTTGTTTAGAAAGGGAAATGTCCCTGCTCCCTGCAGGGAGATTGGACTAAATGACCTTGAAAGGTCCCTTCCAACCCAAAGCACCCTATGAAATGCCTGAAAAAAAATGAAATTTAGGGTTTTTAGCCATAAAGAAGGTATTCTGTCTCAAAAAAATATTGCAATAGGAACTTTAGCCAGCTTTGAGCAACCTGGTCTAGTGGGAAGTGTCCCTGCTCATGGCAGGGAGGTTGGAACTAGGTGATCTTCAAGGACCCTTCCACCCAAACCATTCTATGATTCTGTGATCGCAAGTCACTCTTTAAGAGGCAATGTCTTCAATGATTCATCATCACATAGTGCTTTTATGGGGTCCTGGGATCTGTAGTCTTATCCCAGCATCTCATCTGTAGAGTTGGGGTGGGCATTAACAACCCTCCCTGCAGCTCCCATTAGGTGAGGCAACAGCATATACGTGAACCAGAAAAAGATAATAATAATAAAAATAAAAGATAATAAATAATTCTGATTAAATTCTCACATTTTTAATGTCACACCCCCTGTGTTTTCCAATGGGCTGTGACTGCAGCTCAGTGATGGCACTACAGAGGCTTCAGTTGTAACTGGGGGCAGGTTGTTCCCCCTGCAGGAAGCTGGTTCAGTACTTATTATAAACACCAGGGTTATCACTGATGTTAACAGCTGTCACTATGGTGGGTAAATCGTGATCCAGAAACCTTATCGCATTCATTTGCTGGCTCTTGCCCACCTCTGTTTTCTGACTTTGATGCTGAATTAAGCCAAACTGTCTAAGAAGGAGTTGCAACCAAAGCCACAAGGCTCCCCTGTGTTTCTCCACTACTACTGCGCATCTCATCCTGATGTTCCCCATCTGTACTTCACCCCAGTGCTTCTAACGCCCAGAGAGGAAGAGGCAACTAAAATTGGCATAAAATTACCAGTTTGCTGTGCATGCTCCATCAGGTCTTTGGGATGCTGCTTATCTGCAGGTCTCCCTTGTTTGAGCTGAAGATTATTGACAAAAAAATCATGTGTTGATTTCTTCTCTCCATAGAAGAAAGGAAGCATGAGTCCCTCAGGAAAGTAACCATTTTCTCCAGCTCTTGATGGTACTACAAGGGCTGTCAATAGCTGCTGGCTGTTCCTACCTCTCCACAGAAGTTTGAGTCCAACAATGCAAGACTGCCACAAAACCAGACTCTTAAAGGAGGATTCCCCATCTTAGAATGTGTTTTCCAGTTGACACAGACCTGATGCATTTAGGAAATAGATGCCAGCTCTTTGGACTGCTTTTCTCAATGCTTTCTGAAGTTGGGTGGCTTTAGTTTTACACCAGGTATCAAAGAGCAGCTCAGAATTTAGAAAGGTCTTGAGTGCTCACTTGGAAAAGATCCCCAGAGAGCCTCAGAGTGGAATCCTTTCCCGGCCTTCACAGATTTTATTTTAAGCTTTACAGCAAGCTTTTTGCTCTTTTCTGGACCTGAATTGTCTCTGGTCTGTCAGCCACATGGTGCAGATGTCTGCATCCCCTTCCCTGCCAGCATTCTCCCAGTCATTATTCCCAAAACCTGATCTCCTTGTCTGAGCCTCCATGTGTTAAGGATCCCTTTGGGACAATGTGATTACTTCCTTCTGCTTGCTGTGTACCCCTGACAGCTTGTCTGGCAAAAGCCAAGCTTTGACCACAGGCAAATATCAGCCTTAGAACCGGTTATCTTGAGAAGTACAATCAGATGGAGTCACAGTGCTTCCATCAAACAGATCCTGTCACCAGAGACAAGAGACGGTAGCTTTTGAACTTCTTCACACCATAGAAAGTGCAATCACTTACTTTCTGTTCAAAAGGACTTCTAATTCAGAATACGAACACCAGCAATGAGGAACAACAAAATCAGGATGCCTGTAGGCCAGTAAGGTGTATCTATGTACTAAGTCAGGGCCTCCTGGCTTCCCACAATGTGAGTCAGCTACAGCCAGGTATGAAATGTTGTAGCCTCTGTTGCCTGTAAGGACAAGCCTGAGGGAACACAGGACAAGGGACTATATGATAATGGTTGACCTGGGTTAATCACCAAGTCTTCTATTCCTAGAATAGAAGAGACTTAGAAAAAAACAATAGTGACAGACTCAAAACCAAGAGATACTTCTTCATCTGGCCTAGAGTTAAGTCATGGAATTCCTTGTCACAGGATTTTTGGATGTAAATAATGTACTTACTAAAGGGTAAAAGAGGAAAAGAAAAAATCTATACCTGTCAAACACAAGGATATCAAATTCCTGGACGTTTGGGAATTTGTGCTTCTCACAGTGTTATAGAATGGTTGGAGTAGGAAGGGATTTTAAAGGTCCAAGCCCTCTGCAGGGAGATGGGACATCTGCAACCAGAGCAGGTTACTCACAGCCCTGACCAACCTCACCCGGAATGGTGACCACCTCTCTAGGCAACCTGGGCCATTGTCTCACCATGATCACTGTAAAAAATTTCTTCTTTCTCTCTAGCCTAAATCTCCCTCTTTTAGTTTTTAGTTTAAAAACATCATCCCTTGTCCTGATGAAACAGGCCCTGATAAGATTGTCCACTTTCTGTGTAGGCTTCCTGTAATGATTTGGATGAGGGGATAGAGTGCACCCTTGGTGAATTTGCAGATGACACAAAGCTGGGTGGAAGTGTCGATCTGCTGGAGGGTAGGGAAACTCTACAAAGGGATCTAGACAGGCTGGATTGCTCGGCCAAGGCCAATTCTGTGCATTTCAGTAAGGTCAAATGCTGGGTCCTGCACTTGGGCCACAACAACCCCCAGCAGCACTGCAGGCTGGGGCAGGAGTGGCTGGAGAGCTGCCAGGCAGAGAAGGACCTGGGGTGTTGATTGACAGCCAGATGAACATGAGCCAGCAGTGTGCCCAGGGGGCCAAGAAGGCCAATGGCATCCTGGCCTGGATCAGCAATGGTGTGGTCAGCAGGAGAAAGGAGGTGATCATTCCTCTGTACTCGGCTTTGGTGAGGCCACACCTCAAATACTGTGTCCAGTTTTGGGCCCCTCTCTACAAGAAGAACGTTGAGGTGCTGGAGAGGGTCCAGAGGCGGGCTACCACGCTAGTAAAGGGTTTGGAGCATGTGCCTTATGAGGAAAGGCTCTGGGGCTGTTTAGCCTTGAGAAGAAAAGGCTGAGGGGAGACCTTATTGCCCTCTACAACTACCTGAAGGGAAGTTGTAGTGAGGTGGGAGTTGGTCTGTTCTCCCTGGTGACAAGTGACAGAACAAGAGGAAATGGCCTGAAGAATCAGGGGAGGTTCAGGTTGGATATTAGGAAGCATTTCTTTCCAGAAAGGGTTGTCAGGCATTGGAATGGCCTGCCCAGGGAGGTGGGGGAGTCACCATCCCTGGAAGTGTTTAAGAGCCAGTTAGATATAGTGCTCAGGTTTAGTGGTTTTGACAGGTCTAGGAATAAGTTTGGACTTGATGATCTTGAAGATCTCTTCCAGCCGAAACTACTCTGTGATTCTATGACTCCCGGGTTGTATCACAGGTACCCAGTAACTCAGAGCCACTCAGCATTTCTTCAGGAAATTCATCTCATTAGTATGAAGTATTCCAGGTGCAGACATTTCATTAAACATGGAATTGTGATTTCAGCTCACGCAAAAGTAACTCCCTTAAAATACTGTCATGAACTTGCTGTTTCTGCAAATAAACATCTCAGTGAAGAAAAATTAGGCATACCATTGGTGAATCTTGGACGTTTTTGCACTGCATACCTTGGTTCTTCAAGACGCCACGAGAGTGTCTCAGCTCTGGTGTGAAACATTCCCTTTCCTTCTGGCTCCAAGACCCGCATAGAGGCAATTTGTTATACCACTTCAAACGAGCCACAGGTACCCGCATGCCTGCTCTGACAGCCAGCAACAGATTTCACCCTTTGCCACTGGGATGCTCAGAGGTGAAAGCCAGAAGCACAAAGTGGAGCATTACTGCACCTCCACCGCGGCTGGCTGCCATCTCCTGCTCCCTTTTGACAGATGGGAAACACCCTGAGGCAAAATTAAGAGGAGCCCTGTTTATTTTGGGACTGCAGATTACTGTCAAACATGAAGAGAGACAATTATTTCCATTGTGGAAAATGTGGCATTAGCAAATGAGCAGTTCCCTCTGCCTCAGCTTTGTGTTTTGCTTGTCTCTAAGGAAGCTTTTTTTTTTTTTCAGCACAGGCTTGAATTAAGCAGGCAGAGAAACATTGAAATACAAATATTTGTAAACTAAGTGGTTTTCCTGAACAAAGTAGATACAGATGACAGACAGACAGTCCATCAGCTGCAGCATCCAAGTGCCTGTCGCACAATGGTGCCTTTGTTCGGTGGCTGGGGACCCACAGAGGCATCCTGGGGTGGTGATGGCGGAGTGGGGCACAGTGGACCTGTTGAGTAGCAGCCAGAACCAGGGAACAGCAGCAGAAGAGCCCAAGGATGGAGGAGGCACAGCACCATTTTCATGTACAAGTACCAAACTTCCAGGCAGCAAGGGCCATGGTAAAGTTAATGGTAACTAGAGTGCCCAAAGGTGCAGAAGATGCTACGGAGGTGCAGAAGATGACCTCACTGATGTCTGATGGATTTGTCAGGGGGGTAAATAGACCCTGGCAGCCTGGCAGGGAATGGGGGGAACAGTGTGGATGAGCAGCTTCATAGGCAGCATCAGCTCTAGACAGCTCTAGCAGTTCATCAGGTCATGAGAGCAGGGCAGGAATTTTCTTGCATTATGTTTCTCTACCAGGGAAAAATTTGTTCACCATATCTCAAATCTTCTGAGGGATTTGGTAAAAGCTTAATTAGGAAGAGTTTCTTGTGCCTTAGAAGGTCAAAATCGAGGTGTGTGCCCCTTCTCGAGGACAGCCAGCATGTGAGGCCTTCTCTGGGGCTACAGGTAATCTAGACTCAAAGACCTTACTTAGAGTAGGTCTAAGCATTCCCCACCTCTCTCCAAACCTTGAACGGATATTGGCATTTGCATTGTTTTTCATTGAAAGGATTTGAACAAGCTCTAATCCATCACAAAGAGAAACGGAAGAAAAAAAAATCTTGGAAGCACAGGATGGGAAACACACTTCTTGCCCATCAGTGTGTATTCAGACTTGTACTTGGTAATGCAGTTTCTGCCCCATGTTGCTCACCTCCATGGCGGTGGGCTCTGACTGGCCCCAGGGCCCCACAGAACCTCTGGCTGCTGTGGAGCTGAACGTACCAAATGCCAGGAGCATGCCAGGTTTGGCTCTGCTGGCTGTTACTTTTCATTCTTAATAATGCCCTGAGGCTTTTGTTACTTTCCATTGTTCGTTTCTTGGGGGGGGGAACTGCACTGCCAAGGTCCGTTCACTTGTTCTGGCTTTTTCTGCAAAGGCCTGAAATGCCTTTTTTTCCTATTTGTTCTCAGAACGAAAGCATCTCTGTAAATGACACGTACCAGCTTTCCACCCTCCCTGTGTCTTAACCACAAATGTCTGACTCCTGACAGCTTCTCTTCTGCTAACTCGGTCTTTCTGCAGCGGCTGCGTGCACTCCCCCTGGTCTGTCTGTACAGCCATGGCAAGACACGATGGGGAGGAAGTAAATCTCCTGGTACAGGGTACCTTCATGGAGCAGCCTTCCAGGGCATCAGGATGGGCATCCCCATCCACAAGGACCCTTTCCCCCAGTCCCTGTGAAATACATCCCGTGTTAAATTGCCTGTTGCATTACTGAAGGGGGCACTGATGTATCTGATTAGTAAAGGAAGCTCTGAAGGAACCCATCTGTCTCAGCATTTGGGTGGGTATTTATCTCTTTCATGGGTTTCTTTTGTCCAAAGGAATCCTTTACTCTGATGTGAAATAATACAAGATCTGGGCTCTTTGGGGATTTCTGCAGGAAGCAATCCTCCCTGAGCCTCATTTTAATCTCCTATTGTCATAAATCAGGAATAACCGCAAGAAAGTCGGTAAAATTAAGCTCATGAAAACTGATGTTCAAGGCTTGGGGCCTCTGATCTCCACCAGCAATGGAGATGAACTCACTCCCCAAATCTCTTCTCCCTCTGTATACAAATGCTGATGGTCCTGTAAGATTCTCAGATGTGGCTCTGAACTTTGTATGCTGGAATACAGCATCCAGGCTTTAGGAAGTGGCTCCTCACATAGTTTTACTGACCAGGCAGAAGATGGAGACATTAGGAGAAATTCTCTTTCTGGGGAAGGCTCGGGGCGAATCAATAGAAATAAGAAATTCTAGTTTTGCAGAAAAATTTTTGAACCTACTCTTATCCCAACCAAGCTGCTGCAACACACTTCCTACCTGCACCAGTTAAAATGATGGGTATGGATCAGATTCAACAAGGAAATGGAAAGGATGCTTCTGCAGTACCAGAGCAGCCTGTTTCTACAACTTGTGTGACCATAAGAGCTCCAGGAAGCAATATTTTGGCTTCTGTTCTGTCTACCCATCAAATATGGTTGGGAAAAATGTTTTTGTTTTCTTCTCTTTCAAAATGGCTGAAGCCTGAGCTCAGTTTTTCAGATTTGTTTCAGATAAATGGATTCTGATTAAAAGCTATGTTTAATTGGAACTGCCAAGATAAGAAAATATTTCAAGATTTTTCTCTGTTGGAAAGATGAATTTAAGAGTAGACAGAATTTCAACAATGTGACTTGCAAGACACCATTTTTTTAATTCATTTCCCTTCAACATTTTGTCTTGGACAGTAAGAGCGGTCTGCTCACTTTCATAGCTGGGGAGATGCTGAGATTTCGGACCACACAGGAAATACCCCTAATGCCATTCCTTCTTGCCTTTCTCGTGCTTCCACATTAAGGTTTGGCATGAGACCAGGCTTAAGAGTGAAAACATTGCGTGTCTGTCAAAGTTTTACAGTTCTTCCAGTGATGTCTGGGCACCTTTTCTTGTTAGAGCTTGGGAGATACACAGAGAAGTGACCTTTCTGCTTTCATAACTTGTATAAAGGGGCTTGTGAACTGCATCTGGCAGCCCTGTATGATGGAAAGCTGAAATTACACTCGGAGAAAATTTCAGTTTTAAAACAGCTGTTATGCTGAGTGGAAGCAAAAAGACCATCTTCATGAATTTCCCTTGGAATAAAATGATGAAACATTTCAATTCATATTTGTCAATGTGTCGTTTTCTGCTCTGCTTTTATAGCATCAATAGACAAAAGAAGAACAGGGGTCTCTCAGCTATGCCCTCATTCCTGCTTCAAACACCAGCCGGGCACAGGAAAGTCTTGTTCTCTGCAGGAGATCTGCTGCTCATGGAACACCAGTGTAATGGTAACAGCCTGACCTTGTTCCAGCCTGCAACAACTGGACACTGACTCTCTGCAGCCTAACAACCACCTCCCTCTGCTGGGTTTGCTCTTCTGTACAAGAGGAGCAGTTTCAACTGCCTTTCCTGACGGAGTCTCAATATGCTAAAAGGCTTAATTAATCCCATAATGCTACCTGAATAAGGGCAAACCCTACCAACTAGCATAGAATCATGGACTGGTTTGGGTTGGAAGGGACCTTCCAAGGCCATCTAGTCCAACCCCCTTGAGGGAGCAGGGACAGCTGCAGCTAGAGCAGGTTGCTCAGAGCCCCAGCCAACCTCACCTGCAATGATTTCAAGGGGTGGAGCATCAATCACCTCTAGGCAACCTGGGCAAGAGTCTCACCACCCTCAGTGTTAAAAATTTATTCCATCTCTCTAGCCAAACTTCCCACTTTTAGTTTAAAACCATCACCCCTTGTCCAGTCACAACAGGCCCTGCTGAAAAGCCTGTCCTCATCTTTCTGACACGCTCCTTGAAGTACTGGAAGGCTGCAAGAAGGTCTTCTTGCAAGAGCTTTCTCTTCTCATAGCTATATTTGTTTTTTAAAAAACTCCTAGATTAAGAAAAAGAAAGTTGCTGCTGACACAAACATCGGAGAACATCTACACATACCCATCTTAGGCTTTTATAAGCTACCTTCCCTTTACGTTCACTGAAAACATCCCAGTAGGCACATAAGTAGAGCAACTGTGTTTCCCATCTTGTGACGCATGCTTCCTAGCCTGCCTCACTCATCAGTGTGAATCCCAGCATGGTGGGGGTTGGAAGGGACCTCTGGAGCTCCAGCAGAGTCACCCAGACCTGGGTGCCCAGGGTCACATTGTCCAGGCAGGTTTGGAATCTCTCCAGAGAAGGAGACTCCACAACCTCAACACAGCCTGGGCCAGGCTCTGGCATCCTCACAGTGAGGTGAAGGAGTGAAGCCTGAGCCCCCCACACCCCTGGTGAGCCCTCCCTCTGCAGCCCTGCTCTGAGGGGACAGGCTCAGCAGCAGAGCCAGGCGCTGATGGAGGCTCCATCTCTTTTGCGATGGCTGTCATCAATTTGTTCCTCTCTAATTTCTTCTCCCTCCCCCCTCATCGCACAGACATCAAGAGGCTACGATAGGCATGTTTGAATAAGACAAATGAACAAAGACATTCCCCCTGCATTTCCCACTGGATAAATTACAGATGGGCCTGAATCACACCCACTCCCCCCCCTCAATTCAGTGCATCCTTATGTATCTGCCGCTGTTGCTTTCCAAGAGACAGGATGAATATAGCTTTAAATGATTAGCTGCCTCATGTACTACCATGTCTCAAAGCAACAGGGGGTAACATGGGCAAAGAACAGCCTAGGCAGGGAAGTAGATGAGGGCTGAGCACTCAGGACTCTCTAACAACTGTGGTTTCTTTATGAAGAGCTATAAAGATGGTTTTAATGTACTGTATATGATGCAACAGATGCAGGATCCCTCTGGCAAAACTCCTCTGGTCCAAAGCTGACTGAAGACAGTTTGATGATTTGCAGGGAGCTACAGATCCCAGAAGGGGGATTGCACATACCTGTCAGCTGGTCATCAAAGCTCAAACTGGCCTGGGAAAAGCTTAATTAATACTGACACCCACACAGTTCTGTGAGGTCAGGAACAGTCAGCAACAGCAGAATTTGGTGCCTTTGCCCCATTCTCCCCCACTCCAGTCCCAGCCCCGCTGGATTTCAAGCTTATTCTAACATGTGCCTGACACCACACCAGTTGTGTCTCCGGGCTTAGGAGCAAGATCAAGCAACAGGTCTGGGTCCTGTCTGTATCTGCTGCCAAAGATGACCACAGCAATGTGAAGCCTGCAATGACATTGATAAACGCAGGGCAAGAGCATACTCAAGGGATAACAAAACACGTTTGAGGAAGCCCCAAGGAGCACGTGGAAAGTAAAGCAAGAGGCTGCAGCCTGTCATCTCCCAGAAATACAACGATGCTTCAACCTCAGAAGGTTTATATCAATTAGGAATAGATTTAGACTGAGCCTTCAAATCCCAACCATGACACAGAGCTCCTGCCCCTTTCCTTTCTGCAGCAAGAGCTGCAAACACCCCTTTCCTTTACAAGTACTTAAGAAGCTAATCCTGGTTTACACATCACAATGACTGCGACACTGGCCTTCATAAATAAACCCATTTGATTTAATATCCCACCAGAGGTCCCATCTATAGGGTTTCTCAATTTCTTCTGCTCCCTGCTCCAATTCCTCCACATTACCTGGCTGCAAAATCCTTCCCAAGCTACCATAACTGATTCACTAGAGACAAATTTTGCACAGAAGCCCAGAGACAGCAGGCACTGCAGGGGAAAGCAGGAGTTTCACCGCATGTTGCTCACAGGGAGCTGCAAACACCAGAAGTACCTTTCTGCAACCAATGTGAACCCATGTCTTGCACACTCTGGCCCAGAACTGGATCCAAAGCTGGATTTCCCCACAGATTTGCAGCTATGTCAATGCAATGCTCAGCACTTTAGAAGAAACCACAATATCCAGTTGCGGGCCCAGCTCCAAAGTTTCTTCGAAGTCCTGAGAGATGATGAAACTATCCCTACCTCCAGTTTTCCATACCCAGAATGTCTTCCATACCCCAACCCTCTTTTAAGAAAGACTGAGGGCAGCAGAAACTTTTTTCTGAAGCCTCCAGCAGTGTCAGAAGGAAAGGAAATATTTTCTGCTTGCTTTGTTAGAACTAGAGAATAACAGGCATTATCACAGAATCGTGTGGTTTGGGTTGGACGGTCACTGAGTTCCCACATCCCTGCCATGGGCAGGGACACGTGTTCCAGACCAGGTTGCTCAAAGCCCCATACAACCTGGTCTGGAACACATCCAGTGTTTGGGCATCCACAGCTTTCCCGGGCAACTTGTGCCACTGTCTTACCAACCTCAGAGTGAAGAACTTCTTCCTAATTTCAAATCTAAATATCACCTCTTCCAGTTTTAAGCCATTATCCCTTGTCCTATCAGTATAAGCCCTCATAAAAAGTCCCTCCCCAGCTTTCTTGTAGGCCCCCTTCAGATACTGGAAGGCCACAATAATATCTACCCAAAGCCTGAATTCTAATCTATTTTTAGAAATTTCCTCCCAGAATCCCATAGAATCATAGAATAGTTTTGGCTGAAAGAGACCTTCAGGATCATCAAGTCCAAACTTATTCCTAGCCATATCAAAACCCACTAAACCATGTCCCTGAGCACAACATCTAATTGGCTCTTAAATACTTCCAGGGATGGAAGTATTCCTCCACCACCTCCCTGGGCAGGCCAGTCCAATGCCTGACAACCCTTTCTGGAACGAAATGCTTCCTAGTATCCAGTCTGAACCTCCCCTGGTTCAATTTCAGGCCATTTCACAGAGAGAACAGACCAACTCCCACCTCACTACAACTTCCCTTCAAATAGTTGTAGAGGGCAATAAGGTCTCCCCTCAGCCTTTTCTTCTCAAGGATAAACAGCCCCAGATCCTTCAGCTTTTCCTCATCAGACACATGCTCCAAACCCTTTACTAGCTTGGTAGCCGCCTCTGTACCCTCTCCAGCACCTCAAAGTCCTTCTTGTAGAGAGGGGCCCAAAACTGGACACAGTATTTGAGGTGTGGCCTCACCAAAGCCGAGTACAGAGGAATGACCACCTCCCTGCTCCTGCTGGCCACACCATTCCTGATACAGGCCAGGATGCCATTGGCCCCAGTACAGAGCCCTGGGGGACACCGCTCGTTACTGGACACCAGCTAGATTTAACTCCATTGACCACAAATCTTTGGACTCTTTGGACCATCAACAACTCAAAACAGAAAGATCTGCATGTCTCAAAGATGTAACCAGAACTTGGTTTTGTTCCAGAGAGCTAAATAAGTGGGGTAATCTTAATGGTCATCTGTCCAGGAGTGACCACACTTCCACAGCCCTACATGAGAACGTCCATTTTTCTGGAAACCACAATAACCCTGGTAGTGCTAAGGGGGCAGATCTCCAAGAGCCCCTTCCAGACAGAAGATGATATTGTCCACAGGGCTCCCGTTGTTCCACAAAGATGGAAGCTGGCCTGAGCTGGGAGCAACATGGGATCTAGGACAATGCAGTGGGGTTGGTCCCAGCATCTCATGCTGGTTTCCTTGCTTCCTCCTACTCCTGCAATTCAGACTCACCAGGAACCGTCCTCTCAGCATAGCCCCACTGTCAGTTACAAGACATAGCCCCACATGTTAACAGCTCCTAATGCTTCATAGAGGCTACACTAGTCACTCCCTTGGCCAGATCTCTTCATACTAGTTTACATGGAAAAACATCTATAAAGACAGTAAACATTTTCCTCACATTGGCTTTCCAGGTGACCAACTTCAAGATGGAATGAGAGTGAGAGAGGAGGAAGACAGTCCACGCACTGAAGGAGGGCAGTCAAGAGTCAAGAGAAGCATAAGGTGCTGTATTGACATTTGATGCAAATGAGGGAGCTGCTTGTAAACTCCTGAATTAGACCAATCATGCTAAATTTATGGGAATGCAAAAAAAAAAAACCCCAAACCAAAACCAAACCAAAAACCAGTTGCATCCATAGCTGCCTCCGGCCCACTGTAAGCTTGCAAGGGCCATTTTTATACTAGAGGGGGTAAGTTATGTACATGGTCACTTTTTTATCTCTTCCCTTTCACTCAATGTCAGGTTTCAGGCAAAAATGCCTGTTGGTGGCAGGACTTACCCTTGTCTTAGATAAAACCACCCCCAAACAAAATCCATGTGCTATAAGAAGAGGTGCTGTGCCTCCTATAGCTGACATTGAAACTGGACCAACACCTCCCAGGCTATTTGAAACACCACTCCATAGGTGCCGTGTCAACTATGCAGTGTCATAAAGGGTTGCCATAAGATCTGAGATGACCCAGATCAACCAACTCCAGACTGTTTTCCTAGACCCCCCTCCCACCACATAGTTTTATCACAGTGCGAGAAGCTGTGCTCCTCATCTTACAAAGAGTTATCTGTAGCATCCAGGAGCACAGTAGGTTACCCAAGGCAGAAGTTCATACTGTGACTTCCTGTGAGGCTGCACTGTAGGATCAGCAACTGGGAACCCCGTCCCCTCTCCACACAGAGGCCAAAACTGCCTGTCTATGTTTAGCCAGTAGCTGAGGCTGAACTACAGCAGTTGTTCTATCACAGCCAGGAAGGGGGCCTAGGAAAAGGAGAGGAGACCCATGGGTTGGAATGAGAACAGATTTGACAAAACAGCAAAAATAACATTAATAGCAATGCTAATATAAAGATAAACTCACCACAGTGAAGGCGCAGAAGTCACAATAACCAGGAAAGCATCCTCAGGAGCAGGATGATGCGCAAGACTCTCCAGCAATGAGGAGAAGCAGGAGAAGAAGGACTACCAGAAAGTGATCTGGCTGGAAAAGCACCATTAAACCCAGCGAAGAGGGTAGAGTGCGTCTCAGCACTGCCAGTGTATGAGATTGGCCCCCTCTACTACCACAGTACAGCTGGTCCTGCAAACCCACAGATTTTTATTGTCCAGCAGCAGTCCTGCCCAATAGCTGAGTCTGAAGCATTTGGATGGGAAGTAGGGACCTAATGTGTCCCTTTAGCAACCAGAACTGGACAGAGAGCCAAAGAGAGAAAAAATGCCAGTCTTCATCCAAAGCTGAGTCTGGATCTGTTCAGGCACATCTTTAGCTCCCAGTGACAGCCTTTATGAATTCATCTAGATGTTTCACACCCACCCAGCCAGGTACATTTTTTAGTAGGCTGTCTCAAGCCTCCCAAGCACCTGACATCAAAAGCAATTCAACCTCGAAGTGTGATGTGTTCAGCTCTATGCACCATTCTGGATGTGTGTATAACAAGGTGGATGCTTCTGAGGAGCTGATCTGCTCCAGCTTCCAATTACACATGCAGCTGTCCCTAACTCCTCATCAGCTACTTTTCACATGGCTTTTACAACCAATACAATATCCCACTGGGGTAGGACACAGACAGAATGGTTTCTCCAGATCCAAAAGGATTACAAGCCCTCAGAGCATTGCCATGAGTTGCCTGGAAGCATCTCAGGTGAGGTTGGTCAGGGCTCTGTACTTGCAGATGTCCCTGCTCCCTGCAAGGGGTTGGACTAGGTGACCTTGAAAGGTGCCTTCCCACTCAAACCAGTCCATGATTCTAGTTACAGAAGAGCTCCTGTTTCCCCACTGGTGAGGACAGTTCTCCAGCACTTTGTGATTTCAGGTGCTCACAGATCCAAAATTTACTTTCTGTTCAATGGGATGAGTGGATTTATTCAGGGACTGGCAGGGGGCAGGTCTCCTGCCCTGCCCTCTGCTCCAAATGCACCACCAAAATGTTTTGAGGCATATGACACATGGCTACACAGCCTCTTTTTCCTCTAGCCCAGCACCTCCTCAGTTTGTAACACAGCTGGGTCCAGCCCTGGATATTCTCTAAATGCTGCTGATCCTGCCAACATTCCTGCTAGCAAATGCATTTGCTAGAATCCTTGTGAAAAAACAGCATGACAGGATGTGGACAGAGCCAAAGAGAAATCACTTGTGTTTTCAGGCAGAGCTTGTTTTTCTCAGCCCCTGTTGCCATCCTTGCCTATGGGGCTCTGGCTCACCCTTTAGGGGCAAGAGTCACCTGTAGCAGAGAGCAGGCTGGTAACAGAGGCCAATGAGGCAGCCCCAAATGGGAGGATTCCTGGGATGGTGCTTGGGATTGCTCACTCAACCTGAGTCTCTCACAGGTGCTCTCAATGTGGAACACATCATGAAGGGAGGCTCAGCATCAGATGGGTGGGCAAGGCAGCTCCAGCAAGGCCCCACCAGGCAGGGGCAAAGGAGAGAAGGGGGACTTGCGCCTTCTCAAGATTTTTGCACTGCAAATTCTTGAAGTTATGTAACAGTTGCTCAGCACCACAGTGGGGGGGGTGATGGGCTGGCCGTGAAATCCCTGCTCCCGATTTTAGAATTTTCACCAAGTAATCAGTATTCCCCTCCAGTTTTTTATTGCAATCATTACTCCAAATATGACTAAGAAAAATAACAGTAATGATAAAAACTGGTTCTCTGGATCTCAGGTTTCCTCTGTGGGACTGTAGGACTGTGACAAATGAAAAACACTGTGGTGATAACGTACTGACAAAATCCACAGCAGTAACAAACCATCGTAAGCATAATTCAGGGACACAGGCTTTGGAAAGAGGCAAGCCTACCTCTTTTTAGTCCTGTGGAGTGGGAGCAGGTTTCTCTGCAGATCATAGAACTGTTTAGGTTGGAAAAGGTTTTTAAGATCATCAAGTCCAACTGCTACTCCAGCACTGCCAGGTCACCGCTAAACCATGTCCCTCAGCACCACATCTCCATGGTTTTGAAACCCCTCCAGGGATGGAGATTCCACTACTGCCCTGGGCTAGGCCTTGACAGCCCTTGTGGGGAAGAGGAAGTTCCTCATGTCCAACCTAAACCTACCCTGCTGCAACCTGATGCCATTTCCTCTCATCCTAGATGACCCCCTTGCAATCCTGCAGCCTCCCCTTGGTGTAAACTTGTGGAGGCAATGGCTTTTCTACCCCTGCTGAGGCTTAGATGAGCTTATCCAGGGGGACAGTCTCCCCTGGGAACCCACCAGTACAGATGAGCATTCAGGGGCCAGGGCAGGTACTCCTCCATCATCTCAGTGCTTCTTGAGGCATTTATCACAAAACACACCTTGCAAGGGAGGGGATGCTCTTCAACCCCTCCCTAAAATAAGAACTTGCAACAGGGGGTAATGAATGGCAATGGCAGCAAGGTGAGGAACAGAGCAGCAATCTGACCTGTAAGCCATCCTGCCTCTGGAACGTGGGTGACACCACAGAGACTTACCAAAAAAGGACAGCATCTTAACCCAGGGTTCAGCTAAAAACAAAACCGAGCTATCTCTGAGGTTCAGTTGAGTGTGGGTAACTCTTTCATTTTCATGCCCTCACATGTTTTTTGTTCATTTGTTTTCCTCTTTTTTTTATGTTTTGGTACCTTGGGAATAGTAGGATCCAGCTGGGTTAGGAAACAGCATTGCCAGAATATTCTGAGAAAAGAAGATCATGAGTTATTTCTGGCCCAAACGAGAGCTGGAAGTATCTGACATCTCTGAGTGCCTGGAAAGCCTGTTCTTGTGAGAACTGAGCTTCACACCACACACTCAGGAGGGCCAGATTTCAGGGATTTGGAAAAAGCCCTGATGGCCAAAAACAACAGGAACTACCATGTGGCAGTACTGAGGTCACCCTATCTGGGGTCACCCAGGAGAAGGTCTCAGCTACCACAGCTCTTGGGCACCTCTACAACTTTGCAGTGGTTCTTGGGTGCCTGTTCCTTCCAGGAGCCTCCTCCTCTGTTCCTGCTCCCCCATTCAGACACTGCTCTTGGGATTGGTTGTTTCCCCTCTGACAAAGCACATGCAGATGGTGCGTTGTCTGCCACAATCAAGGGGCTCAGGTGAGTAATGGATAATGGCAGAACTTGGCATGTACTTGTTTGCCTTAGTGCAATTTCCCCATAATTGCACTTCCTAGCTTCTCAGCATCTGCGAAAGATCAGCTCGTGACACAGCGAAATCGGCCTTGCTCTTTCCTGGAGTTCGCAGCAGGTTAGCAAGCAGGCATCCTTCTTTTGGCTTAAATCATTGTGGAAGGGTGGGGAGAGAACCACCCCATTTTGGTGCACAGTTAGTACTGGCTGGACTTTAAAGCCCAGCAGGCAAAGCACAGCCTGTCAAACATCTTTAGCTCAACCCTCTGGTGTTGCTTTTTCTTGGTTTTGTTTTTAGAAAGGTATTGATGAATCTGGCACAAGTTCTTTTCGTTTGGCCAGGTCCTGAGGTGAATTCACTGGAAGACTGCACAAGGGGGGGATCCTGGAATAGAACGAAGACAAAACTTGGTACTCAAGATGGCTCAGAGGTGCAAAGAACAGGCAGGGGTTGTGCAGATGGACAGGTTTACTGTGACAGGCAAGTCTTTCTTCCCTCTCCTTTTAACCTCCATTTCTTTCCTTTAGACACACAGAGATGCCAATAACGCAACAGAGAAACAGTGAGGAACAGAACTAACTTTAGGACTGAGCTGAGTGACCTCCCTGGTCACCCAGGCGAGGGCAGAGCTAGACTGTGGTGCTGAGGCTGACAAAGAGCAGTCCCTGCCTCAAGGAGCCTGCAGTCGCGATGATTGGAAACAGAAAACAAACCTTGGAGGTTTGTGGGGAAATACCTTCGGCTCCAACAATCCAGGAGACAGCTCGGGATCGTGCTCTGTTATTTATCACAGACTGCAGGTTTTCATACTGGAACAAGAATCTATTCTTGTATCTTCTCCGGTATATTTCAAATTTCTTCAAGCTGCAGAATTAAATTGAGTTGCTGGAATAAATAATATGGCAAAATTAAACTTGGTTCTAAACAAATGGGAGAGCAAGGTTTAATTTTCTGGAAAATTTCAACTTCAGTGAACGCCTTACACAGCTCCACAGCAGTAGCAGCTATTCAGCCAGGCAGCTTTAGCATTTTTTCAAGGTTTCTGCACCATTTTGTTCCTTATCCACCTCTCTTTCTAGCCGCTGAGTACTCTCGAGAGGGTGGGGGAGGTGGTGGTGAGAGGTTAGTTTAGGTTCCATCTTGTTTTAAGATAACTAAATCTCCTAGTTTTTCAGTGCTGCTTTTCAGGTCAGACAAGTCACCCCTTCCCCTCCCCTACTTTAATGAATAGATTTTTGTCCATTTGTAATCAAATTTTAAAGGATATAATCAGCTTAGTTTAGGCTCAGAATAAAGCTTTATAATAAAATGGGTGAATAGAAGCACTAAAGAACGCTTCTTTTTTTTTTTTTCCATTTTTGTTTTTTATGATGTTGCTTTTGCTTTCAACAGAGATGAAACCAAGGCTGGATCCAAACAACTTTAAAAGCGCTGGAGACAAACAAAACAGTATCTGCCTGTGGCATGAAAGCTACATTAAAGTGCCAGGAGAGGAGTTCAGCTTCACGACCCAGACAGAGCAAAAGGAATAAAATAAGCTTACAGAAAAATACTAAAAAGAGTGGAGGTTTGGTGGTGGTTTTGGTGGGTTTGGTTTTGTTTTGTTTTAACTGGCCACAGCTCAGAATTACTTCTGTTTATTTTCAGTTTGGTCTTGTCTTGTTTTTGTTTTTAATTCATTAGAGAATGTAGCTAAATACACACCTTTTGAGTCATATCTCAGTGCCTGCTCTGATGCTCAGCGTGCTGAGATGGAGGGTTTTGGCCTCAAAGAATTCACAAGACTACAGCTTGCTCTGGCTTTTGCCAGTGAAATAAAAGCTAACCAAAAACTACTGTCTTAGCAACAGAGGGCTCTTCTGTATTCTGAATTACATCAAGTAATTGGATCTAAATCTCTTTCCACTTGAGTTATACTCCAGACCTGCAAATTGATACCCAAACCACTACTTCATCCAAATACTCTTCCCGTCCGACGAGTAGCAGGAAACAATCTTTGCGGAGCTGCCTACGTTAATACTGAGCATCTGGGTATGCCTAAGGAATGATGCTACAATCCCTTCTAAAGCCTCCACTTGCAGGAGGGGTGGGGAGGGAGTTAACTCTTTGTCTGCAGGGGATGAGATAAAGCCCCTGGACTCACTACAGTGCAAAGCCTGGAACAGAGCTTTCAGCCTCAGACAAAAGCATCAGCAGGGAACAAAAAAGGGAAGTTAAAAAAACCAACTGAGTTTTGGAAGGGTTAGAAATAAAAGGAAAAGGGACACTTGACATTTGGTATTGGCACAAAGTGCAAAGTGATGTAATACCAGAAAAGAATGTGAACAGCAAGAGAAGAGGGGTTTTCAGCTAACAAGATCACCATGGGAGGAGGAGGTGTCTGCGAGGGACGATATAGTCCTCCCTGTGGAGCAGGAGACACTGGGGTCCAGGGCTATGTGCTGGATGTCACCCCAAGGAAAGCTAGTGGCAATGCTCCTACTGATTTCCAAGAGGACTGGATCTGGATCTTACCTCTTAAATCAAGGAACAGAGTGAAAAGACCCTTTGATTTTGTCAACAGACACCAAAGAATGAACATGCAGGGGAACAAGACATGATGATGTGACAGCACTGTATCCCAGAGAGAAACACAGGAGGAACTGCTGAGCTGGCCTCGGCATCCTCCGTTGGGACAAAAATGGCATTTTACTCTCTTTTCCTGTCCTTTGGGTCTTTTTCCCACAGCAAACAGAAGGCTTCCACAGCCACGGGGGCTGATGAAGCAGGTAGAAGAAGCACCATCTTGCCACCGCCTGTAATCAGCAGGTTCCTTCTCATCCAGGTAGTTCCAAGCACCAGCATTTGGATAGCTGGGCGTTGGCTCCTGCCTGCTGCACTCCCACATGCCCTGCATTGTAGATCAGTCTGTCCTGTTGGCTGCTTTAAAGCTGCCAAACTAAAAACCAGGTCCAGGTTTTAGACAAAAGCAGCAGTCAGTCAGGATTCCTAGAAGGAGCGGAAAATTTTTAGAGGTTTCTTCCATTAAAAAAGGGTCTCTTTTTCATCTTGAAGGTTTTTTTGGTTTGTTGTGTTGTGGTTATTTTTTTCTTCTTGGTGAAAATGGTGTAGTTTAGGGCCTTCTTTTATTGGAAAGCTAAGGATTACTTCTAGTAATAACAGGCTATTGTTTTGGGGTTTCTTTGAACAAAATTGAGGAATCACAGGGTATGGACTTGGAGGGATATTGTATTTTTTCCTTTTTCCCTTTTGGCTGTCAACTCTGCACTTTTTTGGCTCTGAAAACCATCTCATCCTTCTGCCTTTCCCTTAATAGAAAGAAGAGATTATGGGGGAAGAGGGGGCAGAAGAAGGGAAAGAAAGGTTGGAATGAAAAATAAGAAATTGAAAAAGTGTATGTAAGAAATTAAAAACCCCACAAAACTTTTCAATCTTACAGAACAAGCACGAACTCAAAATTGCCTCTCTTTCTCCAAATCCTTTTTTGATGACCAACAATGCTCCTCGCCGCTGTGGCTTCATTAGACATCAGCTAATCAGAGAGACATCAGAGAGAGGAACCCTGTAAGCTCCTGCTCCTCTTCATATCCAGCCTTGCACGCACTGAACCATGTCACAATAACGGAGCCACATCCGGGTGGCTTCTCTTGCAGCCCCCACACCTCATTATCATCAATCCTGAGTGTGTGCACTGGATCTCAACAATTTCAGCCCATCCACTGATAGCATGCATGCATGTGCAGGCATGCAGAGCTGTACCATTGCCATATGTACCATTGATAGATAAAAAGACTGTTGAGACAGGCCCTAGCACCATCAACCACCGCTGAAGAATCAAAGGATTCGGACCCCTGGGACGCTGCGGATCGGTGGTGGTGGCTATTCTTGCTACTCTATTGCAAACGCTCGCTTAGTTTCCATCCTGTTTGTTCCATTCTGTTCTATCACTGCTTCTTTCACTTTTGAGAATTGAAGTTGTTTTTGGTATATGGCATTTGACCTCCTTTGTGTCTTAATATCACTCTTGGGATCGTACCAAAACCTCCCCAACACTGAATCAGGACAGCATGTCTGCTGAACTTGATTGCCAGAAAAAGTGAGAAAGAGAAGGTGCTTGCATCTCACCCTGGGTCTGAATGTCAGAAAAGTCTTTCAAATGGCCTGGCTGAAATCCCAGATCAAAATAGCCATTAATTTTGCACAGAATCCATAGAATCATAGCATCATTTTCATTGGAAGAGACCTTTAAGGTCATAGAGTCCAAGCAATAACCCAGAATTGACAGGTTACCACTAAACCATGTCCCTCAGCACCACATCTCCACAGCTTTGAAACTCCTCCAGGGATGGGGATTCCACCACTGCCCTGGGCAGACTGGGACAGCCCTTGACAACCCTTGTGGGGAAGACATTTTTCCTAATGTACAACCTAAACCTCCCCTGGCACAACTTGATCCTGTTTCCTTTTGTCCTGTCACTTGTTCCCTGGGACAAGAGACTGACTCCACCTGGCTCCAACCTCCTTTCAGGGATTTGTGGAGAGAGAGAAGGTCTCCCTCAAGCCTCCTTTTTCTCCAGGCTGAACAACCCCAGGTCCCTCAGCCACTCCTCATAAGACTTGTGCTCTAGACCATTCTCCAGCTTCATTGCCCTTCTTTGGACACAGTTCAGCAGTTAAGATCTGTCTCACTTTACATAATGCCCACCTCTAGCAAAAACTGAATTCTTGCCCAACAACCTTGATGTCGCGTTGCAATTTGAAACCACTCTGTTTACTTTCAGATGCAGCTTGTAGTGATTTTTCCCCTCTCGCAGCCAGCTATGAGTTTGGAGGAGGTGAAGAGTATGTGGCTGCCAGATCCTGCGTGCTTTCCTACCTAGACACTACCAATTATTTGTGCAATGGGCCCTGTTACTGCACACTCACAGGGAGGAAATCCCTGCAGTGTACATCTTAATGCAACATCTCCTGCAGCCCACAGCCACGGGCAGATAGGGTTCTGCTTTCCTTTCTGACTGGCTGTCAACAGAGTTCGTCTGATCGCCTCAAGCCCCCTCCACAAACTGACTCATTCTGTGTCAGGCAAACCCTTGCACCAGCCAAGAGTCACCTGGAAACAATCTCTCATAAAACCAGATCCGTAAAAGCTACAGCTACTCACTTTGATAGTTCCCAAATTGCTTCCCTCTCTCTTTTATTTTTCATAGCACCAGTAAATGGTAAATTGGTCCCCAGTAATCTACTGGAAGGAGTCAAGAGGTGCTCAGGAATATTGTCCTATTCCAGAAGCTCAGCTGTCTGCTACTGAGCACGAACAGAGGCCTGTAAAGTCACTACCCTCCTGTAACTCAAAAAGATGAGGATGAATGGTTATTCTTGCACTCCTTGAGAGATGGTCAAGCTTCCAGCCTGCTCTGATCACTGCTGGGTACTCATGACTTCAACTTGGGAAGAGCAAACCACCAAGTGACCTTCTCCTGGGGACAGGCCACTTCCAAAGAGAGACAATGCTGATGGCACCAGGTAGCTGACATCTCTGTTACATCTCCTTTTGGGTGCAGAAGTGAGCACTCTTCTGCTCACACACAGTTTTTGTACTTCTCTCTTGCTCAGGATTAGAGTCAGGTGAGCTCTAGAGAAGCAAGCCCTTAGAGAGGGCTGTGACCCTTTAGGTAGGTGGGAGCCCTGAGGAACCCAAGCTGGGCACACAGACCTCAGGCTTTAGCTGCTTTCTGCAAAACACAACCAAAGCAGAAGTCCTGCAGGCTCTGAAGGACAGAGCCCATCCCCCAAGGATGCATGGGTAGGTTGGGAGCAAAAGTATGAAAGGAGGTACTATCTGCTGTGAGATGAGACCTGTCAGTCCTTGGAGGAGAAGCATGCAGGAGATATGTCTGAAATGAGAACTGAACAAAGGGCAGTGAAGCAAGCCCAGGACAGAAACAATCGCAGGAGTCTGGGTTTCTGCATACGCAGACCCGAAGGAGACTGCATATTGCCCAAGTCCTCTCTCTTGGCCAGGAACACCCAGAAAACTGGCTATCCTGGCCTTTTTCCATCCTTTCCCAGGCTGGGGCTTTGTGATCCATTTCCTCAGCCACTGGAAATTTGCTATAAATACCAGGTACTGAGCAGCCGTTGTATACTAATATCTCCTAACCACCCTTTCTAGCTGCCCAAGGCTGCAAATGATGTGAAAATTGCATATCCCAGTCCCGAGCCGTAGTAGCTATTCGGGGTTTTGGCCGCATGTCATTTGTTATTCTTGACTTACGCATACGTTCTTCTTATTTATTTTTTGTAAACATTTGTGTATAATTATTCACTCCAGAGTTTCCATTTTCCCTGGCTCGCAGATGTGGCGAAGCTTGTTCCCTCCATCCAGGAAAGAAGGTTTTGGGGTTTTTTTTGACTACTGCAAAATGGGATCCTGACAGATTTCAATCTGCTGCTTCCATGTCCATTCTTGTGATACTTCAGCTACCCATAGCAAGAGACAATTAGCTTTTTAAATACAAACCAGAAATGGGCCCAAGCCACAGATTTCACATCCAGATCCAAATTTGGGGCAGTTCAGATTTGTCCTGACATTTTGGGTTTGAGCCCAGGCCTGACTCTCCTTATGAAGCAGTTTGACATTTCCAGTTCTGGGAAGCTCCCCTCCCCAGTGCAGAGCCACCCCCAGGGTCTGGCCCTTCGCTGCCGAAAGCTCTCCCGCTGGTCCTGGGTTTTGCAAAAGCCCCCGCCTGTCATTACTGCAGCTCATTCAATTGCTGCAGCGACGGCTGCGCGCCTTCCGTGATGCTGCTGCCGCGGCGTTTTGGTTCCTGTGCGTGCTAAAACCCAGACGAGTTGGGCTCTCGGCAGCTGTGTGCTGCTCGTGTGGAACAAAAACCCCAATCAAAGACCTTCTCACTCTCCACAACTCCCTGAAAGGGGGTTGGAGCCAGGTGGGATTGGTCTCTTCTCCCAAGGAAAAAGCAACAGGACAAGAGGAAATGGCCTCAAGTTGTGCCAGGGAAGGTTTAGGTTGAACAGTAGGAAAAATGTCTTCCCCGCAAGGGTTATCAAGGCCTGTCCCAGTCTGCCCAGAGCAGTGGTGGACTCCCCATCCTTGAAGGAGTTTCAAAGCTGTGGAGATGTGGTGCAGAGGGTCATGGTTTAGTGGTAGACTTGGCAGTGCTGGAGTAACGGTTGGACTCAATGACCTTAAAAGTTCCTCCCAACAGCAACGATTCTGTGATTCTATGAAAACTACACCATTTTCTAGGTATCAGCCATCTCTCCAGTGCAAGCAATGTCTTCTGCTGAGTACAATGCAGCTCTGATCCCCACTGCTCCAATGAGCTCCTAAGTTCAGTGTCATTAACTTCCATTAGCTTCCGGAAATAATGACCTGAGCTGTAGTTCACATTTTGATGAACTGTGTGTCTCCCTGGAGATTATTGTGCTCCTGACCCACCTTTCTTCTGGCTAAGCAAGCTGTCACTCAGCACTCAACATTTGTTTGGTGGAGTGCCTTCTGCATGTGAATTTTCAGTTACAGTTTTATTCAATTCTGGGGGTTTTTTTTAAACAACTCAGTCTCTTCTTCAGTCATTGCATAAGTACGTAACCAACAGAACTTGATTCTGCCATAAAAGGGCTGAATTTGGCTTTTTAATTTATATTTGGTCCAAACATAACACCCAGATGAACTATCCCTGAAGTTTAATCATTTGTTCTACAGATAGTTTTAGATGGATACACCATCACACTCAGCTTATAGCTCATCTTCTTTCTCCAAGAGTGAGGTGCTACAAGGAGCTCATGTGAGTGGAGCTCATGAAGCTGAAAATCAAGCCGTAGAAGCAAGAGATCTCTTAAACATCACAGTTAGATACAATTACAATATACTTATCTCCACAACCTCACCCAGAGATGATTACTGCAGTCTCTGACGGGAGAAAACAAGCACAGAGAAATGGGGTGACGTGCTCAAAATCACACAGAATTTTTTATAGCAAAGCTCAGAAAATCATGGAATCATAGAATGCCCTGGGTTGGAAGGGACCTCCGAAGGTTATCTAGTCCAACCCCCCTGCAGTGAGCAGGGACATCCTCAACTAGATCATGTTGCTCAGAGCCTCATGAAGCCTGATCTTGAACGTCTCCAGGGATGGGGCCTCCACCGCCTCTCTGGGCAACCTGTTCTAGTCTTCTAGCAGTTAAGAGCTCCTCAACACTCTTGGTCCTTGTCCATGAGATTATCCTTCCCTTGATCTTTGATACACACACCATTGATAGGCACTGGAGTTGTATTTTGAGATCACAGAAGGATCCCTGCAAGTATTTAGCCTAATTTTAGCCCTGACATCAACTTTCAGAAGATCCTTTTAAGAGAAAAAGCCTGGCAGCAATGACACTGTAGTTAGCCTGACGGAATGGTGCTGGCTTTACCACAGGCTCCAAACGGGCTCATAATGTCTGAGAGCATTCATTATACAAGGCTCACAGATAAAACACACATACGACACAGTTCTTTATAGAGAGGCTTTTATAAGCCAAATGCTGAGGAGCCTCGTGAGATTCCTGAATAATCCAAAGGGAAGTGCTCAGAAGTCTGTTTCTCGGGACACAGAGAACCCATCTGGAAAAATGCCATGGAAATGAGACCCTGGGGATGGATCAACCCTTCCTCAGGTCCTGCTTATGAATCAAGGCGGTTTTTCCATCCGTATATTCTTCCATGAAATATAGCCCCTTTGGATCCGGTGCACAGAGTGCCAAGGAACGGGAGGAGAGGGGAGGTGCCACCTGTACTCAATTGTGATTGTTTCATCAGCTCCTGGCAGCCCACTTGCAAGCCAAGGTGACACAAATGAGTTAATTTCCATGGCGCACTGAGGCTAATTGGAAACAGCTCTTGGGCCCTGTAAAGCTTTAAGCTGGACTGCGAGTGATAATTGCTCACCTGCTGCATGGGCCCGTAAGAGGCAGTGCATTAACTGGCACATGGGGTTTTATCACATCCTTGGGACAGTGGGGGCCTGGCCTCTTTCCAGCACCCATAGCACCAAATGCAAGAGGCTAGATTAGGCCTGTGGTTTATGGGCACTCAGGCAGGGAGAGCTGGTGATGTGGGGCCAGATTCCAGCTTGCTTCCTTCTTGAAAGCATGGAAAAAGAGGTTTAATACTGTGTTGTTTGGGTAAAAGTACTGATATTTGAAAGCAAAGTGCTTCTTAAGGGTCTAGACCTCTATTGCTAGGGTTTGAATGGCAAAAATGCTAGAAAGAGTCTCAGTCTGTTTATTATACATTTCAGCAACTCCTGTTTTGTAGCTACTCCTAATTCTCCTCTATCTCCTTTTCGGTTTTGTTCTCCACTTTTTCTTCCTTACTAGAAAAGCCATTCATTTCTCAGAAGATAAAAGCAGTACTTTGCCTGAGAATGGGAGAGAAGACTGATTGCTGTTGTTTGGGGGGGTTGGTAGGCTGGTCTTATGGAAAGCCTCTATTTTTTGAAATGCTGACCGCTCTCCTTCTGTACCCCGAGCGGTAACAGCACTGCTCATCTCCAGAGCCTGAAATTGTGGCTTTTCTCAGGAAAGAAAGATTAGAAATAGCTGAGAATTGCAGCAGGATTTCACTAGGGGCTGAACATGATACAATAGAAGAAAATTGTTAGAAACAGCCATCAGGGGGATCCTGGTACCATCATTAATTACTTGTGTTCAGACCAAGTCTCCCAGCCATGTTCTTGGATGACCGTAATATGTTAGTGCTAATCTGGGCTTTTACTGAACAGGCAAATGGGTGGCTTAGGTGTAGGGTAGAGTTATCATGGCTTAATAGCATCAGCTGAGCTGTGACATTCCAGTATTTCCTGAAGGTAAAGTCATCTTAATGCCCTCAGAAATGGCAGCAAGTGGTGTGGCTTTTCAGAATAACCAAGTATCTACACCTTTAAATCACTGAAAATTATTCCAGAGAAAGAATTTAAACATCCATCAGTGATTAACTCTGTCAAAACCACCAGGAAACCAGGCTTTTTTTTCCATAAGGTTCTTACCACTTCTATTTCTGATCCTGGTCTTGAAACATAAAGACAAGGCTAACTTCCAGCCTTTTCCACTGATGCCTTGACACTCTGAGGCTGAGCCAAGATCCAGAAGCTCAGAGGCCAGCAGAAATGTAGTGACAAGTATGTGCCAGTGGCTTGAGACTGTATTAGATTAACTTGAGCATGAGGAAAAGGGAAAAAGTTCTGAGCTGTCCTGTCAAAGTGAAATGGAGCATCCTTTTCCCCGGGATCTGTCACATCTTGGCAGTCCCTCATTAATAGTATGTTCCCATAAGGGGTTCACCACAGAAATGTGGCTGTCAGGAAAATCCAGATACAGGTTTCTAGCTGGTGGGATCTGAGAAGGTGCTCTTATCTGGTACAAAGTGGAGACCGTTTCCTTCTAGCGAAGGTGTTTAAGTCGTTCCTAAAGGAAGCATTGCTGCAAGGAGAAAAAGGAGCGTCCTGCGATTATTCACAAGTAGGAAATGTTTTATGGCCGATGAACTTCTCAGGAATGACACGTTTTTCAGGTGGTCTGACTGTCAGATGCCTGATTTTGATGGATGATGCTAAGCATGGACATAATCACCATCTTGGTCTCAGAACCAGCCAGTAAGATATGTTAAGATTTTCCAAATGTTCCTCCAACAATAAAAGGAAATGTAAAGTTAATCAAATTGTCATGAGAGATCAGAGCCCAGCAAGGAGGGACTAAGACTGACATTTGAAGTAGAAGCTCTAATAAAACAGACGGCTGCTTGCTGATCCTGTCCGTGCTTGTGTTTAATTTAAACAAGTTAACGATGAATGGATTTTGCAGAGGAGGGGCAGGGGTGCTGTCGAAATCGATGTATGTACCAGCCATTTAAAGAAAGCAGAGAAGTGGTAAATCTCTAGCTGCATGCAAATATCAGGCCTCAGCAGAGAGGTTCTGCAAACATATTTGTTGGCACGTTTGGAGGCTGTTCTGCTCCCTGCTCTACGTTACCTGTGGCTGCTCACTGCCCTGACAGAAGCTGGGTAAAATTAATCCCTGGTGCCTTTAGATTGATTCACTGCATTGTGCTCGGACAAATGAATTCCAGCACCTAAACACCACCAAGAAAACTTAAAAAAAAAACCCAAAAAACAAAAAAGTAAGGTGAGCTCACCTCATTTCCTAGCTTTCCATTTTTCAGTCTCTGATATTCTATGCATGTGTGGAATTGCTGCATTCAAAACAGCGTGTCCAGTAGGTTCTCCTCCCTCTGTACTCTTCCCTGGTGAGGCCACATCTGAAGTCTTCTGTCCAGTTCTGGGCTCCCCAGTTAAAGACAGACAAGGAACTACTGGAGAGTCCAGTGGAGGCTACAAAGATGCTGAGGGGACTGAAGCATCCCTGTGGCAAAGAAAGTCTGAGAGTCCTGGGGCTGTTTAGCTGGAGAAGAGAAGACTGAGAGGGTATATGACCAATGCTGATCAATAGCTAAAGGACAGGGGTCAAGAGGATAGGGCCAGACTCTTTTCAGTCGTGTCCAGAAACAGAACAAGGGACAATGGGCACAAACTGGAACCCAGGAGGTTTCATCTGAACAGGAGGAAAACATTATTTGCTGTGAGGGTGGCAGAGCCTGGCCCAGGCTGCCCAGGGAGGTTGTGGAGTCTCCTTCTCTGGACAGGTTCCAAACCTGCCTGGACATTGTGATCTGGGTGACCCTGCTGGAGCAGGAGGTTGGACAAGCTGATGTCCAGAGGTCCCTGACAGCCCCTACCAGTCTGTGATTCTCTGATATGTATGGCTTGAGCAGCCATTTCTTTCTGAAGATCTTGTCCACTCTAAATCTGTTGGACACAGGGTTCCTGGGATTTGTCTTTGGAGAAACAATATTGTCTGCTCTGAGTGGCAGAGACACGACCCCTTGCCAGGTATCTTTCACATTGAGCTGGATCATTATGTGCCAATGTGCTTTTTCCACCTAGCAATGTTGCCAGGGGAGTTGGAAGGAGGTCCCTCTGGGCATAGCAAAGCCACAAAGCACAGTTTTGCTCTTTGGGATATTCATTACCTCACGCTGCTCCCACTTTGTGCTCCCTTACCCCAAGAATCATTTTGTCCACAGAGGGGACATTTTATCCTGAAATCCAAGCATTCATTTCCTACGCTTCAACCACCATCAGGTGGCTATGAATTTCAATCCACCCTGCCCTCCAGGCACTGGCTGGACTAAGGGCCTGGACATGAGAAGCTGCTCTGTTATCCATTACTCGTCCCCCAAGCCAGCCTACATCATGTTTTGTTCTGGATAAATGCGATCAGGAGGCAGAAGCACTCCTTCTGCTCCCTGATGCCTTTCATTAGATCCTACCTTGCAAGTGCTGGTTCTGCTGCAGGGCAGCAAGGAGGTCAGGACGGGCAGCCAGGGTGGCCACGCAGTTCAGACCCAGCCCATGGGCCAAACAGATGAAGTGTCTCAACCCACCGCTTCCCTCCGTGCCCTGCAGCAGAGCTGCTCACTGGCCACAAAGCTCTCTCTCTGTGGCCTGCCGGGTGACCCTTGCTTGCCCGCCTTTCTGCTCTTATTCTTCTCCACAGTTCCTTCCTTTATCAGATTAACTTCAATTAGCAAAATCAGAATCACATGGAGCGGGGAGGAAATGCTCCAAATGCAGCGGATTTCTTTTCGGCCAAAGGGAAAAATGAGGTGCGTACAGGCTCGGGTGAGGTTTTGTCTAGAAAACTGTCTGTGGGTGTGACAGCACCGGGGGGCTGCGAGCGTGCGACGGGGCAAGAGAAAAGCCAGTTTGTCTTTGGTGAGGTGTGCGTGCGAAGGAGCTGCACCCACATGAGGCACGTACAACACGTGCTGGCTGACACTTGCATGAGGGAGGCTGCAAATGTTCATGTGAATCCCTTGTAGGTGGCATGAACCAAAGGCTAGAGAGGTGCTCTGCAGCTTGTGCTCCACAAAACTCCAGGAGCTGGGCTATGAAGTGACTGAAAAACACCCGTGCACACATACGCGTGAAGGATGGGGGGAAAATGAAAGTTCAGTAGTGTGGCAACATGGTACAGGGTAATCTGTACAGGGAGATCTTTCAGGAAATAAAATGAAGTTTGTCAACCAGCAGACTGGAGCAGAGGGCTGGGGTGAAGATGCCCTGAGCTCTCCTCCTGGTTCTTCACCAACACTGTCTCCCCGGAGGGTTTATCTGGCAGCCAGGGGATGTGACCATTGCCGTCAGCACCTTTCAACACTGGGCTTGCATCCCACTAATGCAGCCCCAGGGCCTACACGTAGCATCATGATCTTTCCTCACTCATATTACCACTATGTCTGCCCTAGGACCAAATCTCTGAGGGTTATCTGTCTCTCTCATCTTTGGGACTTGGAGCAACCACCCAGCCACACTGGCTTCTAGCGAGTGCCCTGAAGTGCTCAGCAAGTACGATCTCACCCAAAAAACTTTCTGGAGAGTTGCTGAGCCTGGGCCTCCTGGCTGCACTGCTCCCTTCCCATCCAGGAGTCCTCAGTGAAACCCATTCAATGAGATCCTCTGAGTATAAGGGGATGAAACACTGGCCCAAGTTGCCCAGAAAGGTAGTAGACACCCCATCCCTGGAAATATTCCAGGTTGGCTGGGGCTCTGAGCAGCCTGCTCGAGTTGCAGATGTCCCTGCTCACTGTGGGGGGTTGGACTGGATGAACTTGAAAGGTTCCTTCCCACTCAGTCTGTGATTCTGTGAGTACCATTTTATGGTAAAGATCAGAAGGCAAGTGTAAGGGAAGTCTCGTCGTGTCTGCTCAAAATATGCAGAAATGGATGAAAACATCCTCCAATGACAATATCCAGTGGCAATCAAAGCCAGTGAGCAAAGCCAGTCTCCCTGCATCTTTTTCAGTTCATTCTCATGTCTCTGCAGAGATATCTAATAGTTCATCTACCTACTGCTCACCTACTGCTGGCAACAGTCTGGCTAATGCACTGAAGAAAAAAATGTGGCTTAATCTCCTCTCCTTTTCATTCTTTTCTCAGTCTGTTTTGCTAATTGCTTGTTCCCCTTTGCAGTTCTGCATCACAAGCTTTGCGGGACGCACTGCTCTTCCCCTCCAAGCTCCTCTGCAAGTCGTCAGCATCCTGCCCACCTCAGGCACCCATCTGATAGGCTGCAGCCATGGCACAGGGCAGGAAGGGAAATACCTAAATAAAAACATTCAGAAGCTTGGAAAGAAGACAACTTTGGTGTCATGGACAAGACCAGACAGTAAGGCTGAAGGAAATCTGAGCCTGATTCAAAGTCCATTAAATGAAGGATGCTGTGAATGGATATTGGCAGCAGCTCCTTGTACTTCACAAGGTTTAAAATAATTTGTGAGACCTCTAGTGGCTCTGGCTGCCATCCCCACCTCAGCAGGTGCCTGAATCATGGAGGATGAACACCATGCATCCAAACTCTCCCTGTCTGCAAGGTCTCTCTCACTCTGTCTTGTGTGGGGTTCAGAAGACAGTGGCCCATAAAACTAAAGAAACTTTGCGGCTGATCATAGAATTGTAGAACCATTTAGGTTGGAAGAGATGTTTCAGATCATCAAGTACAACTGTTAACCCATCACTGCCAGGTCATCACTAAACCATGTCCCTCAGCACCACATCTCCACAGCTTCCTTCAGGGATGGGGACTCCACCATTGCCCTGGGCAGACTGGACCAGACCTTGACAGGGAAGACATTTGTCATGATATCCAACCTAAGCCTCCCCTGGCACAACTTGAGGACATTTCTTATTGTGCTATCGCTTGTTCCTTGGGAGAAGAGACCAACCTGACCTGGCTCCAACCTCCTTTCAGGGAGTTGTGGAGAGCAAGAAGGTCTCCCCTGAGCCTCCTTTTCTCCAGGCTGAACAGCCCCAGGTCCCTCAGCCACTCCTCATAAGACTTGTGCTCTAGACACTTCATCAGCTTTGTTGCCCTTCTTTGGACACACTTGAGCACCTAATAAATAGCTGTGGCTTCTCTTGGATGCACAGCACCACCAAAATCCCCTTAAGCAGAGTCACGGGGCTCAGGCACACAACTGAGCAACTTCCTGCACACCAGCCAAGCTATCTGGCTGCCCCAAACCTGCAGCACTTCTGGGGACCTCCCCAGGCCCTGAGGTCCGGGCAGGGCATGTAAGCAAGTACACACGACCTCACTTGAGCACTCTCTGAGGGGACATGCTGGGCCAAGAGGGCTCAGCTGATGTACTGTAATGCCAGCAGACATCTGAGCCCTACTCACAGGTTCCCCACCACATAAGCCCATGAGCCTTTCTATGCTCGCTTTTATTAAGGTGGTTTGTGGGCCTCTCACAGGTGCATCTCGTAGAGGAGGGCAGCAAACCGCCTCTGGCTTCTCCCAGAAATGTGTTCCAGATGTACAAGAGTAAAGCTTCCCTTCAGAGGAAATACATGTTTTCAGGTAGGGCCCAGTCTATGAAAACTCAGAGTACTTCCTACACTGATGAACAAAAGCCTTTATTGCAGCTACTCGTCTTTTTGACCTTTCTGTTTCCCTCCAATCTTGGTGCAACTTGCTAATACAAATAGTCTTAGTCTCTCCTTACCAGCCCCGTTCATGTAAGGTTCAAAATGTCCTTTGTTGCTGAGAGCAGCTTCCCTCAACGTCTCTCTGTCCACATACCTTGAGGCCTTTCTCTTTTCCATCTCTGCTGAGACACCCTCTCCATACTCTTCTCCTGCCACATGTTCCTGGTGATTCAAATAATCCCTTGCTTCTTGTGCAGATAAAATTATTCTTTTGCTCCATTCAAGAGCTCTCCTTGACACGTTTCTGACAATAGCATCAAATAGCATAGATTTTAGATTATTTTTATGATCTGTGTGAATTTGATGTTGAAATTTGATCATGTATCATGAGCAATTCCCAAGGCTACCACCATTCTTAGTTTTAAGTGTGTTCCACCAGATCTCTTAATGCCATGCCAAAGCTATAGGAAAGGCTATAAAATCCACCCCCAACTTTGAAACTTGGACCTAAAATCTGTGTTTTTCATGTCATAGCAGGCCTTCCTCCCACTTGAGCTTGACTTGGCTGTCCCATGGAGGGCTGCAGAGAAAAGCATTGATACGTATGGACATCTTGGTGGGAGACAAAGCTGAGAGGTGCAGCTTTGCCCCGCTCATCCCAGTGACAAAGGGGTGTTAACACTTCTGTCTGCAGGCTTCCAGTTATCGTTGTTAATTGACACAGTGCCACCATTTGAGTAGAAAAAGCCAAACAATCTGTTTATCGGAGTCCCACGCTGCCTTCCGCGTGTCACCAAATACCAAATGCTCCGGTTTCTCATAGCCAGATGCCTTAATTTTTCCATTTTTCACCCTAACCACTTCCACAGCACCATGGTAACACTAATGCTGGAGTCTGTCAATGCAAGGGCAAAGTAAAAGGAATGTAGCTTAATATCCAAGCAATTAGCACAAGGGTTATTGTGCTGAAGGCGTTATTCATTTTTAATTATCTGAAGCTGCTGAAAAATTCCTAGGACTGCCTCCAGTCGGGTGCATGAATCGAAGCCCACACACAGAATGGTAGCATGTGGCAAAGGCAAGAGGAGATGCCCTTGGCCCACTCTCACAGAAAGTTTCTGGGACTTCTTGTAGCAGTCAAGAGCCAGCTGCTTGCAGCTGAGACCTGTTTGTTTCTGGTGGGCATGTTCCCGAGCTCACCAAAGTAAGATAACAAGGAGGAAGGAAACAGGAAACATATCAGCGTGTTCAGTTGCACTGTTTAATTTGGGCCATGTTTCCTCTGATGAAAAAAAAAAGATAATGGCAATAATAACTTCTGGGTCATGTCTGGGGAGGGAAGGAGAGTTGGAATGGAATTGGATTTTTCAAGTAGAAGTGCCATCTCCGAGTTAAATATACTTAATAGGCATGTTTTCAGGGTGTTTAATTGAACGTGTATATTGATTCACCACACTTGAAAGCACAATATACACTGGGCATGTCAGCTTCCTGCAGAGAACACAATAAATTCTGTATAATTCAATAAATCAAAATCAAAAGATGAATTACAAATCTGCTTTCTTCTGTCAAGGGCAAAGCAAAGAGGGCCATGCACAGAAACAAGGAAATCATGTCTGGGGTTTACTTTTCTAAGTTTATTGAAATTCAGCTTTCTACTTCCTCAGGATTTTTCTCGTTCAGCTGAAGAAAGGCTCTAGCTCCTTTGCAGCTGCTTCTTTCAGGGCCTGCCTTTGTGGGCTTGATGCTCAAGGCCAGATGGAGCAGCACCCCCACAATATTTGTATACACTCCTGTGAACAGAAACTAATGCAAAGTCTGCTTGACATGGTCCTGAGGAGCTGCTTAGGAAAATCAGTCTCTAGCACTAAACACTGCTCCTAGAACAAGATATCCTGGGGTTTGTCCAGGGTCGGACTCCCACCTCTCTCTTGCACCACCCAGTTCTCTGTGCAGGAGTAGAACTGCCTTCACTAGCTGAGATGCTCACATATTTTCTGCTTGGAAGAAGGGCCCATCCTTGTTCCAGGGCTGGCTTGTCCGAGGAGTGCCTCTGAAACCAGGTGCCGTTAACAGCTTCTTCCCTGTCCCGTGGCTCTGTTCTGACGCAGTCCTGAGCACCATCTGGGTACTTCATCCACAGTGGTTTTCAGAGAGCAGTACACAGATCAGTGCAACGCGTTTTGTTTGGGTTAGAAATTAAAGACTTCTCCTCCAGTCTGGCTGCAACAAATTCCCATCCTCCTTTGTTGCTTGGAGTTAAAACGGACACATGTAATGAACCAGCTCTCCAAGTTAACAGCCTTGCTTTGTTCCCTAAGCTGCACCTTCCTTCTGATTCACATGTCTGTTGCTGTCCCCTCTGCCTCCAAGATCACATCAAGACATCAGAAATTGTGTATAAAACCCAAACAATTTTCATGTTGGTAGCTTGACCAAGTCCTGTTGCTAGATAGAATAATAAAGATAAGACACAATTTTTTCAGCATTACAGAAAGTGGACTTTGGAAAGGGATGCTAGTTTTGTACCTAACCGGGAGCAGCAGGGGCTCTGACCTTTTCATCTGCATCTTGCGCAGAAAGGAGAAAATTTCAAGGTGGGATTTAAGCAGAATGGAAAATGTTTAACTCTCATCCTGCTTTAACTCAGCGTTATTTTGATTTAACTGGAGTCCATTAGGACTCTGAAGAAGCTAACCAAAAATATATGTCCCTTGAGCCATTTTCTCTGGGTTAGCATGAGTAGCATCATAACATGTGTGAGAAAAAAGGCTGCACGGCATCCCAACTCATTAATACTGTGAACACAACACAGGAGAATGCTGGGAACATTTTCTAACCCAGTCGGTGTCAGGACCCAGCAAGAACAGCACTGGGGGTGATGGGAATAGCAGGACTGGAAGCTACTCCAGCAGCTCCACCACGACGTGTGGTAATTTCTTCTCAGGAATTATTGTGGAATACAAATATGGCTGGGTTTGGGGAAGCAGGTGGCAGCTCTTACTCCATTGAACAGTGGAAAGCACTGGCTAGGTTTTACATTTTTCTCCGAAAGAGCCGTTTGAACAGAGTGTTGTTGTTCCAAATGTTCTGCTTATAGGAACTCTCTTAACCTCTGTTTACCAGACAAAATGTGTCCTAGCACTGCATTTTAGAAAATGTCATCTTTTCACATAGAACTGGTTTGAGGCTTCTTTTCCAGGGGGGGGAAAAAAACCCCAACAAGTTATTATGGTAACAAATGTTGGTATTAGTAGGGAGAGGGAGGAAAGCAATATTTCCTTAAGCTACAGATTTTAACCAGCTTTCTTAAAAAGATTTGCTTCTCTGAACTGTTGAATGGGGTACATCTCTCTAGCGTTGCAAGACAAAAAATAGATAGAGAAAAGGCACTTTTCCTAAGAATGAAAAAAACTCTCTTCACCATTCCAGAGGAAATTGTTAGTGACAATGAGCCACAGTCTGTGAACTTAAAATTCCTTGCATTTGAAATGGTTTGATTTTTTTTTTTCTTATGTTTTACTTCCAGCTCTGACCACCCACAAGGGAAAGGAAAAATGGAGAAGAGCGTACAGCTTACACAAAAAGATTCCTGCAACAAAGGACCATTTATGAGCTGTAGTGATTCTGAGGTATCTCTTATGACAGTTTCCAGAGTGTGTTCAGCACTGTAGCTTGGAGGTCAGAAGATCACATCAACATTACCAGTTCTGGGAGGAAATCTCTAACATCACTGACTCAAACTGAAGAGTCAAAAACCAAAAACTACCAGATCTAAAAGGCAAAGCTTCCCCCACCCCTTTCTAACACTAAAACAGGAAATATAAAGTTTTTAACATAGAAAAACATTGCATTCTGGTGTGGCCATAAAGGTAAACTTGAATTCCTAAATCACGCTCCCCTGCAATTCAACTGAGCGTCATGCAGAGAAGAAATGTCATTTGCACTTGAGAAACAAGCAGATTTGCAAAAGTCTGGTAGGACTGTCCTCCAATCTCTATAAAAATAGCATTATCTCTGCATTCCTAGATGAAAAGAGTCCTTGATTTGCTAATATCGCTTCAAATTTGAATGAAAAACAACAAAAAGACCTGCATCGATGTTTAAGGAGGCACCTGTCTGAAGTAATAGTTGTTATTTTGAAAGAGTGGTTTCTATCCAAGGCTTTATACACCACTATCCATGTTCTGTGCTTTGAAAGTAAACTGCTGTGGAAAATAACTGGTAGGAACTTTGGTCCTCTGTGATGGAAAAATTAGGTAGTGAGGGAATTCTTGGGCCTGGTTTGTATCAACATTTAAAAAAAAAAAAAAAAAAGGAGAATGGACCAGTGATAGCTCCACTCCTCTGGCATGGGTAAAAGGAATCTACTTTGATATGTGATATCGAGGGATATTTCCTCATAGGCTCCAAACCAGAGAAGTTCTTGTTAAACTGTTTGAGATGATCAGCTGCAGAGCAGTGGGAAATCCTGCCTCAGAACTTGGAAAGGCCAAGGTTGGAAGTTTCATCTTTTGCTTGTGTTCAGTAAGATGAGCAATACTGGTTGCTAGGCTTTGTCACATGCCAAGGACATTCTCTTTGATTTGTTATTTATCCCAGAGAGGGCCAAAGGACGAGGGTGAAATGAGGAATAATCCTCGCAGGTAATAAGGACACTGGGTGCATGAATGATACCCCTGGTATAAAAAAACAACTCAAGAGAAATTTCATTTTTTCCAGAGTGAACAAACAATTCATGTTACTCTAATTGAATTATAACACTAAAGGACAACTTGAAGAGGAGCCTAAGTACCAATGATTCTTGTTTTCCTCTCCACACATAGCACTGCTGGTTTCAAATATTACGTCCTGTTTGCACTGTTCCATTTCTTAGGACTCTGCTATATAATATTGTTTTTCTCCTCCACCTCTGCCAGAAATTTTGGGTTTTGGATACAGGGGAACCCATCTGAACATAAGCTTTTGTAGTTCCTCAGCACTGTTCCACTGCCCTGATTTCATTACCTTTGTCCCCGCCTGAGACTCCCAGCCTGAAGGGCTGTCAAGCTAAGAAATCAGGCCAAGGAGAACTTGAAGCTGCAGCAGTGCAAATATATGTGGTTGTTGGGAATTTAAGGTGGGGAAAATGAAGGGAAAAAATGCTAGGTCCAAGGAACATCTGAGTTATGAAGTCTGTGTCATCAAGAAAGAGATCATGGGACAATAATGCATTGTCCCACAGTCCCATGACCCATGGGACACGAGTCAAGACCAAAGATCTACTGCCTGTCTTAATCACAACTCTTACATCCAAGTATGTTCTGAGAATTAAATCAGGAAAGTCCTATGGCTACTGGTAGATGGGCAGGTCTTGCAAGACAAGCATAACTCCTTCTGGACCAGCTTAGGACTCTCTCTACCTCAGCCTTAGTAATCACAGAATCATAGAATCTCAGCATGGTAGGGATTGGAAGGGATGTCTGGAGATCATCTCATCCACTCCCCCTCCAGCTCCAGCAGGGTCACCCAGAGCAGCGGGCCCAGGATCACATTTTCCTGGCAAGTTTGGAACCTGTCCAGAGAAGGAGACTCCACAACCTCTCTGGGTAGCCTGGGCCACAGCAAATAATTTTTTCCTCCTGTTGAGATGGAACCCCCTGGGTTCCAGTTTGTGCCCATTGCCCCTTGTCCTGTTGCTGGGCACCACTGAAAAGAGTCTGAACCCATCCTCTTAACACCCATCCTTTAGACAGCAATAAGGATTAAGATCCCAGAAAAGGTTACTGCAACATGATGTACAAGATGAAGGTGCAGCAAGGTGAAGTAGCTGCCACATAACTGGGTTGGATGAGGTGATCTCCAGAGATCCCTCCTATTCTGAGATTCTGTGATTGATTCTGTGAAGGTATTGGACACCTTTTCTTCAAGGTTTCCAAAGAAGCTGCAAGGCCACGGCTCCTCTCACTGCCAGAGGTGAGGTGGAGTCCAGGTCCCCCAGCCTGCACCATCTCTTACACCTCATATGGTTTGCTGGCACACGAAAGAAGCCTTTTGGTCCACATGACACCTGGTTTAAAGAGCCTGATGGCAACAAGTTTGTGAATGTGTGTTTGGATAGATGCGCAGCGTAGAACGTCCAAATAACAGGTGCAAAGAACATGCAGTTGGACACATGGTGAGCATGCAACAGACAAACCTAACATGAGGTGACAACACAGAGGAGCAAACTCTGCCACTTTTACACTTTCTCACCCATAATTGCTCACACAACCGAGATGCAAAGTCCAAATGGCTTGGCACTGGCATTACCCTCTGGCCCAGATGCCCCAGCATACCCCTCACATCCAACCATGCTGCTCATTTTGCCCTGGGACACGCATGCTGACGCAGCACAGCGTTCCTCCAGCCCCATCCAGAGAACAAGGTGAGAAAAACCCTCTTCCCACCTCTGCCTGCCCAATCCCAGTCCCAGGGAGCTCCAGGGATCCACAAGTGTTTGGCACCTGCTGCCTGCCCTGGCTCCCAGCTGCTGCCTGGCCAGCCCTGCTCTCCCCATTGGCTTTGGGAAGCAGCCGCTGAAAGGCAATCTGCCTGACCTGATGCAAAAGGGATTTCACTGGTGTTAGGACACTTGATGACAGGGGGGAGGGAGGATTGAAATGAACTCTTTCCATCTTTCTGATGCAAAATGAGTGCAGACACATTGCTTTAATATCTCCTTTGTAATTCATTTCCTCCAGTAAAGACTGAAGACTTGATGCTTTATGTGCCTCTGGGTTTATGCCAGCAAACTACTTGCAAACTCACTCATCTGGAATAGACAGGGGTCATTAGTAGTTCTGATCCAACTCTTTGTATCCTCTCCAAGATGGGCATTAGCCCTGTATGAGCACTGAGAGCTAACCTCCTCCTCTAAGAGGTGATTTAACCAGTTTATACCACAGCCTGTTCCTTTTCTCATCATTAAGAACTTGTTTTTCTCAGGCTGTCCCCTGATGTCTTGTCTGCCACCAGTAGGGACCTGAAGTTAAGTCCGTGGATAAGAAGGGCCCCTGCATAACCCCATGGTAACAAATCTCAGCTGCTGCTCACAGTGGGCAGCATTGACACCTGTACTTGCAGGCTCAGCACGGATCTCTGCAAGGAGGGAGGAAACTGCTTGGGCTGGGAGGAGGGTCAGTTCTGCTAGAAATGCGCCAGGCAGCTCTCACCTCCAGAGGGAAACCCAAAGACCAAGGCTCAGGGACTGCCAGGTCTCCTTTGCAGAGCCTCCTTTCCAGGCATTTTATGGGGATGGATTCCCACACAAAGCCAAGAAATCCTCAGGGCCAGCATATCTCTTGGAACGAGTAACAGGCCAAGACCCTCTCTAAGGGATTGCCCACATAGTGCAGAGCCCATGTGTGCCATGGTCCTTGCTGCCAGCATCTCCCTTGACAGGAGAATTCCTTCCTACCACGAGCAGAGAGAACAGGAGACAAGGCTGCTGCGTTTTCCTCGCTCTGATATTGCCACTAAGCCTTGCAGATGCGGATGATCACAGCGTGCCAAGTTCTCTCCCAGAGTTTGTTCCTGCTATGTGATTCAGTTGGGCATATTGCCTGTTTAATGTAAATTACGTTGGGAGTTTATTTGCATTCAGAAGCCTTTGGGCGAGAGACTCCCAGAGATGAAAGTCTATTATTAGTGTTTGTAATATTAAAAAACACCTGTCAGCATTATGTGGTGTCAGCGCATTTGTCCCTGCAGGGAAAGGAGACTCAGTTGCTGCATCCCAGAGCCAGTGCCATCTGGTTTGGTACTTACTCAGTGTGGAAAATACAAAGGCTGCAAGTTTTCCATTAGAGGGCTTACTGACACTAGACTGCGTTTAGGAGTCACTCTTTAGTAAATTGAATTTATTTGGAAATATACAAAGCCTCGGAATCATCTCAGACTGCCTTTTAACTGCATGTGTCTGTGCTATGTATGTTGATGGAAACATTTAACCCATTTAGCTTGGAGAGCTGTCTCCAAAAGGCCTGATGAAATTGCAGATCCAAATGCCTGTTTGTCAGTGAGGATACACCATGCCCAGGGCTGGCAGCCAGCCTTGCCCTCAAGAAGCTGCTGCTAAAAATCAAACTTGGTCTGAGAAAGAAATGTTTTCGCAGATCGGGAAACATATCAGACTGGGTAAGGTCTCCAATCATCAAAGAACACACAAACCTTTGCAAGGTAGCATTGCCAAATATCACAAGTTTTGCATATCCCAAACAGAAGTAATTACCAGGGAATCCCAGCCAGTTTGTACAGCATTAAAGTTTCTATCTCTCCTTTTTTTTTTTTTTTTTTGAGGGTTATCTTGACTTGAGGAAATTATTTTTAAGCCAGTCTCTGCACACAGCTCCTTAATATCACTGTTCTGAATTTCAGTGATCAGGTCTGTCCCCTACAGCCAGTCTAACATCTACCCAGGGGCAGGTTAATGGTTGGACTTGATGATCTTAAAGGTCTCTTCCAACCAAAACATTTCTATGATCCTGTTCTATGGTTCTATTGCCTCTATTTCACCAATACCCTATCAGATCATCCCACAGCCTCGTAGCATATGACAAAGCCCAGAACGACAGAGAAACGTGCTCATTTTCAGACCTGTTTGTGACTTACAAGACTTAGAAATGGCCTTATAGTTAATGCACCCACCACGCTTTTTATACAGCCTAGACATTGCTCCAACATCACATGGTTGGGTGGATTTCTCTACTTTTGTCCTTGGCAATACCAACAGTTATTTCAGATTGTGCTGCAATAAGAAATGGTTCTGTTTTCAGTTACCTGTCAAGCTCTAACTCAAGCTTTTAAAGTTTTCATTTTTCTCCTGGATCCACTGGTGGAATAGTAAGCTGCTCCAGTAGACTGCCTTCTAATGCCATCCTTATGCAAGGTTGTTGCAGAAGAAACAGAGACTGTCAGTCTTGGCAGATCTGAAAACAAAACAGGCTTTGATTCACGTGGAAAATATTCCTGTCAATAACTTTCCTTCATACCTACTGCAACCCTTCCCTTTAAAGCATAAGCCTCATTCATCCACAGCAAAAGACTGCTGAAATCAATTCATGTCAACTGGTGACATGGTTTCTCTTTGTCTATTCAGTGGTTCCCTCTGTGAAAAAGGCAAATTGTCCAATGGCCCATCAGTCCTGAGGGGTTGGGCAACATAATCCATTTTGTGGCTATTTGCTGAGATGCACCAAGGACTTGCCGTCCTCACCATACAGCCTCCTTCAATATGTTGCCCAGACATTGTAGTGGTCAAGTTACTGGAAGCTAATGTGTCATCTTGTGGGCATGTAACTGCCTACAAAGCACAGAGTTTGTAGTCCTACAGGAACTAATGAACGTGTTTAACTATGATCTGACACATCACACGAGCCCCAGCTAAATCTGTCTGAAAAGATCAGCTTTCTCAATCAAGCTGATATGCTGAGACCTCTTACTAAAGCATCTCACTGTTTGGATGTCAGTGTTGCTATGCAATTATTTCTGACACAATTTTTGAAGTCTTTCTGGTGAAGATTTGTCTTATACTGAAGGTAGAAGTGAATGACATGAAAGGCTTACATGTTGTCTTGTGTTCTGATTTACACACCAGGCTGGCTTGCAGGGTGGAATAGGTGACCTTTTTAAAATCAGTCTATCTCTAAGAATTAAAACTGAGAAATCTATTTTGCTGCTCAGAGGCGACCATTCCTAGTTCTTTGAAGAGATCTAACACATGGCCTTCATTTCCATTACTGGTGACACACGTGGCACTGTGAATGGATGGATGCAAGGGGATTCTGTTTCTTATTCATGTTCTTTTTATGTCTTTTGCCTTGCAGAGAGAAACTCCAAAAAAAAACCCCAAAACAAAACAAAACACAGTCGTTCTTTCACTGACTTTTCTTAGATGCAGGAGAGAAAGAATGGATGAAAAGCCTGATCAGACCATTGGTATTCATTACCAGGCTCAGCAACAATCACCAACTTTTCCTTCCAAAGGACACTTAAACATCACACAAAGCACCTGTCTAATTGTGCAGTAACATACAGAAATGATCTGTGGTGGAATTTCTTCTTCATGGTTAGCTTTATGCCATCGAGCATCAGATCTGCTTATCCTGAATATAACCAAATGCCAGTTATGTATTTATTCAGAAAACAAAACAAACAAAAAACCCCAAAAACAAACAAAAAAAAACCCACCAAAATGAACAACAACAAAACCAGCCAAGAAAAGAAAACACCCACACCCAAAACCACCCTTTACTGCATTTGACTTGCAACTTTCTGTGGTTGGGATTTCCACAGTCTGACTGTAAATGAAGGTTTTGGTAAATCTCAGTTTGGATATAGAATTTATCAACTGAAGATGACTTGCGACGAAGAATTGTGTTTAGCAGTGGAAAGTAAAGAAAAATGCTGAGTGTAAGAGAAACTTTCATCAAGACCCTCCATATGAATACTTGTCTGAACATTTCTTTAAGTGAGTTGGCTCAAAGCACCAAGTTACATTTTGGCTCAAAAAAATACCAGTTTTCTCTAAAAAGAAAACCACAGAAAGAACTGTAGTATCATCAGTGTTGTTAGTCTGGGCCATATTTGCTGAAAAAGTCTGTGCACCGCTGCACATGACAGACCAAAGCAGTTTGTTATCTTCTGGCAACTGGAGCTGTGTGGCAGGCTGACCGGCTGTGGCTAGCCCGTGGCTTTCTGGCCCACAAAGAAATGATGATGCTGCTGTGATGGGAATGCTCAGTAGAACTCTGGAAGGGGGAATGGGAGGTGGATAAGGGTAGGTGTGAGCTGAAACTCTTCCAGTTGCCTTCCCCATATCCCTTTCCCTTCCCAAGCAGAAAGCAGTTGAAAAAACACCAACAGGATGATTTTATGTTGAACAACTTCTTCATCTCCACCTCAGATGTATCATAGCTCACCCTTCTTTGCTTCATAGCAACATGGATGGTCTGATTTTCTAGGAGAGGAATCATCACATGCCAGGAACTGGCACAGGCCAAGTGCCAGACAGGTGAGGTGACCATCAAGGTCAGACCATGTTCATGGAAATGTTTTCCTTCTGACTCCAGTACATCAGAGAGAAGAGAGCTGAAGGATATGGATGTGCTGGAATGTGTCCAGAGAAGGGCCACGAGGATGATCAGAGGGCTGGAGCACCTCTCCTGTGAGGACAGACTGAGAGAGTTGGGGTTGTTCAGTCTGGAGAAGAGAAGGCTCCAGGGAGACCTTATTGTGGCCTTCCGGTATCTGAAGTGGGCCTACAAGAAAGCTGGGGAGGGACTTTTTAGGCTCTCGGGCAGTGACAGGACTAGAGGGAATGGATTAAAGCTAGAGATAGGTCGATTCAGGTTAGACATTAGGGAGAATTTCTTCCCCATGAGGGTGGTGAGACACTGGAACAGGTTGCCCAGAGAGGTGGTGGAAGCCCCATCCTTGGAGGTTTTTAAGACCAGGCTGGATGGGGCTCTGAGCAACCTGATCTAGTGGGAGGTGTCCCTGCCCACAGTAGAGGGGTTGCAACTACATGATCTTTAAGGTCCCTTCCAACCCTGGCAATTCTATGATTCTATTTGAAAAAAAGATAAGATGTGTAACATGTTTACAAAGTGTGGTTGGAATAGCAGGGTTTAGGGTCCTGGTCTACAATTCCAAGACGATTTCAAACCACCATAACATTTACATGTGCCTAAGCTGTCAGGCAGAGTTAATATTAGACATTTAGAAAGACCCGTAGGTTGTAGAGGCTGCACGTGTGTGTGGATTTACTTGTTTTAAAATGGGACAGAGGGAAATGTTGCCAATTTCACATCTGGAGAAAGAACAGGGCCCCTGAAGGTACACAAAACTATAGGTAGACCTGCATCAGTGGAAGAGCCCATGGCCTTGGGCAGAATTGCAGGGTCATGCTAACACCATGCAAATGTTCCTCAGCAGTTCTTTTCCTTCTTAGAGAAGGTCTTAGCCCACAGTCAAGGCTGTGTTTCTGAAGCAGGCGCTCTCCCTGCACTCAGCAAATTCTTTAAATAAGCCTGAAAAAAGCTCTGTGGGAAGAGGGAAAGGGAACACTCTGTATCCTATTCCACCCACATACAGCCAGGAGAAAGCACAGGGATAGAAGACCTCAAGAAGTCATCTTGTCTGTCCTCCTGCCCGAAGGCAGGGGGTACTGTCTCTTTAATTCGCTATATAATGAACAGAAGGGAAATGGGCTGAAAGATTGGGCTTTTTCCCCACTAGGGTTTACCAAATAAATGTTAGTTTTCACTTCATGTGGTTTGAAACTGACTCAGACTTCTTCACTGCACATGGTTAATGTATTTTGTTGATCAAAATCACATCATTTTCATTTCAAAATAACAGCATATCAAAAAAAAAAGCCCCAAACAAAACCACAACAATTTCTCATCCTCAAAAGTCAAATTCAAAAGATCAAGCTGCATTCACTTGCATATAAAGTTCTTAACCAATAATGTGAAAAATAGTTACTCTGTCTTTTTCTGTGTATTAGATCTAAACTCAGCCCTTTCCCATTTCTGGTTATAACTGCTCCTAGCTGGGTTTTCTGAAAGATCCTTCTATAAATTCATCTCTTGTTATTTTTTTTTCTTTTTGCTTCTTTACCCTTGTACAGTGGGAATTTTTTTTTTTTTTTCTCCATAGTGAATTTGAGCCTTTTATGTATCTTAATATCAGTGCATTTTTATGTTGTTGTTTTCTACTTGTATTTCACAGAATTCTAGAATGAGTTGGGTTGGAATGAACCTTAAAGATCATGTAGTTGCAACCCCCTTGCCATGGGCAGGGACACCTCCCACTTGACCAGGTTGCTCAAAGCACCATACAACCTGGTCTTGAACACATCCACTCTTTCAGTAAAGGAATTCTTCCTAATACTTAATCAAAACCTGTTGCAATTTCAGACCACTTCCTCTAGTCCTGTCATTATTCACTTGAGAGAAGAGGCCACACCCACCTCACTACAACCTCCTTTCAGGTAGTTCTAGAGAGTGATAGGTCCTCCCTCAGCCTCCTCCTCTCCAAGCTAAACAATCCCAATTCCCTCAGCCTCTCCTCAAACAACTTGTTCTCCAGACCCTTCACCAGCTTGGTTGCTCATCTCTGAACTTGCTCCAGCAACTCAGTGTCTTTTTTGTGGTAAGGGGCCCAGAACTGAACACAATACTCATGGTGTGGCCTCCCCAGTGCTGAGTACAGGGGGACAATCACTTCCCTTCTCCTGCTAGCCACACTATTTCTGATACAGGCCAGGATACTGTTGGCCTTCTTGGCCACCTGGGCACACTACTGGCTCATGTTCAGCTGGGCGTTGACCAGCACACCAAGTCCTCTTCTGCCAGGCAGCTTTTCAGCTGCTCGTTCCAGGCCTGCAGCACTGCCTGGGGTTATTGTGGATGAAATGCAGGACCCGGCACTTGGCCTTGTTAAACCTCATACAGTTAGCCTTGGCCCATTGATCCAGCCTGTCCAGATCCCTCTGCAGAGCCTTCCTGTCCTCAAGCAGATCGACACTCCCACCCAATCTGGTGTCATCTGCAAACTTGCTAAGGAAGTACTCAATCCCTTCATCTAGATCATGGATAAAGAGATTGAACCTTGTAGGTCACCTCCAGATACTGTAAGGCTGCAGATGATACCACCTTCACCTGCCTTCCCTTTAACCCGCACCCATAAGCTATTGGTCAGCTCCTCATCCATCCCCTGGCAAAGCTCCAAAGACTCCAGCTGATCACTGACATAGAGGGTGACACCCCATCCTCTTCTCCACTGCCTGCCTTTCCTAAAAAGCCTGTATCCATCCATTCCCACCCTCCAGTCATAGGAGCCATCCCACCACATCTCAGTCATGCCAATAACATCCTAGCTCTGTAGACACACACATATCTCCAACTCCTTGTTTATTCCCCATGCTTCGTGTGTTTTCATAGAGGCATTAAAGCAGGGCATCCAGCAAAGCTGACTTACTGGATGGAATCCATTTTCCCGCACTACACGTGCTCTCTTGCGTGATCCTTCTCCAGGCCCATAGTTTTCCTGTTGCACAGTGACTTCCAGCTCTTCCTGCCTGCCATCCCTGCTGCATGCATCAGTGTAGATGCACTTCAGCTGGGTCACCAATCCCATCACCTTTCAGAGGGGAGGAGGCCTAGTTCCCACCTGACCATTTCCAGGCACCACCAACATTTCCAGCTGAACAATACTCTAACACGGTACTCCTTCCCCTACCTCCACTGGTACGGCAGACTGAAGGACCTCACCAGCGCCCCATCCAACAAACACTGATGTGCCACCCCCAGGCTTGTCTCTGGCAAGCCTGGTTTTATCCCTTTCCCCTTTCAAACCTTGTTTAAAGCTCTTCCAATGAGCCCAGACAACTCCTGTGCAAAGGTCTTTTTTCCTATTTGCCATGTAAACCGACCTGTGATCAGAACAAAGAAGGTCCTGCTGGTGACACCAGGCTTGGAGACAGGTATTGGTCTGCTGGCTCATCCTGTTTCTCCCCTCATCACAGCCTGCAGCTGAGGGGATAGAGGAGAACACTACCTGTGCTCTTGATCCCTGGACCAGTCATCCCAGAGCCCTGAGATCTTTTTCAGTGTGTGTGTGTCCCTCCTGTTGTGAGTTTGTCACCGCCTACGTGACAAACCGCTAACACGCAGCAACCTGAGGGCCTTACCAGGGTAGGAAGGTTTTTTTACCACATTGCCAACCCAGGCCCCAGGCAGACAGCAGCCCACCCTCAAAAGCGGGTCGGCACATTGGACCTTCTGTTCCCGTCAGAAGGGAGTCACCAGTGACCCATCTTTTTCTCTCGGTTGAAGGTGGTTTTGATGGCAGGTGTAAGCTGATTTCACCTTGGTGACACTTCCAGGCAAGGCGAAGCAACACCCTCCTTGCTGTTCCGTTCCACCTGCTGGCCCTCATGCCTGCTGTGTAAGGGCACCTGAGAAGGTGGGGTTGCTGCTGAGGGGACATGCCTACTGAACCAGGCAGGAGCTTCTTGCCGTTGCCCCCTCTCCACCCGCGGGAACACGCTGACCAGGAGAGGGCAAAAGGAATGCTCTGCGTTAGCTGCCTCCTTCGCCTCTCCCCCGTGCTCGGTCTACTCAGCTCTGCCCCGAGCTGCCACGGAGGCGAGGAGCTCCTGTACCTGGGGGTACCTCCCTGCACCCTAACGCCCCGAGGGTGGCTCCACCTTCCCGCCGCAGCTCTGCCCGCGAGAGGCGGAGGGGCACGCGGCCCATCTGCCGCGCGGGGCCCCCCCCCCCCCCCCCCCCTCGGCACAGCGCTCGGCGCCCTTCCGCGGGGCTGCGCTCACCCCGCTCCTCCCGAGAGAGCTGCCTGTCCCCGGCGGGTCTCCCCGCTCCCCTGGCGTGCCCTCACCTCAGCCGACACCCCCGTACACCGAGACCGACCGCTCCGCTGCTGCCGGCGGCTGGCCGTTAGCTCCTGGTGGAAGAAGGGTCCGCCCTCTTTAATCCCTTACCTCGTGCTGGTTTAGCGCCGGGCTGAAGCGCCCGTCCCTAGGCAGCAGCGGTGAGACCGGGATCTCTCCCGTCATGTTCGCTGACTGGCTTCGTGCTGGAATTCAGATTAATTATAGTTGTCAGCGCATAACTAAAATCACAAACGTCAATTTCCCCTTTTCACGTTTTTCGCTGTCAGAATAAATTGCATAATCATCGCTTAATACCAAGCTCTTGTTTCCCTAATAATACGCCGAAGCCAAAGGTTTACCAAGAGGAGCCCAAGGAAAACACACGAAATCCGAGAGGGGAACGTGTGGCTGCCGTGAGGCTAGTCCCGCAGCTGGAGAGAGACCTTCCCAGGGACCAGCAGGTCACGGAGGGGATCCTGCCCCTCTGCTCCGCTCTGGGGAGACCCCCCTGCAGTGCTGGGTCCAGCTCTGGAGTCCTCAGCACAGGAGAGACAGGGACCTGTTGGAGCGGGGCCAGAGGAGGCCACAGCCATGATGGGAGGGCTGGAACCCCTCTGCTGGGAGAGGTATCCTGCAGGACCTCAGCTTGCAGAGTGACCACCCACCCTGAGAGAGTTGGGCTAAACTTTGCACGGAGAAAAAAAAATTACACCTTGTAAAATGAAAGTATCTGATTTTATCTGACTCTTGAACACAGTCCAGCACCATGCTTGGCTCCTGCAGGTGTGACAGCTCTTCTTCAGGGACAGTGGACAAGGGAGCCCTTAGCAGAGGTGGCTGATGCCAGATGCCGTTTTCTTTCTGATTTGGCTCCTTTGGCTTGGCCACAGACCCCTGTGAAGTGCTCTGGGAAGCTGGTATGTGGAAGGAGGGAGGGAGAAGAGCTAGGATGACATTTTGCAGTGCATGTGCTAGCTTTGGCTGCCAGCTTGCTGCTTTCCCACAGACAGCACTCTCCCCAAACCCTTCTCCCCAACCTCCTAATTCTCCAGCCTGATCTGAGCGCTGCGTTGGAGCAGCGGCACCAGCAGTGGTAAGACTGGGGAGCTGAGTGTTTCCATCCCGCTCTCCAGCAAACTGAGCTCCTTCCCTCGCAGCCCTTCATCTGCCCCACAACCCACCAAACGTATCCTTGTGATTAATGGGAACGGTCAGAGATAAATGACTGACTGACTTACTCCAGCGCTGGAGGAGCAGATCGTGGAATTATTTGAATAGAGGCAGCAAATCAAACAGTGTGACTTTATTTGGCTTGATGTATTTCCTATGGCTTCACTTCATAGAAAGCTGTATGCGTGCTCTTGGGCATGTGCCTGCTGGATGCAGTGCCAAGATAGAGAGGGAACCCATAAAGGACACTCTCTCTCTTCTGCGTTGTGTCAGAATCATAGAATCATGGAACCGTTTGGGTGGGAAGGGACCTTTAAAGGTCATCTAGTCCAAGCCCCCTGGCAGGGAGTACAGAAGTACCAAGCCACTGAGATGAAAAAGGGCCATGTGAAAGCTATGTCCTCACTGCTCCTCTCTGGGGTTTGGCTGGGTCTCGGGGGAAGCAAAAGCCCAATGTTACTTCTCCCCTTTAGAAAGGCACCATGGATTTGGGATGAGAGAGATATGGTGACGGGAGCAAGCAGCAGAAGGTTGGACTAGTTTTACTCTCCTAATGAACTACTTCCCAAGGCAAGCTTTATCTAAGGGAATCATCGGTTATTGAAGACAACCTCCCTCCCACCATTCTCTTACTTGAGTCACATACTTGAATAATATAATTCTTTTTTTTTTATTCATTATCTTTTTCTTAAAGCTTTTCTTTTTTAACACTGTCAATTTACAGCCCTACCAAAGCCTTCCAGAACAATGAATCCGTCACCAGCCTCCAGAGCCTCTCACACTTCCCACCAGAAGCTCTTTAAACATTTGCGATACGTGAAATTGCAATAATTAGTGTTTTGCCCGTTCTTGGACGATGTAATGTTCACTGGCTGATGCAGTAAGAGCTGCTAAGCAGGGTCTCTCTCCACATAGTGAGGGACAGTTTTCTAGCTATAGGAAGCTTTAATGTGCGCTATCACCCTCCGCACTCAGAGACAGATCAAGGCCAGTGGAAAAGCTACTGTTCCGTGGTTGGAGACCTTCCCTTTGCAGAGGGAAGAGGGTGATCAGTACCTAAAAAATGAAACAACTTCTGGTACTAATTTTTCAGTGTTCCATGTATGCCATTAAAATCTGTAACGTGCTGGAGACTTGTGTGTTTGTGTATCTCATCCTAATCTGAACTTTCCCAACAAGTGAGCAATGCAACATAAATCAGTGCTTTAATTTTCAAAATTACTTGCAAACCAATGTATTTGTGATCAGCTCTGTTAATTACAGAAACAACCCAGCATGAACACTAAGCCCATTTCTCCTCAATTCACAAGTTTAAGTGGTTTGTTTTTTCATACAGCCCATCGATGGCACTATGGAGGAGCTCAGACTCCTGGATCTCAGCCTTAACCTCAGTAAGGCTAAGGGTAGCTCACAAGCAGTGAACAGCAAGGGTTACAGGCACGCAGCGTGGTGGCCACGAGAGCCAAGCTAGCAGGATGTCAGGCCTCCAGAGCTGCCAGCTCGTGTGGACAGTTTTATGTGCCGTTTCTCTGCCTCCTGCTTCGTAGACAGGATAAATGATGTGTGAGAGGAGCCAAGAACACATTTTATGTGAACATCATGTACTGTAGGAAACGTGTCTCTGCCATCTTCCAGCCCTGGTTTCTTTTATAAGAAATTAGCCACTCAAGAAAATTCCAGCTTCTCTCTCATCTGTGTTTCCTAATTGTGTCAAGATCCATACGAGGAGCTCATTAATAGATTAAAGGAGCACAATGTCTGCAGCACATATTCAAGGGGGAGGCAGATGGCTTCACCAAATCATAGAAACATAGAATGGTTTGGGAAAGGGACCTTTCAAGGTCATCTAGTGCAACCCCCCTGCAGGGAGCAGGGACAGCTGCAACCAGAGCAGGTTGCTGAGAGCCCTGGCCAACCTCACCTGCAATGGTTGCAGGGATGGGGCATTGACCACCTCTCTGGGCAGCCTGGGCCAGGATCTCACCTCCCTCAGTGTCAAAAATGTCTTCCTTCTCTCAATTCTAAATCTCCCTCTTTTAGTTTAAAACCATCATCCCTTGTCCTGTGACAACAGGCCCTGCTAAAAAGTCTGTCCCCATCTTTCTTGAAGGCCCCCTTTAAGCACTGAAAGGCTGCTAAATACTGAAAGGCTTCAGAGAGATTTGAGCTGATGCCAGCCCAGAGGAGCTCTGGGGACCTTGTCCAGATTGGGTATCACAGGGTTGGCCTGCTCCGGTTGTGCCCTAAGCCCAGCCAATGGCTCCCTGCATCCCTTTGCTTCTTTTCCAGGCAGGTTGACATCTCCTTTACTGTAGCCGAGACTGGTTACGCCTCATTCTCTCTTTCCAAGGGTGTGTGGCCACCACTGACCTCTTTGGGCTACAAATTTTGGTGGCCGCAGATGTTCTTACATGCTCTTTGGCCTTTGCTTCCCCAGCAACAATCTTCTTCCTGCTCTGGGGCCTTCTGCTTATGTTAGTAAGCTCCTTATTTGTGGAAAAGGGCCCCCTGTGCTGAGCTCGTTTTTTTTCTGAAAGCATTTTCTTGTACAGATGGGCTAAATGCAAGAGAATATATACTTTTCTGTCATTTCAGAGTCACAGTTTTCTGTTTAGGAATGAGGGCTTTTACTGGTGTGTATTGATATATACAGCTTCATTCAATACGGGCACTAAAAAAACCTGCCCTGTGTTGTCTGAGGAGATACCAGAGAGATATTAAAGCTTGAATTATCGCTTTTTTTTTTTTTTTTTTTTTTTCCCCTGGAGTTAAATCAATTCCAGACTCTATTAATTTGAGCAAGTGCCCTTGGTCCCATTGCCTGGCCATCCAGAGCTATTATATAACAACTAATTCGTCTCTACGTCCCCTTCAATAAGGGAAGGCTGCCACAGACATGGAGCTCGTGGAGGCCGGAGGAGACGCCTGACTCGGGGGAGCTGCGACACGATGGGGGATGAAGCACAGCCCCGCCATGTTGTGTTAACCTCTGCAGGCTGGGGGCCTGAGGGGACCCCCCTCCCGGGGTGCCCGTGCAGCTCCTTGGAAAGGGGAGTGGGGTTGAGGGCAGGCGGGAGGGTGAACAGTTCAGAAAGATTATGAACTGAAAGATAAATAAACACACACACACAGCTCCCCCCACCCCCCCCCAGCGCTGAGTTTTGAGGACAGTAAAGGTTTGGCCACGAGGCAGAAGAGGGAAAGCAGGGCTGGGGGTCCGGAGTGAGGGGTGGAAGTAGCCTTGTAGCCACAGCCCAGTGGCAGAGAAGTGAGGAGCCATGAGAGCTGCTGAGAAGAGGGACACATGGCCAAGCTGAACCCACCCAAGAGCTTTTGCCATCGCTCCCACATTGGGAACTGACACGGCTCTGGGGGTGGGCGAACGGGGCCTCTGCTTGCTCAGGGATGGTGCTGAAAACACCTTGCCACCTCAGTGCAGGGAATCTTCAGCTCAACAGGATTTGGTTAACGGCTACGGAGATGCTGAGGGGGTTGGAGCATCTCTCTGGCAAAAAAAGTTAATCTCTCCCCTTCATCAAGAGCAGGGGGGAGAAGGAAGGCAGGGGCTGAGGGGAGCAAGGGGTGGAAGCAAGTATGCGAGAGAGCAGGAAAAGGGAGAGGTGGAAAGGAGGGAGAGAGGGGACAGGCGGTGGGAATGGGAGAAGGAAAGAGGTAGGAAGGGGCAGCAGGAGAGGGCAAGACACAGGCACAAAGGGCTGGGTACTGAGAAGGACAAAGAGCAGGGTGGGGTAGATGGAGGGAAGGGCATGAATGTGTGTGTGTCTGCAGAAGAATACACGCTAATTCTTGGAATATGCCAGCCCCTTAAATCAGTACCGTGGGAGGGGAGACGTCCAAGGCTGGGGAGACCCGTGCACTCCGGGTGACAGGCCCGTGGTCTTTCCTCAGCAAGAGACTGAGCAGAGACGGGAATTCTTGCATCGCTGAGCCTCCTCTGAGGGCTAACATTTCTCTCCCTCTTTCTTTTCTTTTCTTGTCTTAAACTTGAGAAAACCAAAAAAGAAAGCAAGTAAAACAAAAGCCCTTTTGCCTTAATTAAATTACTCAGCCGCCCTCTGGGGTTGACACTGGGGATACATGAGGCTTTTGTGTAATATCTGGAGGAATTCTCCCGCCGCCCCCCGCCTCCCCCTGCCCCGTCCCGGGGACAGGCGGGAGGATTTCAAAGGGGAAGAGAAAGGAAGGGGGAGGGTGGTAAGCTAATAGGGATGGGAATTATTCTGCGATGGCTGGAGGGATAAGAGAAAAAAGGGAAGGAAAGTCGCTGCCGAAATTGAAAGCCGATTCCCCGTGCTGGCTCGAGGCAGTGCTCTGACCTGGGGTAGCTGCCCTTTTGCCAGAGACACAGGCAAAGTTCAGGGCACGGGGAAAGCTGCGTAAATACGAAGCGTTTATCGGGGGGCCTGTCCTGCTGCTGCAGGATGTGCCTGGGCACAGCGTGAAGAGGCGAGGCAAGCTCCCCATGGCCACCAGCACCAGGCCAGGCTTGGGGCAGCCCGGTCCCACTGTGCCACCAGCAGCTGTGCAGGTCCATAGCTGAGCAGGGATGGAGCAGGGGGCCAAGCCAGGCCATCCTGCAGGCTACCAACATTCCCTGCAGCGACCTCCCCGGGTCCAGCCAGAAGGTCACCAGCAGGTAACAGTCTTCCATGAGCAAGAGGCTTCACTCGGAGTGGGTATGGACATTTTTATCAGCGGCAAATGCATGGGTGATTATTGCTGTCCTGCCACCAGGATTGCTTTCACACTGCTGTTGTCAGTGGACTTGTTTGAGAGCTGTGGTTTTCCTCCTCAAAACCTCATATTGGCAAGATCCTACATCTTCCCCTCTGCAAATTGGGTGAAGTGAGCTTTGCTTTACCCCCTCAGTCTGGCCTTGCATGAAGGAAAACCCATATCTGCTGCTTCAAAAAGGAAGGCACTCTTTACATCACTCATAGTTTGCCAAGGTAGCTGAGCACGTGCAGGATTTGCTGGATCCTTTCCACCATCTCCCACCCTTCCCCTCCCCACCCCCCCTAGGAATTGCACTGCCCAGGACCCAGAGTCCCAGCATCAAGCTCGATCAGTGGCTTTTGGAGAGGTGACTGTGCTGTCTGGGGCTGGGGTGTGTAACCCATAAACAAGCAATGCAAACAGGAGTGGAAGCTGCATTCCAGCAACAGCTCCCTTCTACTTACTGTTGGGAAGGAATATTTCTGGGAACAAAGAACATCTGGGCTGTAGGCTGAACTGGGCTTTATATGATGAAGCTTGTAATACTGTCCCATCTGGAGAGCAGCTCCAGTGAGCTCTGTGGGGAGATAAGAGGCAGAGTCAACCATAAATCCACTCCTTTAAGCATGACAAGTGTGTGCCTCATATTCCAAAGAGAGGAGGGGGAAAAGTAAGTGGAAACATTTTTGTCTGGGTTGAACACACGCAGAGCTAAAAAAAAAGGCCCAGCTCACCATAGTGTGATGGGAGGCTGGTAAGCATGGAGCACCCCCAGGGTGCCAACAAGAGCAGTCGGAGGCTTCTCCTGCAGTAACAGCTTCATCCCCCGGTGACAGCCAGGCCTGGGAGGGAGCTGGAGGATGCTGCCACACGCACAAAGCCCCTGTGCAGATAGAGCTGGACACAACTGACACCGGGGAAGGAGAAGGACCCAAGAACTTGGGGCTTCCACCTCGGTGGAGAAATTGGCCTCCCATTTCTCAGAGCTTCTCTGCTGTTTATTACAAACTATGATTTATGGTATTAATAACAACAGCCATACAGATGTGGAAGGTCCAGGTGAGGAATCAGGCCATGGGTGTGGGGGAATAGTGTCACTGTTAGGAAAAAAAGCTTAAAAAAAAAAAAAAAGTGAATAAAAAAGTGAATTATTATTTCCCCACAGTGAGCTCTCAAGGTTCCAATGAGCTCCTGCCATTCGCACCCGGCGGACTGTCAGTGCGTCTCAAATACGCACCTTGCCGATGGTGTGTGAGGCGCCTGGTCCTGACAATGCTCCCTGCGCCCATCGGCCTCCCCCGCAGCAACGCGGCCACCCAGGTAACTCGTGTCTGGTCAGCACCTGTGTCAGCCAGCCTAGAGGAAGGTATAAATACACCCTCGTGTTTATCTAGGATTTCCCACGTACAGCCTTCGGCTTTCAAATAGCCACCCACTCGAGCAGGCTGAGCAGGCATCATCCTTGCTTCAGTCCTCCAAATTTCTTCTCCAATTCTTTTTTCCCCCTCTTAACCCCCTCATGGCTTTTGAGCCTGTGCTGATTGATTACGATAGTTGGAGGGATAAGTCTCTGTACACCCTCTTTTTGCTGTGTTTAGATGGTTTTAATCTGCATACAGATCTCTTGCAGACAGACTGACACTGTTCTTTGGGGTTCATTCAGAAGAGTGTGGCCAGCAGGGTAAGGGAGGTTCTCCTCCCTCTCTACTCTGCCCTAGAGAGGTCACATCTGGAGTACTGTGTCCAGTTCTGAGCTCCCCAGGTCAAGATACACAAAGAACTGCTGGAGAAAGTCCAGCAGAGGCTATGAAGATGCTGAGGGGACTGGAGCATCCCTGTACCAAGGAAAGTCTGCGAGCACTGAGGCTGTTTAGCTGGAGAAGAGTGGACTGAGAGGGGATCTAATCAATACTGATTAATAACTAAAGGGTCGGGGGCAGAAGGATGGGGTGAGACTCTTGTCAGTGGTGCCCAGCGACAGGACAAAGGGCAATGAACACAAACTGAAAGCTGGGAGGCTCCATATGAAGAGGAGGAAAAACTTGTATTTGAAAAAGAAAATATCACAAGGAAGGGGTTTCAAGGGAGGATTATCCTCAAGACATTAGTCAGAAGTGGGAGCTGGGGTGGAGATCTGAAAGATGTCACAGGGCACTGTATCATGATGATGCCTTTTGTGCCTTTGTGCCCATTGTCTCTGCCATTTATTAAAGGGAAGTTCTCTAGATATGCCTGGGCCCGGCAGGGAATGGAAACCTCTCAGCTCACATGTCTGCCAGAAGTGAAATCCCTTCTCTATTTATGCCCCAGTGTGTGCTGTCTGGATCCCACACTCTGAGTTGACAATAACTCACGCGCCACTTATCTTGGCTTTTAGTTGCTAAAATGTGAGCAGGGATTAGCATTAAATGAGATTTGTGGCAGAGGCGTGATTTCCATTCAATATTGCCCAAACTGTATTTTCCTCTGGAAAAAGAAACGAAGACAGGGAAGGGAAAATCAAGGAAACGCGCTTCTTCCCTCTAGAAAGTTGTCCTTGTCTGATCCATACTCCACCTCAGCCCTTCCTTCTGCCATCTCTCCCCCAGCCTATGGCAAAAGCATCAAAGATATTTGTTGGAGCTGGGGGGTGGGTGTGTGTAAGAGGGAGAAAGGGATACTGGTTTAGATATGGGTTATTTATTAAGGGTTTAATATTGCTCCATATAGAAATTAAATAGAACAGCATTCAGACGTGCCATTAAAATTTACTGCTTCTTGCTATTTTAAAACCCACATAATAATTTCAAGTAACACTGATTAAGGTCTTGCAAGAAATGAAAAAAAAAGCCACCAACAACCACGTCAACTCAGGCATCACTACCACAGTGTCTCCACCTAATAGCTGCTTTATTAACACCAGTCTGGAAGCAGGAATGCCTTGTGCTTAAATTTATTTATTTTCCATTTCCACACTAAGGGATATAGTTTAATGGTGACCTGTCAGTGCTGGGTTGACGGTTCCAACCACATTGATTCCATGATTCTATGATAATGACTTTGCCCAGTTTCAGAATACAGCCTCCTGTACAGCCTCAGCATCTGGGATAGAAGTCAGGTCAAGCTCCACAGATGCTGAGATGGATGACTGCACTGATATAGGATTATCTGCGGGGCCAACAGTATGCCAGCATCTTCATGAGGTTCTCCTTATGGAGAAGACTACATCACTACAGTAGCAGACACTCAGATACTTTGGTAGCATCTTCATCTGTCTGTTCACCTGCCTTTTCTCTCATAAACACTTCCTAGAGATCATTGAGGGGTTGGACTAGGTGACCTTTAAAGGTCCCTTCCAACCCAAAACATTCTAGGATTCTACGATCATTTTGTTTAATGAAGCAGCATTTTAAAACATATCTATTTTAAAATGCATATTCAGTAAATTTCTCTCACAACTCTTTTTTTTTTTTTTCTGTGAAGCTTGACACGTGGGAATGGTACATTGATCCATGGACTAAACTTAGTTACCTTGGCAAGCAAGTGTGCCTTGAGTGCCAAGATAACCAGGTCAAAGAGGGAAGAGCATAATATTAAAAAAAACAATGTCTGACTGACAAAAGCAATTTTGAAAAGATGTGCAGGGCAAGGGGAAGTGAGGAGGAGAGCCCTGGTTTACACTGAAAGGTCTGTAGCACAACTTAAACATTGTAAATGTTGGTTTTGCTTCACCACCCACTGTTTTGCCCAGATGGAATAGCCTGGAGAGTGTATTTAATACCTATAGTCATCAGAGAGCTCTTGACCTAACACTGATGGCAACAGACATCTGTCTGCTGCTGAGAGTCCCCATCACTACCCAGCATGCAAGCCACAGGAGCTGGTGCCATGAGAGGACTGTGTTGCCCCATAAGCAGAAGGAAGGGAAGAAATAGCTTTTTATTCCTTCAGTCTCTCCCCAGCCTTCCTGCTCCTTTCTGCCCTGCTTGTCTCCAGGGCCATGACAAAGGTAATGGAGCCACAGGCAAATAGTGTTTGAGATGTGCTGGGCTCCAGACTCCTTTCAGGGAGCTGTGGAGAGCGAGAAGGTCTCCTCTGAGCCTCCTTTTCTCCAAGCTGAATGACCCTAGGTCCCCCAACTGCTCCTCACAAGACTTGTGCTCTAGACCCTTCACCAGCTTCGTTGATGTTCTTCGGACACACATAGAAGGACCTGCTGCAGAATCGTAAGTCAAGGAAGGAAGGATGATGAAGGCCAGCCCATTGCTCCATCTCAGGACTTAAATGATGCTTTGACATCTTGTAAGTATCCAAAGAAATCTCTGTATCTCAATCCCACTAATTTTGTCAACTAAACTCAGCATCCTCTGGGATATCTAATGTTTTCCTGCAAGGAAGGCAAGAATTATCCTCCTAATTACTTTATTGGTGTAGTACAAAGGTGCAACAACATTGAGACAAGTATGTGGGGAAAGACTGGAGACCAAGATAGGTATTTCTGTGAGCACAACTAATTACGGCAGTACATTTTAAGAAGGTAAGAAGCTTTGCTTTATAAAGGTGTTGCTAGACTTAGTGCAGTGAGTTCAAGAAAAATACTATTTAAGTTACTGGTTTTCCACATCCTACAGTTTTCAGCATGCCTTTTCATTTACTAAAATCATTGGCTATTTTTTTTTTTTCCATGGGACAGTGGGTCTTCTCAAGTCATGTTGGAACAGCATCAAGCCATTTGCAGCTCCACGATTATCAGATCTTGACATCTGTCTTTTGCAAGTGCATCAGTCTGCAACAAGGAACTTTTAACAGTTGTCATACCACAAGTTTGCAAAGTAGTCCCTCTATGGGCTCTGATAACCCCTTGATGGTGCAGAAAGACCTCCGGACATTTCAGGGCTGCAGTCTTTTGTATGCTAAAATGAGGATTACCAGTGACAATAAACTTGGCTGAGTAACCCAGACCTCATTTCAACCCACAGTTCTTGGATCTCCAAGTGACAGCTTGCCAGATTTACATCTGTTTCCTCTATGGGGAATGTGGAGTCCTTTTCTAACCCTTTGAGCTTAGTTTTCCTTCTCCTCTTGGTTTTGCTGCCAGATGATAAAGATTTAATTCATTTATTACCATTACAATCCATCTGGTTTTGAGCACAGAAGCAAGTGAATGTTTCGGAGTAGCTTCTGTTCCTAAGAGAAAATGAGTGTCTTCACCTGTCCTACTCTTCTTCTCTCTTGGGTACAAAACTACACAGAACAGTGGGGGTGATCCTTGCCCTCCCTATGCTCTCCATCTAACTCATCCTCTAGCATGGACTTGGAAATGCAGAGGGATGGCTCTTCTTCCCTCCATCCTTCAGCCCAGGGCACTCCGATATGGAAAGTTTCCCTTTTATCTTCAGTCTTGATGGGGTTTATGCTTCATTTGTTTTAAAGCGGCATGGGGATGGAGAGCAATCCTGAGTACCAAATTTCAACAGCATGGTGCTGCCATTCCCTGTGGTAGCTCCAACTCCTTGCTACCCTCCTCTACAGACAGCCTAGTGACAATGCCTGGACTGCCAGTCAAAGTCTGTGCTCCTTACAGGTATGTTGGGCTTTTTTTCATGGGAACAAGGGTATTATCAGCACTAAATTCACTGGGCAGAGTTCATCCAGGTTGATGCATATTGCTGCCGTAGAAATTTCTCCTGCAGTGCAGGCAACTCATCAGCTATTATTTACTCCCACTGTGTGCTGTTAGGAAAAAATACTACACCTCGAAATTGTCCACTTTCCACTGATGTCTGAAATACCCAAATCATTTCCCTTGCCCTCCATTTCTAAGAGTTCTGTGATCTCTGCATGAAAGCTCTAGGATATATGTCAGTGAATTATTCTTATCAACACAAATTCTTCAGTCATCCAAAAGCTCTCACTCAACAGTTATGGAACCTCTCTGTGGAACATCAAACCTTCTCTGCTTTCCAGAGAAGCTCCATGGGCAGTATTTCTCTAGAATAAGAGCACACAGCATTTTAAGGATTCACAGTGGGTTTTCTCTGATATTTGCAATGCCGAATATTAGAGGTTGCTGTAACCAAAGGCAGGACTATCACAGACTTCAGTGAGATTATTCTATATTGACCAGGCATAACAGAGATTTTATTCCAGAAATTTTGATATGAATATTGAGCAAAGTGCATGGGGAAAAAACCCCTCATAGTCAGATGTTTCTGACGAGATACAAACACTTCACAAATACAGTCAAGTGGGGTGTGTGTTTTTGCCTTTTAGTCTGAGTGCCCATTTCAACCATAGCCGTTGAACTTTCTGCAAGCAGAGTTGATACTGGGGTTTAAAGGTCACAACTAACAATCCAGACACTTCTCTGACCAGGCTGCAAAAGCAATAAATAGAGTCAAAACATGAGAAAAACCTTTTCAGCTCACAGCTTACCTGCTCCAGGGGTTTTCTGGAGTTGGATTGAGGGGATAAAAGACAGTGGGAGAGACCCAGGACTGGGGCTCGGAGCTGGAAAAAGAAACAACAGTGAAAAGGTCAACGTTCAGATGATGGTATCATATCCTCCTTTCATCCCTGCAGTTCACACGAAGGCCGGGATCCTTGCTTTGCTTTACTTTGGGGAAAACTCTTGCTTTATTTGTTCATGTTGAACTGCTATCGGAGCTCAATGTCTCAATGTTGTGTTTTAATAACATCAGTTTCCCTGGACCAGATACATATGAAGTCAGTTAGACAATTCTATAAACAATGGATCCAAGTCACGCAACGCAACATTTCTGATCTCAAGATAACCTTTCAGAGGGCGAAGTTAGTGAGGTGAGGGGTTGGATTCCTCAGCCAGGCACCAAGGGAAACCTTCAGTGTTCAGAGCTGCTCTGGTGGGACGAGGTTTGACTTGTTTTGGGGGAACAGCTCCCTGGTTTGTTTTTCTACTCCCCAGTCAGCACACTGGGTGACTTTTCTGAATTCTGGCTGCCCAGAGCATACTTTGTTGACAGTTCATTTAAGGAGATCTGCACGGAATATTTTCCTTTGAAATCATTTGAGAAGAGGAGTTAGGCTGAAGTTTTAGTGAGTGCTAGAGCTCTTCATTATTATTTTGGAGTTTAAAAGAAAGTGACACATGTGTGAAGACGTTTCCAAACCAAGAAATGGGAAGGTTCATTTAGCATAGTAGAGAAAGGTCAGACGGGAAGGGAGAAGGATGGAATCAGACAGATGGAGATTTGGGAAAAAGCTTCTCTCCATTTTTTTGCATTTATAGTTATTTGTTAATGAAGTTACTAGTTTCTAATACCTATTTCAAGGCAAAGAAATATTCCAGGATCCAATATGAAATTGAAGTAAAGTTATCAGTTCCCAAAGTGAGTGTGGAATTTCTTCTTCAGGTACCAGGTCTTGTCATCATGGTATAGGGCTTCGTGCTTCCTGTGGGATGATTTATTCTCTCTAGATCAGTTCAGAGGAGACTGGATAGAGGAATTTGCTCCAGCCCATAGAATCAGTGAAGACTTAGATCTTCAGGTCGATCCTAAAGCAGAGTGTAGATGCTCAGACCAGAGGTTAGAACTGTCATCCTTTTTTTTTTTTTTATGTAGGTATAATCAATAAATACTTTCAGTAGGTCTTTAACACAACCTGCATCTCCATAAATCTCATCATTTGTCACAAGTGGTGTCCAAGTTCCATTCAGGGAGAGTAGCTAAAGGAGTGGGACATCAAGGGGAGGCCAGATAGCAGATACAAGTTTAGTCTCTCCCACCACCCTCTAAAACAGGCCCTCGTTCACTTCCAGAACAAGAAGACCCTGGAACAGATCCTTGCAATGCCTTTCCCATGGGATGGATTATAACCATGGGGATTTCCAGACCCTGTCTGCTCACCAGCTCTGTGTTAATTATCAGTCTGTCCCTCTGCATGTAGCTGTCTGTCTTTCTTTCCTATACAGAAAGGGAGCTAACATCTCACATCTGTTTGCGAAAGATTTGTTTAATTAAGCAAAAATTAATTGACATAATGAGAGTTCACTTAGAGTTTCCAGTGGCTTAACACATATACATGTAAAGCTGGGTTTTGGAAAAGGCTCTGGCTGAGTATCCTGGGAATCTGGATTCAATTCTCAGCTTTGCCGTAGGCTTCCTGTTTAGCTCTGGGCAAATTGTGCAAGGCCAGATCTGTAAGGAATTGAGGTATTTGATTCCTAAATGCTTATTGATTTCTTCTGTAATCAGGTCCATGGTACCTCTCTGTCTTACTTTATCCACCTGCCAAAGGGAGGTAACGGAGTCTCTCCCCATACGTGGTGGCTGGAGCATTGGTTTCAAGCAAAGGCCGCTTCGGACTGCACATCTGTACAGCAGCAAGAGAAACCGGGTCTTGATCTCACTGGATTTGCTGGGTACTACTGTGCTATGAATAAAAACAGCCCTCGGTGCCGAGGCAGTGACGCGCACGCTGACACTGAAGGGAACGCACGCTCTATTTATTTGTTTGTTACTGAATTTTGTGAGGGGATTATTTTTTTTTCTTGGAATACTTGCTGTATGTTCCCCCCAGCTATGATACTGTGCTCCAACTGCAATGTTTAGCAATGGGAAGAACCCTGACCTTTTGTCCTGACCTAATATTAACTGAATGGATTCCTTTATTTTAACAAGAGGAAAAGTGATTTTTCCCACTTCCCTCTCAGTTTCAGCCTTCTTTCAGAGTCACTGTCTCTCTGTTGAACTCTTCCTCTTTCTGTCTCTCCTTTTTTCTCCTCCCCACTTTTTCCTGAGCCAAATATTCTTTTCCATGTGACATTATGCTCCATGGGTTCACAGTTTTATTGTTTAAAACCAGTATCCAGCATTCCCAGTAAGCATTAATTATTGCCTCATTTATGACAAACAGTGGGATTTTGGGTGAAATGAAAGCCACCATCGTCAAGAATTCATGACTAGCCCTCTCAGCAAGGAACAATAATCTATGGGGTAGACATTTTGGAAAGATACTTTACTCCATAAGTCATTGTATTGATTAAAAGCAAAAGGGGGTTAGCTGTGTTAAAGACAAAACATTCTGTAGCCTTTCCAAGTTAATTATTCAACCACAGAGACATTTTACCACCCAGGAACTGCACTCACTTTCTTCTGGAATTCTAAAGGAAATGGCTTTTCAGTTCCTTGGTGTTGGCTCTCTCCTGGGCTGGGGCAGCCAAGATGAACTACAAAAGATCAACACAAAATATCTCACCCAGGTGCAGCTCAGGAGGACCTTCATTGCCACTTGTTTCCCACTTCTTTGCAAAGGCAGTCGGGGTGATCCACCGTTCTCTGCTTCTTAACCTACCAACCTTGATGTGGGGTTTCCCAGGTTGCTTCCCGTATTGGGGAACGCCTCTGTATCCTATTTTATACCAATGTGTTTCAGCCCCTGCCTGAGCTGACCTGCTCACCTCTGTTTCATCCCTGACCTCCTCAAACCTCTAGGTAGAAGAAAAAGGCAGGTGCAGCAGCAGGTTCAAGTTCTTCTTCCTACGTCTTTTACCCCCAGAAGGGTTTTAAAGAGGTGGCTGAGCTGTTTGCCAGCAGGGACCTGGCCTGCTGTTCAGCCCTGCTGGATTTCAAGTCCTTCTCCCCAAGCTGCCCTGGTGCTGGTTCAAACACATGTCATCACATACAATATGGACACAATACCCTCATTCCTACGGGCTCCAGGACCCAGCAGAAGAAAGCGCAGGCAGAAGATCAAACATGGAAGGAACAGAAGACAGAGGAGCTGCTGTTGCCGTCTGTGTCTGGAAAAATGAAACACAAGGGAAGAGACAGGGCAGGGGTATAATTACTTTCATCCCAATTTTAGTCCCACAATTCCCAACGACTTTTGAAGCCAATTTTCCTTTAATAAAATATACTATTAATGACTCAAGTAGAAGCCTTTTGTGCAAGACAATACCCGACTCCCCAGATGGAATTATTTTGTGTTCTGCGCAATATACATGTATGTATATTTATAAACATAAATTGAGCTGTGAGCATGGCCTCTATTACCTTATTTTGCTAATTGAGTAAGTTATTTCAAAATATGTTTAACATACTCTATTTCTTTGAAACTAATTCTTTCATAGCTCTCTCTCCCCTCCCCTCTCCCCCCACCCCAGCTCTCCCTACCCCCTAAAGAGAAACACAAGCCAAACAGCGACAAGAACTATTTCCCATAATTTCTGGAAGCCATTCATTTGCTATTTCTGTTCATCAGAGCTTCAGAGTGAAGGAATTTAAAGAGCTACTGATGCCTTTTGCTACTTGGCATATATATCCAATACTGTCTTTCAAGCAGTTTAGACACATCCTTCTTCTCTTTCTTCTTTAACAGCCTGTCAGAGAAACAGGCCTAATTAGTTTATTGTGGGTTTGTGTGTGAAGAAGCTATTGAGGGAGCGCCAAGTCAAAAAGTCAAACACAAACTGATTAATTTTCACAATGCACCCCTCTGAGGTGGGGAAGTTCTGACAAATCCACTGGGTGTTCACAGTTATCTTGTGCTCTGTGCAGAGAGGCTGGGAGCCATATGGAGAGCAGAGGGCTGGCACCGTGCTCCCCGGTTCCCAGAGCCCGCGCTCTGGGTGCTGGGGCTTGATGCTGAACCTCAGCACCCAGCAGACCTGTCTCACACCGGTTGCTTCCTGGGTGAAGACACCTGGTGACAGCCCCTCCTTGGAGCCAGCTTTTGGGGCACAGCAGAATATACACAGTTTAGGAGTGTGACGTAACAGTTTGGCTCCACTGACACCAGCAATGCTGACTTCTCTACACAGGGGCCCTACAAGTCATCACAAGCCTCCATGGGTGTTTGTTTGATTGCTGGGCTTTTTGGGTTTTTTTCAGCTTTAGGGTCCTATATGTTTAGAGGTGACCTGACAGTGTTGGGTTAATGGTTGGACTCAATGATCTTAAAGGTCTTTTCCAATCCAAATGATTCTATGTTTCACAGTGGCACTTTCCCTGTTGAATCCTTGAGCTGTGTATGAACCCATCTCAACCATGCCTCCTCCGACAGGAACTTTTACTTTTCTTATCTCTCTGCAGACTTTCTCACAGCTCTTCCTCGGCAGCTTGAGTCAAGGTTCTGCAGCTGTGTCATATCAGAGCAGGGCTTTGCTCCTTGGTGCACAGGCAGCTCAACCCAGAGCGGGGGGTTTACAGAAGGCAACTACAGCAGTTACTTGGGAAGGTCAAAAGGAAATGACTGGCCGAGCTGGGGTTAGAGTCTGGCAGGAGACTGGGCTACATTGGTGGCTTTTAGTGCAATGAAACTTCCAGAAAAAAGTTCATGAGCCACAGTGGTTCCCATTTACAACCAAATACAAATTGGGCTGACCTTTAAGAGTTTGCTTAGCAATTTGTAATGCTGCCCACTGCATTTACTTGCTTTTTCTGATGCCAGAGAATATCAGGAGGGAGGAAGGTTTATTTCCCCAAATGGCTCTGTGAAAAGCCTTTCAGATCAGCAGTCCTTCCCCTGACCCTGAGCTGAGAAACACTGTCTTAAATGATCTCCAGAGGCCCCTTCCAGCACTGTTTTCTTTAATTCTAGAACCTCAGAACCTCTGGAATTTCTATCACTATTCCACTGCCACCAGCGACATGTCTTGGCATTCTCAGGACAATGTTTTGTCCCCTATTCTGCTAGCTGCATAGTTACAGTAAAACAGAAGATTTGTCCAGAACAGAATTATTGTTCCTGCCACAGGAGGTTCATTGAAGCTGCAGCTGCCACAGGGATGAGTGTGATGGCATTGCAACCTTCAAAGACATTTGGATTTTTCTCACTCTGAATCTGTTTCCAGGTGACAAGTTCCAGGCACTTGTGCAGGATGCAAGACCAAAAGCTCCATCCACTCAAAAGAAACCTCACCTCATACTCTGTTCCTATGAACTTTTAGATTGTGTTTCAGAAAAGCTACTCACCCCTCTGTCTTTATCTCTACTTTAACACTTACTGCTAAATCTTTCTCCAACGCAGCATATTTGTGTGCTTCAACCAGCACCAAAACAGACACTAAAGCAATATTAAGAAGCCAGCACAACACACCTGCTTTTACTCACATCTCCTCCAAGCTGAAGTCCCACCTTTCTTTGGTATTTAATATATAAATACATATCAGAACAAGTGATTAGTAGGTGAGAGGAAGGAACTGACAACCCTAGCCTTCAGGTCACCTACGTGAAGCTGTTAACCCCAGCCTGTGTTTCCATAGGGAGCCCATCAACATGCTGGTCTGGCAGTGACCACGGGAACATTCAAAACCTCTGCACTTGGTTTAGCCTTAAACCTCTGTGAACTAGGTTAGATTCACAAAAGTTGGGTTTTGTGGTAGGGTGCTGTGCTGTGGCCATCAGCCTCATTTGAATTCAAACAACGTTACGAGACTCGAGGGGTTTATCTGAAATACGAAAACACCATAAATATTCATTTTGAGCAAAATCCTGCTCAGACAGGAAGCGTGGAGCAGACTGATTTGTATCCTGCTAATACCACCCGGCTGTGAGCGGGCAGGGGCACCCCAATACTGCACGTTCCTCGGACCCATATCAGATCCATGTGGCTGCCTTGACGTCCTCCTGCTGTCAGCAATCTCACAGTCCCCTGGGGAGCTGTGGGCTTGCGCTGAGCAGCTCGACGGTGACTTGCCATCAGCTTACGGCAAGAAAACTCGGCTCCCATGAGTCTGACGTGTGCCAGCTGAAATGCGCTGCACATGGGCGTGAGGCAGGCAGGGTAGAGATATAGAACATTGGGCTGATTTAGTGGAAAAGAAAAGAACTCAACATATGTTAGGCACATTAAAAATACTGATGAATATTTTGCCCTTGCTTACTGTTATTGGGTAATTATATTTCCTTTTTCTTTTTTTTAAGAAGACGCCTGTGTCACCAGGAAGATCAATTTGCAGCAGACCCTCCCTCCATGCCCACACGTGGCTTCACGGGAGAGATTTTAGAAAAACAGTACAAATCTACTCCACAATCAAGATAATTTTCCTAACAATTAGAAGCCAGGTCCCGAGTCAAAGGAAAACTTTTACTGGAGCTTTCATGGAGTGCAGTACTGGGTCCGATCCCCCTTGTCTGTGCCCCGGCATCGGTGACCCACAGTCCATTGCCAGTCCCAGCTATCTTCAGAAGAAAAGGACAGGGAGCAGCCACCTTAATCCAATTTCATCTGAGTATGTAATTAGGGCTGTACATCTGGGATCACTTTTTCTCCCCTTCAAAAGTTAAAAAGCTTTATGAACTGGAGGCAGGAAGGAGAGTTTGATCCAACTTGGGGTGTTGAAAAATTCCTCTCATCTCAGCTCAGCTGTACAAGGCTCCAGAGGCTGTCGCTTGCTATTTGATGGCCCCGGGGGAAGCCAAAATCTTGTGCAGTCATCCCAGGGCTGTCTCATTCAAACCATCCCGCTGCTGTCTGTGCACAGGATTTCTGTTTCTCCCCAGTACACTCTCCTTTGCTGGGATGAGACACAGCAGTGGTGAGCAGCTGCTCACCTGAGCATCCCACCAGGCTCTGGAGTTTTGCCTTCCTCAGGCACTGGTCCTTTAAGGAAGATGGTCTCTTGCATTGTTTTGTACAAAAAGGGACATCTTTGACATCAACATGTGTCCCTGTTGGCTGCTCCCTCCTTATACTGCAACATTCAAAAGAGGCTGAATATTTTCAGAACCAGACAAATTACTCAAAATGTGAATACCTGATGTGAATGTATTACAGGAAGGTTGTGCAGCACCCTGCTTTAGGAGATGGCTTGTTTGGCCTGGCATTCACAGCCATCTTGTGGCATGGGGGAAAACATTGAACATTTATACCTCTTCGTTCATCCAGATAATCAATTCTCTGGTGAAGGGATGATAACCTTGGGATGGAGGGAAGAAGCAAGGAGGAAGGACTGGGAAACATCATGCTATGGATGTACCGTTGATGAAGAAATTCTCCAGGCAGCATATGTGATCCAAGAGGTTTGCCACTTCCCTCCTACCCTTTCCTAAAAGTATCTTTTGCCCTTTCCAGTGGGACAACACTGAATCTACTGTTCGTGTGGCCAGTCATCACCTGAGAGACTGGAAACTCCTCAGGCAAAACACATGTGGGTGAGGATGTCTGACTACAGATATGTGGAAGCAGTAGACATGACTGATTCCTGCTGATCTATATACTTCAGGGCTTAAACAAACCACTTACTACCAGTTAGTAGGTGAGCACTGAGGGAAGGCGGATGTGATCCCGTGCCTGCTCAAAGGTGTCTCAAGAGCACAGAGGCTGGTCAGGGTGTGAGAGTTGGGGTGGCTGCACCAGGCTTCACTCCTGCGCCAAGACCCAGTGCATTCACTAGACTCTCACAGGGGGGTTGGTGAGACTATTGGCCACCACCTTCACCACCTTTGGCTCATCATTGATTCACCATTGGCTCCAAATAAGCTGGTAAGCTCCGAACACGTTTGATTTTAAAAGATGAACAAGAAGGGGGGGGAAAAGTGCTTCTGACTGCTCCTTAGGCCTTGCTTCACCAGATTGACCGGCCCAGTTTCAGCCTTCATGGAGGCAAAAATACACTCCTTTAACTGCAGCTCTTGAGCCAAACCCTCAGCTGGTGTGACACTGTGTTTTCAATGGAGCTGTGCTAATTTACAGTAGTCTTGTGCCTGACCTTCTTCTGGGGAGCAATTCAATGTGAAGAGAATGAGGATCACAGGGGAGTAACCTCAGCCTTTCTTTTAATATAAATCACAGAAGAGCAAAGTTGGCAACCGCCACTGGTCAGAGAGAGCTGACAGAGTTGCACTCGGCAAGAATATGCCCTTCCATCAGGATAAAGCCGATCCTGCTGTTGTTATATGAAGAAGAAACCTGGGGGAAGGGAAGGAATTTCAACAATGCCAGTAAAAAACACAAGATATTTTAACATTTTGGAACGGAAAAAAAACCCACTTTCCTTTTTGTAACAAAGTTTTGCTGAGATTTTTTTCTACTCCATGATATAGTTTGCATTAGAAAACAGATAAAACATTAGAAACCCAAAATCAATGGTACATATTTCAATGAATCCCAAATACATTTTCCTGCAGAATTTTTGCTCATAGAAACCTTAACCTGGGAAGGTTTGCTCAGATTTGCAGCAGGACCAAATTCACAAATTTTGAACTCTTTCACGAAGTAAGTATTTCATCCCCTCCACCAACCTATTAGTCAGAAAGCTTGGATTTCTTGTAGGAAAAAGGTGAATGCTGCCTGCTACTTGCTCACTGCTTTCCAGCCTTCCCAAACACTAAAGATGTCTGCTTTAGTTTTTGGTTGAGGCTCAACAACCTCAGTCCCAGGGAAGTTACAAAGAACTTGTCTGAGCAACTTACAGTTACCCACTTAAAAAATAAATAAATTTAAATGCACTAAGCAAAGGATTACAAAATCAGATTTAGAGATAGACCCTGAAGAAACTTATTTGCAGATGGGCTTAAGCTGCGGATAATAATAATACTGACTCACCATTGTGAACTGCTTTGAGGTCTAGGGATAAAAGGGTTTATGTTAGTACTAGGTATTATTGCATTTTATTGTTAATTTCAAAAGCTAGAAAATGAATAACAAACAGACCAAAAAAAATTTTTAAAAAAAAAATTCTTTCAGTAAAATTAAGGACTTAACCTGATGAAAGATCCCAAATGTCAATGCTCTGGCATTCTGACTGCCTCATCCAGCCCTCCTTACCTTGCTGGCTCTTTTTAAATCTCTTCAGTGTGGAATGGGTCCAAAAACTGCAGGCACTTGGACTTGAAAATTCATAGGGATTTTCGTAACCTATTTCCTCTGCTGTAGGTGTTGTCACATACAACTTTGTTGCTTGTCGCGCCGTCAGAGAGAACCCCTATACACACTCTCACGCGCACGCTTTTCCTCCTATACACCCTCTTCCCTTAACAGGTAGCACATACAGCACGAAACAGGGAGAAAAAAAGAAAGTATTGGGAAATCAACATCTGGTTCAAATAATTCTTCCTATTTAAATTTTTACTTAGGAGAACTCCCATTGGTACTGAATAATTGAACTCAGTTATTCACAGCTAAAACTCTTTGGTAGCACCGTTCCTCTCTGGTTTCATGCAGTGGATCATCACACCTGGGCTCCGAAAGCCTCGCACAGGATTGATGTAGGGGGTACCACACAGCAAACAGCAGCTTCCTGGTTGTCACCCTCCCCCCACCCCCCCCCACCCCCACCAGGCAGGCACAAAAAGCTGCTGCCTTCCCTGCTCCCCCTCCTCTCCTTTGTTAGGAGACGCTGAACTTACAACAAATACCCTTCGCAAGAAAGCGGTGTAATTAGCCTTGCTTTTTTTGGCCTGCATGTGTGTGGTAAAATGTCTAGTAACAGTTGGCAAGACTTCTGCAGGCAATGAGATTCCCATGGTTAGATCTAAAGCTGAAATACTTGGAACAAATTAACACCAGCCAAGAAAGTGAGGTTAATTACTGGAACACTTGGAAGAGGAGGTCTCCCTAGTCTGGAAAAATGCAATGCGCTATCTGCATGTATGGTATGTGGCCAAGCAGGATCTCTCACTCTCTTTCTCTCTCACTTGCTCATTTTCCTTCTTTCCTTCTGTGTCCCCACTACAGACAAACATCAGAGCCACTGAGGGAAGACTTCGCCTTCCTCTGACCTGTTCTTCCATCAGGACACTGCCACCGATGGCCCTGGAAGCTTTGCAAAGCTGAGAAATGTGGCCATCGGGGGCTGGCTCTCCTTCTGTCTATGTTTTCTCATTAGTGGTTTTGCGTTGTTGAAAGGCATCTTCATTGGAGGCCCAGTATTCCAGCAACATGCTGCTTTAATCTGGGGTGGGCACTGAGGCTTTCAAAAACACAGCGTACGACCCAACAGGAGAACAGTCATCTTCCCTAATATGCTCTTTGGAGAGCAAATCTGTAAATCCTGTAGGCCCCTAAACATCTGCCTTTGGTAACATTTTAATGGGGAAAATTTGCCCAGTAACCACATTGCCGTTGACCTTTGATGCGTGAGGAATGTCTATATGCACATGTCTGGGGAGGGGGGAGGGGGGGGACAGGACACGTGTGTCCAAAAACCTGTGAAGCCAAGGTTGCAAAGCCGCGTAGGTGGAAGCTACGCGCTCCACTTGCGTTACCTGGGCACCTTTAGGAGGGCTCCCTCCTGTGTTTGCCTTACTCATGACACAGCCCTCCTCGGCCTGAGGACACGGCTTTTTTTCCAGTGGGATGGATGCCTCGCTCTGTGCTCAGGACAGGGACTGTTCAGTACAGGAACAGCTATTCAAGATTTTGTTTCTTCTTCATTGTTCAGTTTGTGACCTCAAGCCTTACTGGCTGCGCGCTATTCAAACCCTGCTCTGAAAACAACGTCGTTTTGTTTTCTCATGGGCTTTTCTATAGCACTCATGACAATAGTATCAAAGTGCCTCATAAAGATTAATTCATCTATTTCTGCTACAGCCCCAGGAGGCAAGCTGGTATTTTCTTCGTTCTCCAAATGTCGAACTGAGAGCATTAGCCCTGTCTATACAATCATGGATGCAGTTTACGGAGCCGCTAAAGCCAGGGTGTCCTCTGCGGCCCCGTGGCTGCTTCAAGCAGTGCCTGCATGGTCCATCATTGCTACATCTGGCTTCAGTGTGTGCACTGCCTGACCCCCTGACCATGCTTGAGAACTGACAAAACTGAATCTAATCCTGAAGGTGGCCTCAGGGCCTTTGACAATATAGACATAGCTATATGGTCAATGGTGTGTCTACAAGATTTGAGGAAGGCATGAATTTTGAATCTTCTCATTGAGATACCTAGGTCTTGAATTTTTCCTTCTGCTGATCATTAGCCAGCACTGCAGATTTCAGAGCAGAGCTCTGGACAACATCAGTCCCAGCTGAGACCCCAGGGTTCCAGGCTGGGTCCCCAAAAAATGACAACCTATGACCTATAACCTCTCCACATGTTTTTTCTAAATCTTATAACTTGGCCAAATGTGGGTAGATTTTCACAGAAACAGCCAAGTCCCATCCACAACACAAAAGCCACCTCTTCTGCCAAGCATCCAATTGCACTTCCAAAGCACAGGGGTTTCTAGGGCTTTCCAAAAAACAAGGTTGTAAAAGAAAAAATAAGGGGAAAAACAACAAGGCAAACAATGTATTTTTCCAGGCTTCTTCTCAGAAACACTATCTCATTTTGGCTGAAATTTTTATAAATAATTTGGTTTGAGGCAAACACCCTGTACATAAAATTTAAGCCCAAACTGTGGAAGTTAGAAACAAGTGAGAGAAGGACCCCATAGCAGAAAATGTTAGTCAAAGTTACTAATAAAGAGCAGTTTCCTGTGTTGCAGTATGAGTGCATTTGGGCATTTTCGATACGGGCTGACACATCAGGCTGACTCTGAAAGCCTCTCCAGGAGTCCTGCCCTGGGAAACAGACCCACGCTGCCTGCTTTACTCTGCCACTTAGAAGAGAATATTGGGAAAGGGACAGGGAGAGGAGGCAAAATACACTGTGGTGGCAGTGAATAAATCAGTGCGGTCCATATAGCCTGGAGGGCCTCTCTTCTTCTGCCAATACAGCCTCCAGGGCTACCTCCTCTACCTACAACTAGAGACTCTTACAAATAGGTGTAAATCAAAAGCCATACCAAAGCAGCCCATCTGCCTACAGCACATCAGTAGCTCCCAGCTAATGCTGACTAAAGAAACTGCACGACTTCTATCGAGGAGCCCCAATTCAAATAGATCTCGAAGCCTGATTTATCCCTAAATTAATATAGCCCAGCATTTAGGAAGATCCAGAATAAGGTGAGAACTTATGTCTATAAGCTTTAAGAAGACTTCCCTAAGTGCTTGGTCCACAAAAGCAGAGTGCAACAGGGTGATTACCTTCCATAAAACATTTGTTTTGCTGCGTTGCAAAATCTGTTTGGTGGGAGTGTTTTTATTCTGTTGTGCAACTGCATCATATTGTTGACTCATGACCTTGGGGCTTTTCAACCAGTTGTGTGCTGTCTTCAACCTGGTCATACTCTTTTGTTCACATGGAAGGGTATCTGAAAGCTTTCTGGAAGTCAAGGTGTACCACAGACACAGGTTTTAGCTGGAACACCAAACTAGTTACCATAATCAAGAAAGAATTCTGGTTTAGGTTTCTTCATATGACCCCCATCCTGTACAAAATTAGGACTTAATATGGAATATGGGCCCCTAATCATCAGAAATATGTTCATAGAGGGATCTGGGTACCTGACATTCCTGTTCTGTGAAGGAGACACAAAGCAAACAGCTCACAAAGTACACACCTGTGCAGGAGACAGCCAACCAGTACTGGGATGTACTATTTTACATTACAGTTTACCCAGCCTCCTAGGTGGAGCAGCAGCCATCTCTGCTCAGCAAAGCATGTATACCTCAGTAAATCCAAACTTTCTGTGCTGAAACCTTAAATCATTTCCCTCCCAAGATCTGTCTATACATCCTCTGTGGACTTCTAACTATACTTTAAACTCACATTTATCTTGTTATCCAAACCACATAAGCACCACCAAATACCGAGGGGATGCTCTGTGCCCTCCGTGGTACCCAGAACTTCCTATCTGGACAGACACGCACAGAGACATACAGCCTCGCGGTTTTCTGTTCAAGAAAATAGGCATTTCTGAGCCCTGTTGGGTTTCATGATACCACCACACAGTACAGGAGGTTTGCAAGATCCCTGATCTGCAAAGCTCACTGTGTGTCATCTGTGTTCACACATAGGACCAAGGGAAAAGGAGGCAGGTACAACACTACTGTAAAGGTGGCCATTTACCAGCTTCTTTTCCATGTTTTCCATATGCCTGTAACAAGGTGCTGAGGAAGGTGTTGGTCACACAACAGAAATCAGCATCTGCTGGAGCATGTCCAGAGAAGGGCAATGAAGCTGGTGAGAGGTCTAGAGCACAAGTGTTGTGAAGAGCAGCTGAGGGACCTGGGGTTGTTTAGCCTGGAGAAAAGGAGGCTCAGGGGAGACCTTCTCATTCTCCACAACTCCCTGAAAGGAGGCTGGAGCCAGGTGGAGTTGGTGTCTTCTACCAAGGAATAAGCGATGGGACAAAGAAACAGCCTCAAGTTGCACCAGGGAAGGCTTAGATGAGAAACACCTTCTTCCCTGCAAGGGTTGTCAAAGCCTGGCTTAGACTGCCCAGGGAAGTAGTGGAGTCCCCATCCCTGGAGGGGTTTCAAAGACATGGAGATGTGGTGCTGAGGGACATGGTTTAGTAGTGACCCGGCAGTGCTGGGCTAATGGTTGGACTTGAACATCTTAAAAGTCTTTTTCAACCAAAACGATTCCATGATCTTCACATTGTCATCTCCCTTGTTTTAAGGTTACACACCTCTGGAAAGAGAACAGTGATAGAAATGTGCCCAGCCTTGTGATCACTACCCATGGATCCCAGGGTCTGGGCACACTCAGAGGCTGCAGGTTTGGGCACATCCCTTCAAGAGGGGGGGGGAAAATATTTCCTTCCTCACCTTCAACTGGTAAATCATCAGTGATTACAGGTGATCTGCATGACTTGTTGCATGGCTGTGGAGTGATCTGCACTAGGGAAGGGTGAGAAACTCTCTGTCCAAGCCAGGAGGGTGATCTCCCATCTGCAAAGTGAGGGCAGCAGTAGGGGCTGTGGAGGTGAGCTCACCAAGGCGCGCAGAGATCCTCCAGCATAAAGCACTGTGGAAGTGCAAAGTGCTCGGATACTGGTATTAATACACACCACTTAGTAGAAGGTAGTGTGTACAATAAATACATATTGCAAAATAGGTTTTATTTCCTTAAAAAATCATTTCATTCCATTCTCCAAGGTGTTGCTCAAAGCAAATGTAGTTTTATTGCTGACAGTTTAGAGGAGCTGCGGCTGTTATTGCAGGGCTTGTGTGAGGCAGCTGTACTTGGCCTCTTTCATCACTTGCATATGGAGAAAATTTTGTTATTAGACTCTCTCAAAGTCCAGCTCCATTTCCCAGCTTCCAGCTTTGAGAAACAGACACTTCCAGCAGTGGTGGCATACGAGGACTAGGACATGTATCCTCAGTTCAAGCACATGAAGGTCTCAACAGCTGTTCTTGGACTGAATTTGTGTCTTCCTGCAGAAATTCACAAGAACTGTTTCTCGGTTGAGCTCCCTCTGCATAAGATAGGAAATGCCCATTGCATTCCCAGAGACACTGCACACTCAGTTATTTGGCTTGGACACTGCCTCTGTTTGGAATCCGTTGTCCAGATGTTCCTCCCTGGCAAACTGAAAAAAAAAAAGCTAACTCAGCCTGTGGTACACCTGGGAGTGGCCCTTATTTAGATAATCTTCCTTGGGACTTCCACAACCCTTTGGAGAGTATACAAACATCTTTTCTTAATAACTGCATTACCTCACGAGGAGTCATATGCATTAGTACTAATTTGCTCTTCATCCAAGATGTCAGACATAGCTTTTCAAAGATGCTTCAGTTAAGCCCCATAATCTCTGCAGCAGGCCAGTTGGTACTGTTATCCTTAGAAGATGAGGGACCCAAGGTGCAGAAAGATGAAGTAACTTGCCCACAGCCACACAATATATCAGTCACAGAGCTGCAAGCAGAGTCCAGGAAGCCCAGCTCCCAAGCTAAGTGTTAACCACCAGACTATGATCTGTACAATATCAGAAAGAGCAGGAAGGACCAAGAGGCAGCTACGTAACATGAGGAATTAATTCCACTGGAGGAATATGGGAGAGGCAGAGGAGCAAAGTCCGAGTCAGCACGGGCTCTGCGATGATTGCTGCCTTGCTGTTCGCGGGCAGCAGAGTGCATCTCCCATTCCTACATCTGCCCTGCATCTCATTGATCTTCTCTCTTTCCCAGTTTCCCTGTCTCCCCTTGTCTTCCCACAGCCTCCCCAGATGTTTGCCTTTTCACATCTTTAAAAAGAGAAACTCGTCTTTTATCCAGTTACTTCTCGTAACTCAGTTTTGGGGGAGAGCCCTAAAATGCCTGTGGCTCTCCAGCTGCTAAGGGCAATGCTGCTCATTTGGAAGCATCACAGTCCCCAAGAAGCCAAACTCTTAACCACTGTGGATTTAAATCCCAGCATTGAATTTATCATGTAGTACAGTATAATAAAACCCAACAGTATCTTGTACCTTTGTCAGCTGCTTTGTACAGAGAATTTACATCAGAAATTAATTTCTCTTTTGGATTCCTAGTCCAAAGAAACCCAGACAGCACCATCGTTTTTTTCCACTCTGCATAAATCTCAGGAGGGTTTTCAGAAGCTATGTATCTTTGTGTATTTACAAGCTTCTGGAAATTCCTGGGAGAGCCATACAGCAAAGGGGAGAAACCTGTACAGTTTGGCACTAGGAGAAGGACACAGTTTACAGGCCTTTCAAGAGAAGTCTCCTAGACCCACTTCCAGGACTCGAAGCCAGGCTGCTGCTGAGCAAGCCAAATTTGACTGCGTAGAGAGGTGGCCAGTAAAAGTGAAAAATGCTTTCAAACTGTAAATCTGAAGGACCAGATTTCTATGGCCTTGAATGAACTCTGGATGTCAGATTCAAAATCCTTTCTGAGCTAGGCACTACTGCCAGGGCAAGTAAGTGGACAGCTCAGAATGAGTCCATGTTCCGTATTTCACATGAAAAACACTATGTTGTATCTGCCAACCTTTTGTTTCAAACAAAATTCTGATAAAATGCATTAGGAAAACGTGCACAAATGGAATTTTTCAAAGGCATAGGAAAAAAGTCTCTCTTTACAGGGGACACACAGATTTTGTCAGAAGAAAACCCGCCAGCTTAATATTATTACAAGTAACACTAATTATAGTAAACTATGCCATAACAGATAGCAGTGCAAAGAATATTTGTCCTGTAGAGCAGGACTACCGACAGCATCCAGAATGATAAGAGAGTTTGACAAAAAGCCATACAAATATATTTATTTCCCTTCTTGGTCCTACAGGCCACCTCTTCAAGCACCAGTGATCCCATGGAGTGTGTGTTCCTAGCTCATTGCTTCCAAGGAGGACCACAACAGCAAAGCAACTTGGTGGGCCAGCAATTACAGAGTTAACAGACAGTGGTGTTTCTCGTGACTCCAGGATGCTTAAGGGAATGAGTTCCAGGGCCGAATAGTTTTGATGGTGCTGTTTCTAATGGAGATATTGCAATGACGCCATTTATCCATGGTTTCTATTTCCCAGGAGGGGAAATAAAATATGGCTACAAACTCACATACGGCTACGAACTGCCTGTACCCTACCATACAGATCAGGTGGTCAGAGATCCTGCTGCCTGCTGAGTTAAATGGACTCTTCGATAATAGGAAAGTGAAGTTTGGCCAGCTGGTATTCATCAGTCCTCGTGCCGTTTCACGAGTGTCCATTAGAAATCCATACGTGTGATCCCTGCATTTCGATTGTTAGAAAAATTAGCTGTTAACCATCAGGAAATGACCTGTTTCCCCAGCACAGCCGCTCAGACCCATTACAGGCCCTGTTCTAAGTCCTCTTCTTATTGAACGCAGTTTACAAGAGGTTCACTATAATCCCTTTAAAATTAGATTTTTGTTCTTTTTTTAAGACATGCAGATTGTTACTCATATAACATCTTTTTGTCTGGTTGCAGAGAGAATGAGAAACCGACACCAGGGTTGGCAAGGTGGCATCAGACGTGACCACAGGAAGCATCAGCTGGAAACTTGGGGTGCAACACAGATTTTCATTAGAACAGCTGATTTACAAAGAGCGTTTCTCACATGTGGGATGGCAGTCAGGAAGAAACAGAGAGAACAGCCCCATAACTCAAACTGAGGCAAACCTTCGATCCCTCTTTGGCTTCCCACTCCAGACACATGGGGCACATGGCTGCTGCCCCAACTCCAAGAAATCTCTCCTGCCAAAGGTGTTAGTTGTCAAAAAAATATTCACTGGGAAAGTGAAAAAGGATGGTTGGGGAAAGCAAAAGGGAAAAGGTAGACAAGGGGTTTGGGAAAAACATTTGTGTGACCTGCTCTCCATTTGGCTGAGCAACAGAAAAGATATTTTTAAAGCCCTGACATATTTTGGTTTCAGGAATCGCTCTCAGTTTAAAATTTTTGTTTCCTTCCTAGTTCTCACCGACAGCACTTTAGGGACATTTTCCCAGGAAAGGATTAGGTCCCTGGGTATCCCTGTGGAAAACTGCATGCACCAGTGGCCCTGGGGGAACTGGAGACAACAGTGTGGAGTCCCGTTATGGGATATAGATCCCAAAGACAGGTGCTTGTCTTCAGACATAAGAAAACACTCATGGTTTGGTCTTGGCCCCTTCTCAAACATGGTGGGGAAGCCAGATTTAGCAGTTTCAGGAGGTTGAGTCTGAGCATGGAGTAGAACCTGGGATTATGTCTGGGCAACGTGTGGATGGCTGGAGGAATAGGGCAACTGGAAATCATGGGTGTTTTGGGGGTGTCAGAAAGATGCGGTTGTGGTCTGGGACACACGTAGACACAGAACTCCAGTTCTCATACTTGTTCATAACTCAGGAGAAGGGTAGGATGCCCATGAAGCTCCATAGCAGAGGCACTGCTGGCATTTTGAAGGGGGCACAGAAAAATCCCAAACTGAAGTGTCTGCTCAGAGCAGAAGCAGCATCTGCCACTCTCCTCTATCTAGTCATTGTCCTTCTGAAACTCATTACTCCAGAAAACATCATCCCAGCAGCAGACGAACAGAAGCCAGGGTGGAAAAAAAAACAACTTCATTTCAAGCTATAATTAGAGGATGCTGAAGGCAACACTTCAACAGATGTATCGAGTGCTGGAAAGTCTCTCAGGAGAAGCAGTGGAAAGAATACCGCTTCAATCATAGCGACAAAGAAGGAAGAAATGCACACAAGGCAGAAATTTTGCCTTAGCTCGTGTTGGTTATCAAAAGGCAGGAAGCCAGTTCTCACGGCAGCGAAAGCAGGCAGCCAGTTGCAGGGGGGAACCCGTTTCCCGCTGAAAGCCAGGCCTCCACTTAGGCTCAGAGACTCCAGGAGGAGCTAAGGGCTCACCCCGGTGTTCAGGGAATGCTATGGGTGATGGTGGCGTGATGCTTGGCTGCCTGGCGCTCAGCACCCGCTGGCTGCTCAGCTGTGCTCTCCCCAGACTGCCTGACACAAGTCTGGCCTCCCATCTTGAGCTGTACTTTCTTTTTCTTGTTTCTGTTTTTTCCAAGTAAATTTAATCAGGACTTTACTCTCATCCCTAACTCACTTCATGTGAACTTAATTTCCAGCTCCAATACTTACTTTTAAAAAGGGACATCTTTTCTTTTTTTCTTTTCTTTTCTTTTCTTTTCTTTTCTTTTCTTTTCTTTTCTTTTCTTTTCTTTTCTTTTCTTTTCTTTTCTTTTCTAATGCAGTAGAGTTTGAGGACGGAAGGAGGAGGGAAAATTCAATTAACTTTCATTCCAGTATTTTCATATTTCTCGGGTGTATGAGCAAAGCCATTTCAGGCATTAGAGAAGTTGTTTATATTTGGACTGTACCTTGCCCATCAGATCATGTAACCGGGCTTTTGGATTTTTGGACTTTCTCCAGCAGGAAGGATGGGTTCTGTGCTCCACCAGTCCTGAGCAATGCCAGCAGGAGTGCCTGACCACAGGGGGAATTGTGTAGCAGTGCCACAGCTCACACACACTGAAAGGTGCTACAGCCTCAGGTTGTCAGCAGGTGTTTAAGAAAAATCAGGAAGACTCCGGCTTTGCAGCTTAAAAATTGAAAAGAACTGTGGAAAATTAATGGATCTGGTGGAAATGAGCTTTTGCCCCTTAGTCTCCAGTGCAAGGCCTCCCTTCAAGGGTTTTGGGATGGATTTTTTTTGTTTTTTAATATCAGAAAGTGTTGATACACTTCACCTGTTCAAGAGGAAGGAAGAAAAAGAGTCATTAAGGACAAAGTCTTAGAGTCTTTCTCTTTTTTTTTTTTTTTTGGGTTTTTTTTAAAAAAAAAAAAAAAAAGAACTAAATGCTTTTGGTAAATGTTGTTGAAGAAGAACATTAATTTGAATCCAATTACTCATCTGACCAAGGGCATAAATTCCTAGCGAATGTTTTATGTGCTCACCAATTTCTTCCATGACAGAGACTTCTCTGGGTATGGTCCAGGAGACAGGAGGCAGAGAATGACCAATTCCATTTGCTTAATTAATTCTAAGCAGTTTTCTGATGTTTTCCATTCATCAACATGTCTGAATCTTTTCCCTAACAGAAAATCAAAAGTTAAAATGTGCTGAAAGCCAAACAGATAAATCATATTAATGGGACAACTAACGCTACCTGCTCTAGGTGAACCTGCTTTGTCAAGGGTGTTGGATGAGATGATCGTCAGATTTCCCTTCCAAGCCCCACTATGCTGGGATTCTGTGACGATAGTTTGGTGGCCATCACTAGAAAATCTGTGTAACTCCCCATTACTATCTGCCTTGTACAGTATAGTCTAATATATACTTTTTGTATATCTTTTTCTACCTTCCTATCTTTCAGAAAGATGTTCAGTGCTCCCTGATGATCCAAACTTGACTCCTTGGAAAAAAGCAGAGCTGTTTGACTGCTGACAATTTCAAACTTATGGCTCTTTCCTTCACCGCTTGCTAGTGGTGAGGACACCACCTTCCTAGGGCCTCTCTATTAACAGGTGGCAAAATGAGATTCTCCTCAGACAACACCTTCTTTCTTGGGTTTTGGGTTTTTTTCAGATCTCTGTATGAGTTATCAATCCGGTAAAACCATTTCTTACCCTCCTATCTCTCACTAACTTGCCTCTCTGCTTGGTCACAGCAACGCTGTCCTTATTTTTCACTCCCTATCACAGATCACCAGCACCTTCAGACCACCAGCATCATCCTGCTGTGATCTCCAGTTGGGATAGCAACCTGATTCACAAAAGAAGGCTCCTGTACTTTGACATGAGTCAAAGTCCTTGGTGCACTTTAGAAATAATGGTAAATAAACCTTCATAGCCTTGGTCCAAGCTGGGCACAAGTGGTTCCTGAAGTATATTTGGAAAAAAAAATGAGACATTCAAGAAGAAAATAACTTTGACAAGCAATCCTGTGGTAAATGAAAGGGAAAAAAAATAAAAATAAAACCTTCACTCTCCACCTCATAATCCAGCCATGAGCTATTATCTTCCATTGCTTAAGGAAAATAAAGGCATTATCCTGGATGACATCTCTACTCATCTCCAAACTTTGTTTTACTGTCCTCTTTGCCTCCAAAGCCTCACCAAAGCCAAAGGTTCCCAATGGATGTTTTGAGAAAGCACGGGGCAGGAGGGGAACAGAGCAGGGTGGCATTAAGTTTTATCACCCCCTAAACCGTAATACTTTCCTTTGCGTGCTCTGTTTCTTATTCACACGGCTATAAAATTTGCCACATCCGGGCGAGAACATCCCTCCAGTCAACCAGGCAGTGTTTACGAACTGGAAAAGGCATTCTCTCACTCCTCACCGTAGGGGTGAGACAGAAACGTTAACAAGTCGCTTGCGGTTTTCTCTTTCCAGGTTGGGCGATTGGACCTCTCTTAACACCACAGGGGGGTGAACGTAGCAATTTAGGGACATTTTATACCTCTGAAGATTTGCAATCAGCAAATTGCCTGGAACGTGTTTGATTTTCCCACCCGCCTCCCCTCCACAGTGTCCCACCATGGAGCCTCTTGCTCAGGACATCTTGATGTTTGCGGTCTTGCGGATTCTTTACTCAAGCCAAACACATTTCTTGTCGTGCTGGTTACCAGCCCAGCTTGCTTTACATCATAAATGTAAAAATGTTTCTTTTATAAAAATGAAAAATTAAAAAAAAAAAAAGAACAAAAAAAAAAAGAGAGAGAAGAAATACACAACCGACCTATAAACAGAACATAAAAGCTGTTAAATGGAGTGCATAATGAAGCAGAGAGGAAACAGACTTGCATTGATTTTCCTTGACATTTCACCTATTAAATTATAAGCTTCTTAAAGAAGAGTCTGAATTTTTCTCTCTCAGTTAATTTAAGTCCTTTAATGAATAACAAAACCACTATTGTCCCCAGCAAGCTGAGGTTCCGTGATAGGCAAGTATCAAAAAGAAATGAGGCTTGAGTACAAAGACCCCCAGGAAAATGTCTCTCCCTGTTTCAGAGACCCCTCAGGCCAGTCTGGAGGCACTTCTGAAGGGATGCTGAAAGAAAACCAGGTCAGAGAAAACTATCTTCCAGACCAAAGGAGAATGTGACACCTCAGGACTGGTAATCAAGCTTTCTGACTTCTTCCACGGCTTTGACCAAGCTGCTCAGACCCCTGACTACTTTCTTCTCACTTGCTCCACAACAGGAGCAGCAGGGTTGACCCACCTACTGAGGTTACTGGAAAGATTAATTAATCTCACAGGCACTTTTGAAGGCAGCGTTCACTCTGAGAATTCATCTGGAAGTCCTCATGCAGTAGTTCAGAAAAACTATAAAGCACACGGAGTAGATGGAAACTGGGGAGTAAAGGGCTGCCCGTGCTGCGGTGGGGAGACGCTTAACGAGAAACAAGATGAATAAAACAGCAGCACAGCAAGAAAGTGAAAAAACAATGTGGGATTCGTTCCTTCGGACGCAAATGGCTTTTTTTTTTAATGTAAACTCAGCCTCACAAGTGAGCATTTGCCAGGGCAAAGCCGCTCTCACGCAGACAGGAGCAGGCCCTGCATGAAGGTGCTCCTGAATGAGTGTGGGGATGCTTGGGGAGGTCAGGGCGAGGGTGGGAGTCCCACATAGTGATGGGGACAGTGACAGCGCCAGTCCTGCAGGTCACAAAACCACAGACCGGTTGGAAGGGACCTCTGGAGATTACCTCGTCCAACCCCCCTGCTCCAGCAGGGTCACCCAGAGCAGGGTGTCCAGGATCACATTGTCCTGGCAGGTTTGGAACCTGTCCAGAGGAGACTCCACAGCCTCTCTGGGCAGCCTGGGCCAGGCTCTGCCACCCTCACAGCAAAGAAGTTTTTCCTCCTGTTCAGATGGAACCCCCAGGTTCCAGTTTGTGCCCATTTCCCCTTGTCCTGTTGCTGCGCACCACTAACAAGAGTCTTGCCCTGTCCTCTTGACTCTTTAGCCATTGATCAGCATTGATCAGATCCCCTCTCAGTCTTCTCCAGCTAAACAGCTCCAGGGCTTTCGGCATTCCCCCATCACAGAGATGCTTCAGTCCCCTCAGCATCTCTGTAGCCTCCACCAGACTCTCTCCAGTACTTCCTTGTCTGTCTTGAACAGGGGAGCCCAGAACTGGACACAATACTCCAGAGGTGGCCTCGCTAGGACCAAGTAGAGGGGGAGGAGAAACTCCCTCAACCTGCTGGCCCCACTCTTCTTAATGCACCTCAGGAGACCATTGGCCGTCTTGGCCAGGAGGGCACATGGTGAACTTGTCATCCACCAGGACTCACAGGTCCTTCTCCACAGAGCTGCTTTCCAACAGGTCTACCCCTCACCTGTACTGGTGTGTGGAGTCCCGCTGTTATAGTAGCTCCAGAGGATGGCAAAGGGCTGCTGCTATGCACAGAGCCACGGCATGGCCAGTAGCACCCAGCAAATTCCTCATCCAAACACAAACCAGCTGCATTAGGACATGCTTGTTTAAAGCGTGCTCAGCACTCCAAAATAATAGGAAATTTTTGAGAGGCTCTTGGTTTCCACGTCGACACAGAACCCAAGTGTTCCAGGGCAGCCCGGCATGCTGGGGGCTGTCTCACCGCCTGTACTGTGCCACAGCATCTGCTCTGCAGTCACCAGGCACCCTAACAACAAAAAAACAAAGACTCTTTGATCGTAATTTTGCTAAAAAAGAGCAAAATTCCCATTGCCATCAGCAGTGCCACATCCACGACATGTTAACTTACCTTGGGACCTGGATTTGTAACCCTGACGAGATGCTCAGGTTAGATGTGATGACTCTGTCCCTCCCAACTCCTCACACGGGTGACACAGCAGAATGCAACGAGTTCCTCTGGTGATTTGTGATCTTTAGGGCTGGAAGCACCACACAAAGTCTGCTAGAAAGGATTTTCTTCACACAGATACCAGCTCTCCCCCAAACCACACACAAAGCAACCCAAGGCATATAATACTGATGGGAACACCAGCTGAAGTAACTTGTAACTTAACTGTGTTGTCATAGCTTACACAATTGTAAGAAAACATCTGCAAGCTCCAAAAACCAACCAGTGCAGTAATGCTGCTCTTCTGATTTGCCATCTACAAGCAACTCATTTGAGCCCTTTTGACTAAATAACCTCAGAGCGCTCAAAATGAGGCAAACTTTATGGAAAAATAAAGCAAAGAATTGTTCCAGAAAGCTTGTTATGTCACCAGACAACACCAGCCTTCCTCAAGGATGTGTTTCTGTGCTTCTGGAAATGATCACAGAAACGATGCAAGGGCTGGAACCCCTCTGCTGTGAGGCCAGGCTGAGAGAGCTGGGGTTGTTCAGCCTGGAGAAGGCTCCAGAAAGACCTTCTTGTGGCCTTTCAGTATGTGAAGGGGGCCTGTCACAAAGATGGGGACAGACTTTTTAGCAGGGCCTGTTTGAATAGGACAAGAGGTAATGGTTTTAAACTAGCAGAGGGAGATTTAGACTAGAGAAAAGTGCATGAGACTAGAGAAAAGGAAGAAATTTTCACACTGAGGGTGGTGAGACCCTGGCCCAGGTTGCCCAGAGAAGTAGAAGCCCCATCCCTGGAACCATGCCAGGTGAGGTTGTCTGGGGCTCTGGGCAACCTGCTCTAGTTGCAGATGTCCCTGCTCTCTGCAGGAGTGTTGGACTGAATAACCTCTAAAGCTCCCTTACAAAACAAAGCATTCTGTGATTCTATGATTCTGTGATTCTGGAGACTTCAGTGGCCCAGCAGCACAGGACACATGGTCTGTCCCACCACTCCTCAACATCACATGTGCCATCACACCAGTGGACAGTGATGCCAACCCCAGCCTGGATCCCGAGAGCAGCACCAAGAAGGGACAACAGAGGGGCTGATATCCCCAGGGTCTCTCACAGCAAGCTGCGAGTGTGGGTTTCCCCAGCAGAACCCACATGCGCTGCCGTAGCCATCAAGTCCTGCAGGTTGCCAGCCCCGGCGGCACAGCACTGCACAGCACTAGAGCTGGAGAGCTCAGCTATGCGACCAGGCCACCACTTTGTTTGTTTTCGCATAACTTCTTGAACTTATTAGGAGGCTGGGGAAAGGAGCCATTGTTTTGCTTTGGCTGCAAGGGTCCGGGGTGCTTCGCTTCCAGGCCTGCGTCCCAGTGATCCCAGCCATGAGTACAGACTGAGGGCAGATTAAGGCAGTGCCTTAGGAAATTTACAGTTGGAGCCTGGAAGAGGAGACTGTCTTCTCAGGAGAAAAAAAAAGAAATACGGTAGTAATGCAAATCCAAATCTTCGTACACATGTGTAGATACACACATGTGCGCAAATACCACTTTTTGTGTTTCTCTCTAGTTATGTCTGTGTCCATTTATTCCTGTATTTCTCTATTTTTAACTTACAGGTAGGCAGAAGCCGATGAAGAGTTTTCCTCCCACGCACACACGCGCGCACGCACGCACACTCCCCGCTGGCTAAGACGAGGGAATAGCACCGCCCTAATTAAAGATGGAGATTCACTGTTTTACAGACCGTTTTTTATTAAGCGCTTCAAACATCCACGTGCTTGCTCAGACTTTTAAGAGAAAATTGTTTGCCCCGAGGGCTCCCAGGGCAGAGCTGCGGCATAGCCTCCTCTGTCTGGGGATAAGCAGATGCCCCGCAGACAGCGCAGCAGCAGCAGCGTTTGAACCCTTCTCACGGAGGGTTCTGCACAGCTGCGGCTCGTCCGGGTTCAAGCTGACAAAGGGGAGATTTAGGTTAGATGTCAGGAAGAAATTCTTCACTGCGAGGGTGGTGAGACCCTGGCTCAGGTTTCCCAGGGAGGTGGTCGGTGCCCCGACCCTGGAAGCATTGCAGGTGAGGTTGGCCAGGGCTGTGAGCAACCTGCCCGAGCTGCAGCTGTCCCTGCTCCCTGCAGGGCTTGGGCTACCACCCAAACCAGCCCATGGCATCTCCTCTTTGGTCCTGCACACCATCTCACACATTTACAACTCAGGCGGTGCCCGATTCTCTCCACTACCCCTTTGATTTTTTTTGTTTGTTTGTCTTTAATATTTATTTCAAGAGCTCTTTGAGGTATAAATTGAACCAAAAGTAAGCGCAGTGTGGCGGTTTAGAGCCGAGCCTATGCGGGCGGGGGCCGCTCACTCTAATCCCCCCCTTTCCCACCCCGGAACGGGAAGGAGAAGAGAAAGAAAAACGCAAAAACCCTGAGGGTTGTGATAAGGGGTGTTTAAGGCAACAATGCAACAGGGGAACCAACAAACAACAGCAACAAATACCGGTAATCAACCAGCATAAACCGAGACCAGGGAGGCGAACGCCCCAAGAAAATGGAGACACACGAGCGCCCCTCAGACCCACCCACCCCGTTTCGCGCCCTTTGCCCGGCCCGCCCCCCCGCCCTTCTATACGGGGCGTGACGTCACTATGGTATGGCATAAACTCACTGCCCGCCTGGGTGGCTTGTCCCGATAGTGACAAGCACTTCTGGTGCAAATTAACCCTATCCTATCCGAACCCAGGGCGTCCAAGCAGAGAGGAAAGCTGCCTTTCAGGCGAGGACTGGCTTATGCTCATCCCCAGGAGCGTGTAGAAACGGCCGTGGCAGGCTCCCCAGGGTACTCTCTCTCCCCTCTTCCCTTCCCTGTGACAGGAGAGAGACAGAACATCACTCCCGGGCAACAAAACTCACCTTTGCCCATGCTGAGCTGAGGCTGGTGGTCCTGTGTCCACCCAGTGAACCCAAGCATGTCCACGGCACATCTGCTCAGAAGTACCGTGCCAGGGGGAGCAGATCCCCCCAGAATCTCTCCCCCCAGGATTCTGAGATTTTCTTTTCATGCCCTTTAAAATGAGGGGATACCCAGGTAGCCCTTTGGAGGTTTTGATGATTGGGGGGGGCTGAAGCATCTCTCTTAAAAGGAAAGGTTGAGAGAGCTGGAACTATTTAACCTGGAGAAGACTGAGACGAGATCTTATCAATGTCTATAAATATCTAAAGGGTGGGTGCAAGGAGGACGGAGTCAGACTCTTTTCAGTAATACCCAGTGACAGGACAAGGGGCAATGGGCACAAGCTGGAACACAGAAGGTTCCATCTAAATATGAGAAGAAACTTCTTCCCTGTGAGGGTGACAAAGCTTTGCAACAGGTTGCCCAGGGAGGTTGTGGAGTCTCCTCTGAGCAAAAAAACATTATGTGCTCTGGGCAAACCTGCTTGGGGAGGGGGGATTGGACTAGGTGATCTCTAGAGGTCCCTTCCACCTCCAAAGGTTCTGTGATTCTGTGTGATTTCTGATTCAGTAGATAAAATTTCCAATTCTGCTGAAACATACTTGCTGACGCAGGTTTTGTATGATTAGAAGATCAGAATATCAGAAAATCTTCTGCATGCTTCGTGTCTTCTATGCTTACAGACCAGAGAGTTGTTTTAGAGGAATGCAACAGGGCATCATGCCCTTTATCCATCCCAGGACAAGGGGCACAAGTGTCAAGTTAGAAAGAGCAAATTGCAGCTCGCTGCAAGAACTCCACCAGGCAACAAGAAGCAAAGATTCACAGGAGGCAGGTCAACCACAAAACAGCGCGGTTTGAGGGCAGAGGGAAAAATCAGACATCAGGCCAAACCCACCACGTGACCCTTCTTAGAGTGCCTGTAATAAACTTCAAATGATATTTTAGGGCGTACAGAAAAAAAAAACAAAACAAAGAGTGGAATGCAGACAAGGATAAACATCAGAAATATGTTTTACCTGAAGCACAGAGGCCTGGCAGGCCCTTCTCATTTTCACTAAAGAGAAAATCCCCAAATAAACATGCTGGTGGTGCCATCACATAGCTCCCTTTTTACTTCTGTGCCCCATGACGGCCCATGGCTTGCTTTGTGATCACCGTGGAGTTGTTTTTTTCACCTTTCCTCTTTATCTTGTGGCTCACTGGGGTTGAGTTTAAATGAATTTTGTGTAACAGCAAGCATACACTACACCTCTCAGACCACCACTGCAAATGAGGCAATGTACTGGAAACAGGGAGCTGATTCTGTGTTGGTTTCGGGGGAAAGTAAAATTAGTTACTCTGTGGAATTAATATTAGAGTGAAGTAACGAATCACAATTTGGTTGTGAAAGTCTCACTTAATCTACCAGGTGATAAAAATGGAAGTAGTAAAAATAGAGTGGAAGGAAGGGAAATTCCTCATTTCTTTTTACACTCATATGTGTTTCTTTCACAACCCTTGTGCTTTCGTTCATACTGCTCCCCTTCTTCCCTACATGCCATAAAATGTCCGTGTGTCAGGGAGGCAAAGCGGCTCCTCCCACACCACAGTTGCAGAGGCAGGTGAGAGGCTGGCCGTGCTGCTGGCGATGCACTCAGTGCCTCCGGATGTTTCTAGGCAAACAGGTACTGTTTCTAAAGCGTGGCACTGGAACTTCATGCCAAGAGACGGCTTAATTCCCTTTATTATTTGCTATTATCACCTTCCTTGCAGTGATGTACACATATAAATACATGATAGAGTTTCCAAATGCCTTTCAGGGAGCTGGATTGTGTTCCTGGTTGCTTAGGCAGGGATGGCTACTTGGATGGTTAAGGTGAGAGACAGTTCAGGACTGCTGCTGTTCTTCTTAGAGCAGCTGGGCTGAGCACTGAGGCACTGGGAACACAAGGGATCCTGAAATAGAATCAGGGGACAAAATCCATTTTGAGACAATAGGTGTCTTCTCAAGCACACCTTTGACCTGACATGAAGCTGAACCTTTAACCGCTAAATTGGGTGAGCTGGTCCAGGGCTAAAGGTGAAGCTGAGGCACTTGAGACACACACGGTTTGGGAAATTATATAATTAGGACTTTTCAGCGATGACGTCAAAAGGAGTTCCAGATTCCACAGCTGGTTTGTAACCAGCAAGGTTTTTGTGAAGGCTCAGGAGGTCTGAAAGGTCAGCCGGTCCCTGAAAGCTGGTCTGTTCTCTTCTGTATTGTGTCCTGTGCCCCCTGCTTCAGGACCCCTAAGATGCCAGCAGCAACTAAAACAAACCACAAAAATAGTTTATTTATCCTTTCTTTGCCTAGTGCACTGGTAGGAAGAAACATTTCCAGACTATGGCAATTGTCAATTGTAGAAGAGGAAGTTCAAACCTAATCAAAACCACTGATGCATCCCAAAGTCCCCAGGCTACAGCTGTTGCCCAAATGGGGTTGCTCCTGGCCTCACAGGCATGAACCTGGCTGGTGTCATGGCACTGGCCAGGATCCCCTTTGTGGTGGCCTGAAGATGCCTGCAGCCAGTCGAGAGGTTATTAGCCCTGCTGCATTTAGGGACAAATGAATGAGAAAGGCCATGTAATGCTTCTGTTTAAGCTCTGTCATGCCAGATAGCAGCCTTCCTAGCACTATTATTGTCCATCCATCCATCCTCTTTGGCTGGCTAGATCCAGGCCTCTACTGTTAACTGTCTTCTCAAGGCCTCTCTCTGGCATCTCTCTCCATAGACCAACATGACTACACTGCAGGGTGTTGGTCCCTATAATACCACAGCATCTCACTGTCACCATGGGCTTCTCCAACCTCTACTAAAAGAAAGACTCTTCTGCAGCTAGCTGTGTCTCACCCTCCATCTCAGATTCCCAAGTCTTCTTTCCTGAAGTGCTGATTGTTCACTCAACCTTTTACAATTTGCAAAGCATGGGCCCATCAGGTCACTGAAAAGCAAAGGTACTTGACAACTCATCACAGGTTGAATTGTAATCACAATGAGCTGTAATTGGAAAAGCCATATGAGTTGTTATTTGGAGGCCTGGAGAGCTGAGGGACCATGACCACCAGAGAAGAGGAGAATGCCCTGTCAGAGAGGCCTTCAGCCTAAAACCTTTGGACAGAAGATGGAGATTGGTTTTAGGAACGCCCTTTCCCTTTCCTTGTCTTCTCATTTGTCCTGTTCCCTGTAATTTATGTCCTCCCTTCACCTCTCGCTCTTTTAGTGCCTTTGCTGCATTAGAGGCAAATGTTGAGTAAATGTTTCTTTGTATGTTCTGCAGAGAAGGACTACTTTGTTCTTCCTCTGCCTTAACAGGCCTTGGGATCTCTGGGTAGCATGCCGCCCTCTCCCCATGACTAACGCAGTTTGGAAGGAACAACGCACCATCTCATATGACTTTTTCCACAGTGGAAATGGCTGGATCTGTAACCCTGGAACATGAAAACAAGGCAGCTTGAGTATCCTTCTGAGGCCAGACGGTGTTCAGTGAAGCAAGTATTTATTAAGGGTGTAAATTTTCTCTCTGTAATTCAGCCAGTTGAGAGAAGAGGCATCCAAGGCTGTGGCTTTTATGCGCAACGGAGTGTGACATGGAGACCCCCAACCTGCCCCAGTCCCTGTCAGTGTGCACACATGCACAATGCGGCATGGGGCCAGGATGGAACACAGCTTCTGAAGAAGCAGAGCAGTGTCTCCAGAGTGTTGCCCCCAGGCCAACATGGCCATGCTACTTCCATGTTCATCGTTTGTGCAGAGCCAGCTTCGGCCTCTTCATGTGCAAACACATGCTCTTGGGTCCTGTTGCCCAAATACTGTTCACAGGAGTGACCAGATCATACTAGTGACCATCAGCTATGGGAATAAAACCAACTCAACCCTTTATTCCTCTAACCCACCCCCAGCACACCTGCCCAGTCAGAGATGGATCTTCCTTGGTCGCTGAGTGGAGCTGCTCTGAGGCAGAGATGAGCCACTGCAGAGCCACAGATCTCAGCTAATGGGGATTCAGAGAATGGGAGGGGTTGGAAGGGACCTCTGGAGATCACTGAGTCCAAATCCCCTGCCAAAGCAGGAACACGTAGGGCATGCCACAAAAGAACAGATCCAGGCGGGTCTTGAAAGTCTCTAGAGAGGAAGACTCCACAACCTCTCTGGGCAGCCTGTTCCAGTGCTCTGTCACTCTCACAGTGGAGAAGTTTTTCCTCATGTTGAGGTGGAACTTCCTGAGTTTCACCTTGCTACCATTAAATGTTGGGTTCCACTGAGATTTGAACTCAGACTGCTGGATTAAGAGCCCAGAGTGATAACCATTACACCATACTGAAGCTGCTCCTTTTCTACTTTTTGTCTCTGGTAGGGAAACAATAGGGGAGAGGGGGGACACCTGATGAGGCAGCAGCCCTCACAAGAGCCACAGGCAAGACCTGGGCATTGCCAGAGCAATGGACACCAGCCCTGCCTACAAGGAGTGGCCCTAAGGAGCATAAGCAACCAGGAGCATGGTGAACAGAGCATGGCATGTCAGAGGGGCGGGCAGTTCATGCAGGCAGGCAGTCAGGGAGGCTAGGTCAACTGGAAGTCATCCCCCTCCCAGAAGAAAACAGACATGGTTTCCACTCAGGCCAAAACCATGGCCAAAAAGAATGTGGTGACCCAAATGGAGCTGCCCCAGAGCACACAGCTGTTCAGGCCCAAGACTGCACAGAATGTCTGAGCCTGTCACTCTTACTGTAGGGCAGCAGTGACATCTGTGTACTCTGTGACCAGGGGAATGGTGGAAGAGAAGAAAGAGGAGGTGGCGAGATTGAGAAGCATCAGGGAGTGTGAGAGGGAGATAGATTGGTGGAGCCACACCCTGAGGCAAAGGCAGCAGATGGAGACTCCACAAGAAGCGGAGGATCCCTGCCCTCTCTTCACCAGGCAGAAGGAGGAGACCTAAGAGACAGGGGTTAATGAAAACAGTTTCTTGCTTGAGGAGACAGGTGAATCCCCTCCCAGCCTCCCTCACCTTCCCAGTTGCCTCTACACAATAGATATGGGGCTCTGGATCTGGAGGACCAAGTAAACCAGGATGTTGATAAAGGTCCCTCCAGGGACCTGCCGAGGCAGGCAGCCCCACGCATTAGGACAACTCTTATAAAGAATAAAAGGAGGGTCACTGTCATAGGGGATTTCCTCTGAGGGGAACAGAAGGCCCAGTATGCTGTCTGGACTCATCCCACAGGGAGGTCTGCTGCTTCCTTGGGGCCCGGGTCACAGATGTAACCAGGAAGCTGCCAGGTCTGGTACGACCCTCTGATTACTATCTACTACTGGTCATGCAGGTGGGCAGTGATGAGATTGCCAAGAGAATACCTAAGGCAATAAAAAGGGACTTCAGGGTGCTGGGCCAATTGGTGGAGGTCTCAGGAGCGCAGGTGGTGTTTGCTTCAAATCCTTCAGTGTCGAGGAATGCTGAAAGGCACAGGAAAGCACAACCTGATCAATGCGTGGCTTAGAGACTGGTGCCATCAGGTGAATTTTGGTTTCTTTGATCATGGGGATGTTTACATGGCACTGGGCCTGCTGGTGGCACATGGAGTGGAACTTTCCACAATGGGAAGAAGGATTCTTGGCCAGGAGTTGGCAGGGCTCATTGAGAGGGCTTTAAACTAGGTTTGAAGAGGGAAGGGGATAAAACCAGGCCCACTAGAGATGAGCCTAGGGGTGGCATGGCGATGCTAGGCATGAAACCGATAGCCCAGCTCAAGTTCACCTACACCAATGCACACAGCATGGGTGACAAACAGGAGAAACTGGAAGCCATTGTGCAGCAGGACAGCTACGATGTAGTCACCATCACAGAAAGGTGGAGGGACAGCTCTCATGACTGGAATGCTGCAATGGATGGCTATAATCTCTTCAGAAAAGATAGACAGGGAAGGAGAGGTGGTGGGGTGGCTCTGTATGTTAGGGAATGTTTTGACTGTATAGAGCTTGATAGTGATGATAAGGTTGAGTGTTTATGGGTAAGGATGAAGGGGAAGGTGAATAAGGTGGATATCCTGTTAGGTGTCTGTTATAGACCACCCAACCAGGATGAGGAGGCAGATGATGCATTCTACAAGTGGCAGGCAGAGATCTTGCAATCACTAACCCTTATTCTGGTAGGGGACTTTTACCTACTGGATGTCTGCTGGAAATATTACATAGCAGAGAGGAGACAGGATAGGAGATTCCTCAAGTGTATGGAAGATAGGTGACTGACGCATCTGATAAGTGAGCCTAACAGAGGAGGTGCCTTGCTAGATCTGCTGTTCACAAACAGGGAAGGACTGGTGGGAGATGTGGTGGTTGGAGGCCATCCTGGCCTTAGTGCCCACAAAATGATTAAGTTCTCGATCCTTAGTGAAGTAAGGAGGGCGGTTAGCAAAACTTCCACTGTGAACTTGCAGAGGTCAGACTTCTGCCTGTTCAGGACATTGGTTAAGAGAGTGCCTTGGCAGACAGTCCTGAAGGACAAAGGGAAGGCTGGACAATATTCAAGAAGGAAATCCTAAAAGCAGAGGAGCAGGCTGTCCCCATGTGCCTTAAGATGAAATGGCAGAGAAGAGACCAGCCTGGCTGAACAGGGAGCTTTTGCTGAGACTCAGGAAAAGTTTACCTCCTTTGGAAGAAAGGGCAAGCATCTCAGGATGAGTACAGGGATCTCCTTAGCTCATGCAGAGAAAAAAATGAGAAAGGCAAAAGGCAGCTGGAGCTCAACCTAGCCACTGTCATAAGGGACAACAAAAAAAGTTTTTACTAATACACTTAACAATAGTAATTTGATGTGGGGGGGAAGATTACAACCAAGGATGAGGAAAAGGCTGAGATACTTAGTGCTGCCTTTGCCTCTGTCTTTATTAGTCACACCAGCTACTGGTGTATTCAGCCTTCTGAGCTGGAAGATAAGAACAGAGAGAACAACCTCCCATAATCCAGGAGGAAGCAGTTAATGACCTGCTATGGCACCTGAACATTCACAAGTCCATGAGGCCAGATGGGATCCACCCTAGAGTATTGAGGAAGCTGGCAGAGGAGCTCACCAAGCCTCTTTCCATCATTTATCAACAGTCTTGGCTAACGGGAGGTCCCAGGTGACTGGAGGCTTGCCAATGTGACACCCATCTTCAAGAAGGGCTGGAAGGAGAATCCAGGGAACTACAGGCCTGTCAGCCCGACCTTGGTAACTGGAAAACTTACAGAGAGGTTCATCTTGAGTGAGCTCACGTGGCAGGTGCAGCACAGACAGAGGATCAGGCCCAGCCAGCATGGGTTCAGGAAAAGCAGGTCCTGCTTGACCGACCTGATATCGTTCTATGACCAGGTGACCTGCCTAGTGGACAAGGGAAAGGTTGTGGACATTGTCTGGACTTCAGTAAAGCTTTTGACACCATTTCCCACAGCATTCTCCTATAGAAGCTGGTGGCTCATGGCATAGGCTGTCTGGCCAGGGAGGTCCAGAGAGTTGTGGTGACCAGAGTTAAATCCAGTTGGTGGTCAGTCACCAGTGGTGTCCCCCAGGGCTCAGTTTTGGGGCAGGACTTGTTCAATATCTCTATCAATGATGTAGATGAGAGGATTGAGTGCTTCCTCAGCAAGTTCGCAGATGACACCGAATTGGATCAGAATGCCGATCTGCTAGAGTGTAGGAAGGCTCTGCAGAGGGATCTGGACAGGTTGAATCAATGGTCTGGGGCCAATTGTATGATGTTTAACAAGGCCAAGTGCCGGGTCCTGCATTTCATCCACAATAACCCCAGGCAGTGCTGCAGGCTTGGAACGAGCTGCTGAAAAGCTGCCTGGCAGAAGAGGACTTGGGGTGCTGGTCAACACCCAGCTGAACATGAGCCAGGACGCCAAGAAGGCCAACGGCATCCTGGCCTGTATCAGAAATAGTGTGGCTAGCAGGAGAAGGGAAGTGATCATGCCCCTGTACTCAGCACTGGGGAGGCCACACCTTGAGTACTGTGTTCAGTTCTGGGCCTCTCAGAACAAATCCTATGACAAAAGGCTGAGGGAATTGGGAGTGTTTAGCTTGGAGAAGAGGAGGCTGAGGGGAGACCTTATCACTCTCTACAACTACCCGAAAGGAGGTTGTAGTGAGGTGGGTGTGGCCTCCTCTCTCAAGTAAATAATGACAAAACAAGAGGAAATGGCCTGAAGTTGCACCAGGAAAGATTTTATATTAGGAAGAATTTGTTTACTGAAAGAGTAGTCAGGTGCTGGAATGGGCTGCCCAGGGAGGTGGTGGAGTCACCATTCCTAGAGGTATTCAAACAAAGTGTAGATGAGGCACTTCAGGACATGCTCTAGAGGGATAGTGAGGGGTTTTTTTTTTTATGTTTTGGGGTGGGCTTTTCTTTGGTTGGTTTGGTTCGGGGGTTTGGGGAGGGGCGATGTTTTTGTTTGTTTGTTTGGGTTTGGGTTTGGTTTTTCTTGAGAGTTGGACATGGTGCTCTTAGAGGTCTTTTCCAACTATGACAATTCTGGGATTCTGTGACATGTGTGAAAGCTTGGGCCCATCAACACTTCTCACTGAATTCAGTGGAGGCATGAGTTGCTTGTCACCTCTTCCTTGGAGTGCATTCCTGGAAGTCTTTCTTTCTGGTGACTTGGTGAAAGGCTTTGCTCAGGGAAGTCCAATTCTGGCAAGGTTCATACTGTCAGATTATGTCATTGCTGCACACCCCAACCTGCATAACTGCATTTCTACTCCTGCATCCTGTACCACTGTTGCCTGGAGAGCCCTCATCCAGAATACTCTTCCTCAGAGATCATCTGTACTCAGTGCTAAACACAAATCATGCTGGGGCAGAAAGCAAATGAAGACTGGAGAAAACTGGTTTGTACCTCCCTTTCCTTCCCCTCCCTTTCTTTCCTTTTTTTCTCATCTTCCCCCAAAATGGCACTCCCCCTCTTCCCAACCTGAAAGTAATAAAGCTGAAGCAAGATACCAGGGTGCAGAGGGTGAGCTGAGTCAACCCCTTTTATATCCACTTTGGTTTCTGCTGGGCATTCTTCTGACATTTCAAAAGACAGAGATCCTAATGAAAACCACACAAGCTCTTGAAATTAAGTTAACTCCTTTTTGTAAAAATGCAGGGAGGGGGGCGGAGAAGAAGAGAGAGAAAGGAAAATGGAAAGAAAAAGAGAAAGTGAAGGAAAAATCCCCTTCAGGTTGTATCAAGGCAATATAAGAACCATATTGTCCATCAAGCCATATTCTGCCCTATAAGCAAACACTCTGTAGATGTTGTAAAGCAGAAAAGTTATAAAGATTTCCTGCTTGGCCCTTTTTTGTCTTATGAAACCAAATTAAAATAACTCAGACAGCTTTTTTTGATGCAAAAAGTCACTCTTGCCTTTTTTTCATATCTCACTTTGTATTCTTTTGTCCATTCATGGATTGGCATGTTGAAAAATCTCTCTTTCTAATGACAGTATTTCTTAATCATCACAATTCCAGTATATTTTCAGAATGTTACCCAAGTAAACCATGAGTTCTTCCTCTGTGTTTCTCACAGCAGAGCTCCAAACCTTGCTACTGTGCTACTGATTATTGAATAATAGCTAATGCAGATTTGGTGTGACTCATTTCAGCAACCCAGATGGCCAGATGTCAACCCATCAGATGACATTGGGGTTGACAGCTACTGAGTCACTTGAGCGAGCACCTTTCTCAATGTGAGCCAAGTGTGTTCACCCCCTTCCCTGTGTCCCCAGAGGTTTTAAAATTTCACGCCTGAGACTTGTTACTTGGTCTCCTGATAAAGTAGTGGGGACATAGTCTCAGAACTGCAAGTTTGGTGCCTGACAAGGAATAGCTAGTACCAAGCTTGTCTGGTTTTGATACTGACCTGGGGAGAGAAGCCAGAATCAAAAATCAAGCCAACCCGTGGCTTTCATTGCCTCTCTATTTTTGTTTGACCTCTCCCAAAGAAACCTTTTGCTTTTCACATAATTTGTCAAGGATCACATTTTGAGCCCTCATCAGATTTTCCATCCTTCAACTCTCTTTTGAGTGCTCGTTCCTCAGGCCCTTGTTGGAAAAAGCTCAAACTTTGGTGGAGTACAGGTCAGTCTGGAAGCCCCCACCTTAAAGGAGGTTTGGATAGAGATAATGATTTCAGACATAGTATGTGCTCAGTAAATTCACTAGTGTCAGTGGATTTGCTTAGAGTACAAGGCCATGGCCTGGCCCTTTCTGAGTCACCATGTCGTTCAGCTAACCATTGACCAAAGAATTGGAAAAGCCTTATCATGTGCTTGTTTTCTAATCAACTTAGAGACAGCAAAAGATGTTAGCCACATGATGCCTGAAGACCTCTATCAGGATTTTGCTCGTGTTCCTCATAATTTCTAGTGCTTACAACAGGAAACAACCTCTCATTCCCTCTTGTGATGGGCTCCATTGATTATGAAATCCTCCAGAGTTTCAACATGAGAATGTGGCAAGGGCTAACGATGCAGAGCTCAGACTCCTGAGTCTGAACCATAATGTCAAGAAAGATGAAACTTGGAGTTGCCTCTAATTGTATGGGAATTACAATATCCATTTTCTCATAGACAGTGTTATCCACTCCAATGCCAAGAAAAACAGGGGAAGAAGAGTCATAAAATAGATTCAAAGGTAAACAAAGTTCCCCAAAAGCAATTTCAGACTATGGAACTCACCCAGAACCTAAGATGCAGACTATGGGTAGATGTGTCCTTGAGAGGTTTTTTTTAGAGCAGGTAAGTTGAAAGAAAACATGTCACCTTGAGAATGGAAACTTCAAAACAGGCATTTTCTCTCTTTCCATCTCTCCCTCCTTCTGTCTTCTCCAATATCCTCAGGCAGCTGGAAGAACCACCAGGGTGATCTCAGTGGTAAACAACGTCCAACATGTTTTTCCCCGCTTTTGATAATGAGTTGGTTTCATCAAAGCTTGGCCCATTTGGAGAGGCTCTTGAGGAGTTCAGACCCACAAGGCTTCCTCCTTTGCAATGTGCTTTCAAAAGTTTCCAGGACAATGACATAATGAGAAAAATGCCTGTCTCGTGTTGCCTAGACAAGTTCTAGGAGAGGTGTGCCTCTTCCCACTGCTCTGCTTCACTTCAGGTAGGCAAGTTGGACTCACTAGACTTAATTTTTCAGAAAACAATGGCAGCAGCTCAGCTTTCCGGAGGTGCAATTACAGCCCTTCAAGAAGTGACCTGATTTTCAGACACCTCAGACAGTTCACAACATTCCCCCTATGATGCATGTCATTTTACAGACCTGGTGATGTAAGTGGGAGTCTTGGATGCTGAGCACTTTTGTTAACGTGATCTGTGGGCTCAGAGTTGCCCAAAGCCAGAACCTGCCCAGGGCACAACTCTCCCATGCACTACCAGCCCTTGATGTGGATAGGACTCCAGATGAAGGAAAGCCCCAGAAGATGACACTTCTGACCTGATGAAGGCAGATGTCTCAGCACTGCAAATTGGTGGGGTTTATATATATATATATATATATATATATATGTATGTTAAAAGTGGCCATTTCTCTCTCTCCTGTCTGCAGCCACACAGGCAAGGCCAAAATCAATGGCCTTGTGTACAAAGAGCAGAAAACAGTCTGCAGCTCCAGATCCCTCAGAACTATGCAGCAGTTTGTAGGACAGCAAACCACTGACAATACCAAGGCAATACCTTCCCAGTCAATTTTCCTGCCAAACAATTCCCAACAGTTTCTGACCATGAAGAGGAAGAGCTGAAGAACAATGGGGTAAAGAAATCAAGTGCTCTGGGCCCAAAACTGGGAGATGTAGGCTGAAGCATTCCCACTCCACTCCATTCCCTTCTCCAGCCAAGGTCTTGGCCAAGTTGCTTCATTTTTCCTTGGTTCTCCTGCTATAAAACAAGGACAATAACACTCCTTCCATAAGGGGAGATAGATACTCAGTAACAACTATTTCTACATCCCTGATCAGCTGAATTAGATCCAGCAGTAGCTGGGAACTCAACACCCAGTAAATAAAAATGTTGCCCTCTGGAAAGGCCCCATTGACCTGCTTTTAACAGCATCTCCTCCCCCTCCATCCCCTCTCTCCATCCAAGTTGTGTGACTGTTTCCCTCGATGCAGAAGGCTGCATATCCAGACAATAGTTGCTCCAAACAGTAGTCACTTCTGGTTTTTTTCCTGACCGCCACTGTTGTTTTCAGGTGGCTCTTCTATCTGACTGTCTGGTGGGGTCATAAGCCAGTTAAAGCCCACCACTGCTTCTGTCTGATCAGTACTGGCTTTTTCCATACATATTGCTTCTGCAACATTTAATTTCCTATTTAATAACTGTTCATTTCTAGTCATGTGACTATTCTTTTTTCCCCATTTCCTTTAATTTGCTGTAAATCTCTGAGAGGAGATTCCCTATTGCCCCAAGACAGCTTGTTTTCAGTAGTTGGCTTTTGGAAACATGAGTGGTTTAGGGCTGCTAAATTCTCTTCCCCCTGTGCTCACTGACTCTTTGAAGAGCTGCATTAGGTTTGTGGGACTTGCTCTCCTTTGCAAAATCTGTGCAACTCCTTATACCACTCTTATTCTTACATGTATTGATTTCCACTGATTTTTATGGAGCTTTGTGAAATCTGACTGGAATTTTCACAAAGGTTGGTGTCACATTTGTCATATACAGGGACTTACCTAAGTGTTGGGCTACCCCTCAGATAAGCACCCTCATTTGAGGTTACCTCAGACAGCTGGGTGAATGTCAGCTCCTCTGCATTATTCTTCTCACTTTTGTCTCCTCTTCTCCTGATGCTCCTCCTCAAGCGTCTTCACTTCATAGAATCATACAATCATAAGATTATAGGATCATAGAATCATAGAATTGTCAGGGTTGGAAGAGATCATCTAATTCCCACCCCCCTGCCATGGACAGGGACACCTCTCACTAGACCATGTTGCTCAAAGCCCCATCCAACCTGGTCTTGAACACCTCCAGTGTATGAAGCATCCATAACTTCCCTGGGCAGCCTGTGCTTGTGTCTCACCATCCCCATGGTGAAGAACTACTTCCTAATTCCTAATCTCAATTTCACCTCTTCCAATTTGAATCCATCACCCCTCATCCTATCACTACAAGCCCTTGTAAAAAGTCCCTCACAGCTTTCTTGTGGGCTGTCTTCTAGATGCTGGAAGGCCACAGTAAGGTCTTCCTGGAGTACCCTTCTCTCCAGGCTGAACAACCCCAGCTCTCTCAGCCTGTCCTTGTAGGAGAGATGCTCCAGCCTTTGGATCATCTTCTTGGCCCACCTCTGGACCAACAGGTGATCAGCGTAAGAGCTGCTTCTGGCATCAGAATTGTCCAAAACTAAACACATGGGTCCTGCTGCACCAAGAAACTGTTGGTTTTGGGGTCTAAACTGTAATGTCCCCATGACACTCTCCTAAAACATTTGTCCTATCAACACTGGAATGCACAAAATACCCTCTTACTGCTGTGCTTTATTTCCTTTTCAGCCTCTGTAATTCCCTTCCGCATTTCTACAGGCACTGCCACAGTTTGACAGCCTGATCCATAGTACATCATAGCCCCACTACGACTAATTGTCCCTCCTGAGTCCCCAACCTTCTCTAGAGTTCCGGTAAATAGAGACTCTGTGGGAGGTGTTGATGGGATTAGCTTGTTTCCCTGATTTGACATCATGCTTTCTGTAAGATAGAGGGCCACCCCCCACAAGCACTATCAGATCTGTCTTCCTAACCCCTGGGTGGTAAATTCATGTTGTCATTCATATTTACCCATGAGTAAGTACTCTGAAATGCAGGCAGCTGAGGGGCCCCGGTCGTCAGACTAGACCAGAAGCTCCCCAGGGCAGAGATGGCATCTTCACTGACTATGTAACCAGGCTGTGCAACTTTCCAGCCTTCACCATTTCACTTGGTGAAGGGATTTGGCTGAACCACAATGTTCAAAGATTAAGTTTCTGTGGTGTAAATTTTTCCCATTCTCCAGGTTTTACTCAGCCAGCTTCAACAAAAAGACTCATGAACCTCTGGGAGCCTTTTGATGAACTTCAGCCAAATTTGCAAACAGTCACTAAAGCATAACCCCAGATATATTGAACAGAGCTTCTGGGTCTGCAGCTAAAAGTTAAATGCGAATTCTTTTGTCAGAGACACTCTTAAATCAAACTGGGGTCTTTTAAAGCACCATGTCTTAGTGATGATGCTGATCCACATGTGAATTTTGCCATTTGGGTCATCAGTCTGTCAAGAGTGGATATTAACATATGTGGTTCTTGCATCCACCTCCCGCAACGCAGTGCTACACTTTGCTAACTTTCTCCAGACCCGGAAAGACTCTCCTTCGCTTGGAGACAGACACAGCACAGTGTGGCCAGATCACTTTCAAGTGACTCCTTTATCTTTCACGATTGTTTTTTCCTAACATCTCTTTTTCCTCTGGATGAATCTGCTTATACAAAGTCAAAGCTCTGAACATGTTGTATTAGTTAACAGAAAAATTCAACATAGCTATACTATGCTGTAAGCTCCTTTTCTACCCCTCCACTGCTGAGGGGAAACAAAGATTCTACCCTAGGTAGGCAGGAGGTGGAGGAGGACAAGGGACTAGTGGGGCTGGTGGTGAGACTGTGTTCTGGCTTTCTGTGGATGCACGAGGAGGGGAAGGAAGGAAGGAAGGAAGGAAGGAAGGAAGGAAGGAAGGAAGGA
>JANVCC010000076.1:8604348-8760344 GCA_025345505.1 Todiramphus chloris collaris | reverse complement strand
CTCTCCTCTCCTCTCCTCTCCTCTCCTCTCCTCTCCTCTCCTCTCCTCTCCTCTCCTCTCCTCTCCTCTCCCTCTTTTCACAATTCATAACAATGCATTTAATTAATAGCCAATGTGAATAGAAGCTTTCTGGGCAGCCATATGACAGACACATTAACACCAGATGAGCCACAAATTGTTTATTGTTTTTACAGCGAATACCAAAGTGAATTAAGAATGATTGATTGGACACTTATTGTGACTTGACCAAATACATACATATTTAATAATAGGATGTCTCAAAAGAAGAAAGAGAAATGCTGGCAGAAGAGACATTCAAATGTATTTGCCTCCTCTTTTTTTTGTTTGTTTAAAAAAAGAACTAATAACATTCAAATAATGTGGCCAGAATTTGAAAGAAACAAAAGTATTTGCTATGTTCAATACCGCTGCACTAAACCGAGGTGACACCTACAGAAATAACTTGGAAGTGTCACTTGACAGTCAGTCAACTCCTTACGGTCACAAACCCATTCAAAAAAACACAGCACCCAAGGTATTAATAAAGCTTATAGGGCATTTAAAATCCAGGGGGAGGTAGAAGCCTGGTGTCCCCCGTGCTGCCGGCAGCAAAATGCACTGAGATTCAGCGTGTCTCACAGCACCGTGCTCGCCTAGGGAAACAAAAAACCCCAGGAACCCTTATTGAAAAGATTATCTTTCCCATCAATAATCCCACTCTAAGAGTTCTTTATTAGTAAACCCCATGGCAAAACCTGACATATTTACAGCTTGCAGTAAACTTTATGTATCTGCAATGATATTAATAATAAAGAGCTGGTGACCACAGCAAATCATTCCGGCCTTCAAAATGATCAAGTGAAAGCTTAATTGTACTGAAAAGAGAGAGCCCTGACAAGTTGGAAATCCTTCCCACACACCCTTTCCGTAAAAGAGAACTTTACCGAGATGAAAAAAGTGTGTCAAAGGATTGGAAACATAAGAATACATATTTAAGGAAAAAAAAAAAAAAAAAAGAGCCCAAGTCTGATATCACAGGCTGAGCTGAGACAGAAACCTGATCTTTACATGGAATGGGCAACATTTGGGTCTGTTTTATGTGAATTGCTCCAAGCTGTTTTGATTAGAAATGTATAGATTTTAAGGTAAGGCGCACTGTATAGGCAGTTCAGGTCAGCCCCACTTTTGGAAGACGCTCCCCATTACTTTTCAGCTGACGAAGGTAGGGTCCGAACTTTTCTTTCTTTGCTGAGTAACTTCTTTGCTTTAATGCTGAGCTGGATTTGGCAAGAGAGACACTTGCATTTTGCTGTCTGATTGTGCTTTTTCAATACTCACTCACTCCCTCTCTCCCTCCCTCTTAAGAACTATCTCATTTGTGTCACCAACCTGCAGAATTTTTTTTTCCTTCTGCTGTTAGGAAAAAAAAACCACAAACCAAAAAAACAGGTTATTTCTCAGTAAATCTACTGTCTCTGCAAGGCAAAATGGGGAAAAAAAATAGTTTAGAATAGTATTTTATTTAGACTTCTGTTTAGGATTATTCTGGAGAGAATAAATGCAAAGGGCTCCAACTGATTTTATTTGCCTTTCATTTTAAACAGAGCAAGAGTCAAGTAGGCTTTGTTTCTAACTAAACACCGTTCGCATTTATGCATTCTTATTCTGATTCCTTCGCTAAAAAAATGGAACAATACCTTCCCATTTTGCCAGTCAAAAATATTCCATTGTCTTTATTTTCCTTGAAAGAATAGTTTCTGAGTATCTTTATATTGACTGGAAAAGAGAAATATTCATGGTTGGGAAAAGGGAACTGGAAATGCCAAACACAGCATAAAAAAATTTATAAGAATTGTAACATCTCCCAGAGTCTGTTTCTGATGCAAAAAAGATCAAACTTAGCTCCACTTTTATTGTTTTAATTATTTAAAACTGTACTACTACAGCATCATATTTTTTACACGTGCATGTTAAAACAAGGGGGAGAAATATTGCAATTGATTTTTGAATGGCTGATACGTTTCATTTGTCGATTCAAAAAAATCACCACTGAAAAACATAATACCAAAGCGCTAAAACTCTCTTTAGCGGGTCGTGTATTTCTGCTGTGCTTACTTGTCACATTTTGGCTCACAATTATGTAGCCTTTTCGAATGAAAACACAACGTCTTGACCATGATGTTGTAATTACGCACAGCGCGTTCATTCCTGTGCCAGAATGACTCCCTGCTTTATTCGCCTCTGATAATCACGCAGCTTTGATGGCTTTACTACACGGTCATTTATTTTTCATCTTTGGAATATTTCTTCTCTGGCAGCAGTTTACATTTGTATGGTAGAATGTGTAGATAGAGAGCTACAAATACACGTCGCCCTGTCCCCACACGTATCTCTACACAGAAAGCTCAATGGGCAGCAGGTATAAAAACTTTTACATCGAGAATAAGAAAAACCTTCAAGAATATCCACTCCACTTACTCCCTGCCTTTGAGCCGTACTGTTTTATCATCAGGGCTTGTGTCTTCAGTGCACAAACTTCCCCTGAGTTTGTCCTGTCAGTTTTTATTTGGTTTAAACGTGGGTTGAATTTTTTTTTTCCTTTGAGCATGGAGTCAGAGGTTATTTGTTTGTTTGTTTGTTTGTTTGGCACCGTCGTTTGTCACAAGTCATATTTTCTCTAAACCTGTTGTGCCGCTCTACAATATAATTTTAGATGTTTGTACATGGCTGGGGGGGGATGCTGCCGGGTGACTAGGTTTTTGCCCTTGACTGTCTTCATAAAAATAGACAGAGATTTCATAAAAAGGAGGAGGGAATCTTTTTGTTTGAAACAAAAATAATGCAAGCGGCAGAGATCTGCTGCCTACTGGCCCTGAGAAATTACTAGAAGAGACTTGGGAAAAAACATCAGCTATTTTTGCCTTATGATTCTTTTAAATTTATTTTTATTGTCTATTATTATGTAGACATACATGTGTCCATAAATAGATTGCATTACTTTCTTTCCTAATATAGCTCTGTTAATTAAATCAACCTCAAAAACAAAGTAATTTCTTGTCACATCTTCAGCTTAACTGCTTCAAACTTGGAATTAAAAATTGTTTTAATTACAGCACACTGGGATAAATTCCTATTTTAAAAAATAAAGACAGATTCTTTAAACCTATCACAATTTTCCTTTAGCCCATTAAGCTTTCTAATGATCTTGAACTGGCTATTTGGCAATTTTTAAAGACAACACCGCTATAAACACAGCTCTTTCTGTATACACACACACACACATATATATATATATATATATTCTAAAGGCAGGTTATAAACTGCACTGAGTTGGCAGCTGTTGGGAAGGTTATTTGTGGAGCAAACGCTTTGGCCTAGGGACGTAGTGGGCTCTTAATAATAAGTGAGGGGGGAAAAATTAATGTTTTCTTTAAATTAAGACTCAAACAGAATTGTTTTAATGAATATCTAAAGCTAGCAGAGGAACTCACAGGCTTTGGTTTGCTCCTGCTCTAACAAAATTTCCTTTGTGGTTTTCACTGTAAGATCAAAAGAAGCCAATTAACTTTTCTAGAAGGTAAACAAACGGGGAACTAGAAATATCCCTGTGAATGATCCAGCCGGCGGGGTCCAGCCTTTTGTTGTTTACCCTTAGGCTTTTTTGGGTGCTGTTTCCCCCGTTGCCAGGGCAGGGAGGCTGGAATGCCCCCCACACTGAGGTCCACGGAGACCCAAGCAGATCAGCCCACCAGCAGCACCCCATGGGCACCCGTTTCCCTTGGGACAGTGACCAGGGCAGGCTGATGTCCTCAGCGTGGAGGAGCCCAGGGTGGGATGATGCTCAGATCTACCCAGCTTTTTAGATGGAAAACGCTCCTTAGGAATCCAGGGAGGATAATATGAACTGAGACCACCATATAACAGGAAAAGGGGATTCATTCTTCACCCTCAGATGCTGCAAGCTGTCCTCTACCCTCTGGCTTGCCCACCGATGCCTGGGAAGCCCAGTGCAGCCCAGGTGGGCTGAGGGGCCAGGGCACAACTTGGTCAGGCTGCATGTTGAGAGGGCACATGCTGGGGGTGCTCTGGGAAAAGCTGGGGTAGCTGAGAAGCAGCAAGTTCACAGGCAGACTCAGAATCTCTGGAGCTGGGGTGAGGGAAGAAGAAACAGAAAGCATGAGGAAAACTTTCAGCCAAACACCCTTCAGTTTTTTTTCATACATTGGTGGAAAAAAAAAAAAAATAGAAAAAATATGCAGATCCTTGTCCTGGCCTTTCAGGTAACCAGGAAATCTGCTCTGTTTTATTTTTGTCTTGCAGGGTATTTGCTCTACTCCCTAAGGCTGCCTCACTCGCTCGGTAAGCCGTGGGACAGCAGAGCTGCTCTCCCAGGCTGGGAAACAGAGCCCTCAGGATTACACCTCTACATAGGGAGCTCCATGAGGATCCCCCAAACCATTCCCAGCTTTGGGAAGCAGCCACTGCTCCCCACCATCCGCCCCAGGCAGGAGAATCCAGATGGCTCCCTGCACCTCAGCTGGGTTTAGGGAGCACCAGCTGAACCAATAAATACAAATAACAGAATAAAATCACCTCCCCTGGGAAAATGAGAAGGGGGCCTGGACCTCAGCAGCTGTGTTTAACTGAGGTGGCAATTTTATCTCTGAAAGAGCCACCAAAATCAGGTGTCCCACAGGAAGGACAGAAGGGTGCTCATCTTTGACAGGAGCACAGAAAAGCAGATACTTCAGGAAGATGATGATCCATGCAGATGCCAGTGCTCCACTATCAAGGTAGCTGTTTCAGAGTTAGCTGACGTGCCTCTGCTCCCTAAGACTTCATGATGTGGGACCCAGAGGTGGTGGTTTGGAAATGTCAAGGCTCTACCTTCATCCCTACCAGCCCTTCCCGCCTGGGAGATCAGCTCCCAAGTCAGACATCAGAATATCAGGGTTCAGAAGTCCCCCTGAAAATTTCAATGGGCACATGTTGCCTTCAGGCATAGGGTGAGATAGCCTGCTTCTGCAAGGCCAAGCAAGTCTTGGGCATCCCCAAAATGTGATGTTTATCAGCATTAATTGCACTGCAGTGTCAGAGCCGAAGGTAGGAGCTAGCTCAGTGGCAGTGACATCGAACTCAGCTCTCAGGTCAGATGCTGCAGCATGGAAATACTGCAGATAGACAGGCTGAAAGGTGCCAGGATGCAGATGCAAGCCACGTACGTTGTCACTGTATAAAGATCTCAAAATACTTCCAGATCTCCGAATAACAGAAATGCAGCCAGCTCTGGGACAAAAAACTCTGCAAAACTACTTCCTCCCTCCCGTTAGCACTGGGAAACTGTGGAGAGATCCCCATCTGGGTGCCCTCCTCTGTGGGTGCCAGCCCTGGGTCCTTTCCCTGAGTGCCACCCTGGGAGTGACGGGACTCCACTAGCTTTCATTCCAGCACTGGACAAATGCAGAGAGGAGGGTGATTTTCTGAGGAGTCTCCTCATGCTGCCACAGACTTGGTCCTGCGCACATGCTCCAGGAACACAGCGAGGGCTGGGCCTAGCAAAGTATTTCTGGCCCCAGAGAGGATGATGGGGTGCCCAGAGCAGAGCCCATGGGGCAAAGCAACCCACCGTTCTCATGCACCAACTGCTCTGGGGAGAGGGGAAGCAAAGTGATGACTGCATCTGAGAGAATAGATTGCTGTTTTAACCCCCAAATGGGTTTCATTACTAGTTTTGTGGATTTTCTTCTGGTTGGTTTTTTTTCTTTTTTTCTTTTTTTTTTCTTTTTTTCTCTATTCCAAGGGGCAGCTAATGGTTCGGGGGGTTTTTTAGAACAGTCTTTCCTGATCACGTCACCAGTCGGTGAAATTAAGAGACTTACTCCCCCCTCTCCCAACCTCCCCCCCCCCCCCCCCCCGCCATCTTCCTGCCAGATCCCTTTGGTAGGGAAGGAGAGTTAGCAATATTCACAGATCCCAGTCATTAGGCCTTTCCTGCATCATTTCTAAAATGCACTAAGAGAAAGGGGTGAGGCGGGGGGGAGGGGGGTGTGGATAAAGAAAAACTCCTTTATTGTGCTGAAGCTCATAAATCCACTGCGGGATGATTTATAGCAGCGAAGCATAGCACCTAACTCAAGTCAATGCAAGAGGTTAATATGAAAGGTTAAGGAACTCGGTTCTGGCTGATTTATGCTTGGTCTGCCGGCTTTTATCCTGACCACAGCTCTGCAACTGTAGCTTGGGACTCTACAGAGCATAAGAGGGGGTGGCGGTGTTAAAAAAATAATGTGTATTTAGACATTATCCCTGCCTATAAAATAAAGACCCCAAAATGCTTAAATGACCAAGGAGCTTTCGTATCACCACATGCCACTGCAAAAGCAAAGCTGAGCTTCCACTCTTTTATTCCTGTGCTCCTGGACCAGAAGGGGCTGCTGCAATCGTCGTGTTTGCTTCCTGTATTACCCAGGCAAGAGGTTTTTCCCAGAAGTTGGGTTAAAATTGTGTCTTTCCGAAAGTTGCCAAAGCTTAAAGCCCCTGAACACCAGGAAGCCACTCTGCCCCCAGGACAGGCAGACCTGCTTTCAGTGGCAATGAAATGATCCCTTGCTCCAGGGATGAACTTGTTTGACTCCAGTATCCAACCATTTCATCTTAGGATATGTTTTCTCTTGCAGGCTGGAAAAGCCCTGATTAGGCAGACATTTCTCTTTGTAAGTGTGTGCAGCCAGTGATCTCCCCCAACCTTTTCTCTCTGATACGATGACTGGATCATTCTCTACACAGCCTCCCGCTATGAGATTTAGTTGGTTGCCTCACCAAAAATCTTTTCCACTTCCTCCAGCACTTGCACAGCCAGAGGAGAGCAGAGCTGGTTGCAATGTCTGAGTAGCAGCCTCACCAAGCGTTGTGCAACCTCTGCTCCCAGAAATGCAGAGTATTACCGTGGCTGTCACACTGGTAGTGTTTCCATTAAAATCCATGAACAAATTTGCTTTCACTTTAAAAAGTTCCATCTTAATTCCACATACTACAATCTTTTAATCTGGCAGTATTAAGACAGGCACTGTTCAGAAATGCGAGTAGGCAGATTTCATGTAAGTTGACTTTCCCAAGCAGGCTGTGTTCCTGTTTGGAAAAGACAAGCAGTTCCTCTCACAAGACCCGTTCCTGTGAAGCCACGTATTGGCAAAAAGGCTTTTGTCCATGCTGTTTACCATAACTGTTGCGCTATTTAATCCATGACCGATATCAGACTACTCTGTCTATAGCTCCCTGAACCTTCTCTTTCAGCTCCAGATTTCATATTGTTTATTCTTGGAGCCTTGTGGATTTGCCCTAGATTTACCTCAGTGTAACCGAGAGCCCCATCTGGGCAACTGGGAGCAGCTCTGTGTAGCTGTACATGCTGGAGAAGAGACATAGTGAGGATACTTCCGCAGCAATATTTTGCAGCAATGGTCCAAACCCACAAGAAATTCCTGTGCCTCTGAGTCTATGACTTTGTTAGAGAAAATTTGGTTTGTCCTTTGATTTTTGTTTGGGTTTTTTGTTTGTTTTTTTATAAGAACATCTGTCTGTCAAAGTTCTGGGGAGCTGGGCTGAGTTAAGACTCCAGCCCAGTACCAGACAGGAGATTTTCCTGATCAGGAGGAAGGGAGAACTGGGAGGCAGAGACAACTTTCAGACACGTGGTCATCCCTTCTCTGATATGCAGGGCAAGGGGTGACTCGGCTGCCCCAGCCAGGGAATGATGTCCTTGCGGTGACTGCCAGTGCTCTTGGCTGTGCCAGTCCTCACTGCCTCCATGCAGAACCCCCGCTTCCACAACCGCCACTGCCCAGCTGGTTTTCCAGCCACCACCTCCCAGTACAGCACAGAGAGATGTTCACGGACCAGCTGGGCAGCAGCACAGAGGGGACAGTGTCGCTGTCTGTTTGCTAACGCTCCCCGCGCCAAGGATACACTCCCTGTCAAAAATAGCCATTGGGTTTACATGAGCTGGCTAAACAAATCATAAAGCTTTTAACCCCACTTGAAACACAAATCTCCCAAGGATTTCTCATCAGAGAGAGGGAATGGTACCCTTCTCTGTTCGGGAAAGACATTATTTGTTTCTTCACTGTGTAACCAAGCTTTTTTGTTTTCACTTCATTTTCTCTTTAGTCAATTATGGTTGAATGAGCTCAAATTTTAATATCTGCGTGTTTATGCTACTAGGCACTGCTCCTGCTGCTTCTGGAGAATAGAGGCTGTCGGTTTATGGCCCATACAAGGCAGAGAGAGAGAGGAAAAGAGACGAAAGAAAGTTAACTTTAACTTCAGGCTATTCTTTACCCAGTTTTTGAAGAACAACTCATGGGCGTATTCCTGCTCTTGGCTCTTAAATGATTTGCGTAGTACTCAAAGGGCTTAAGATATATAAAAGTCTGTAAGAGCAGTTGTGCAAAGGTGAAGTACAGAGGAACTTTGCCAAGTTATTCTAATCTGGGAAGGTAGGCGTTTGCATAAAGAACTGTAAGTTTTGTACACAACTGCTTATGTGCTCAATATACAGTATTTCATGTAAAAAAATACCGTCTCTCCCTCTCTCCTCTCGCCTTCCCTATCATCAGTTGACATCAACAGTTAAAGGCCTTGGCAGAAAACCGAAATCACAGATAAAAAAGTAATACAAACAGAAAGCCTAATCCTGCTGCCAAGGAGCTGAACAGCAAAACTTTTATTGACTTTAGCCCGGGCCAGATTGGGCGCAGGCACACAGAAACTGGGACAAGTCACTATCTAGATTGTGTGAACCACAGTCTCAAGAGGTTGGGGAGAAGAGTTCCCTTTGGAAACATGTCCACCCAGATGTTGGAAACACTGGAGTTTCATAAGACTAAGAGAAAGAGACAGTTCCTGAATCTCAACTTCCCTCACAGACCTGTATGTACATTTCCTGGACAGCTCTAAAAAATATGTATCTTTCTCTTTTCAGTAGGTAGAAAAACAAACTTTAGAGACCACATGCTATGGTAGTTGCACATCCGTGCATGTGTACTTTTTCTGGAAGGATGGGCTGGAGAAATGAGGGTTTTGAACACTTATCAGAACTGTTGCATGTCCTTGCACCCTTTATCTCTGATATCTCTTTACAGGACACTGGTTTAATCCTGTGAACAGCCACTGCTGCAGGGAGGACACACTGCTGTATGTGGTCCTTTGTATTCTTACATAAAATAGAATTGTAGACTGGTTTGGATGGGAAAGGGCCTTTCAAGGTCATCTAGTTCAACCTCCCCGTGCAGGGAGCAGGGACAGCTACAACTAGAGCAGATTGCTGAGAGCCCTGGTCAACCTCACCTGGAATGGTTCCAGGGATGGGGCATTGACCACCTCTCTGGGCAACCTGGACCAGGGTCTTACCATCTCAAGAGTTTTAAAAGTCAGTACAAAGATGCTAAATTGGCCTCTGGTTCTATAAGGAGACAATGCAAGACGTGTTTCCTCAGCAGACCTGAATGACAACATTACTGCATTAAGCTTTACTGGAGGGATTTTTCTGCAATGGATTAATTTAATTTCCAGATAAAATCAGTTCCCCCATGACCGCATTTGCAACTCAAAGGGCAGGGACACAATCTTTTGTGCAGGTATGAAACAGAACTCAGGGCCAGGCATCCAAGAGGACACCACCAAATCATCCCTGCTGCCTCTTGCAGCAAGTTTCCTGGGCAGTCACCAAAGTCAGGGCACCAGCTCAGCCTGTCAGGCTTGCACCCAGGGTCACACAGAAACAGTGTCCTTCAGCTGGGGGATCTGGACACCATGCATTGGGTCAAGTTTCATTTCATCCTCAACCACGGAAGTAACCAGACTCTTGTTTCCATTGTATCTGAGAGGTCTCTGCTCATCCATGCAGTCCAGTGATCTCATCCTTGCTGATGGTCGCAAGATAAAATAAATTTATGGATTTAAGGATGATGAAAGTTTTAAAAACAAATTTCTTCTCGTCCCTCAAGAAATCTAAAAAAAATATTTAAATTGATGTATCAGCTTTCTGTTTTGTTTAAATGGTATCGCACAACTCCATTGCCTTCCTGGAAATATCACCCAAGAGCTGCCTCAACTGTGAACTGGAAGAGTGCTGATACAGTCAAAAATAAATCACGCAAATGATCCAGAGTGAACAGTTATTCCTATTCTCCTTATAAAAAGAATATTATCTAGTAAAAAACCAAAAAGCAAACAACAAATAATAAAATGCTGAGTTTCTTGGACCTGGCTATCAGTCCACTGGGTCAATTTAAGGATTTTGGTGAATATATTTCCTTTGTGCTGCTTGACGCCTGGAGGAGGAACTACTATAGCTCTTCCAATATTTTGCAGTGCAGTGTGTTGTTTTAAAAACAAAAAAAAAAAGGAATCAGATGGACCCATCCCTGGACTCCCTCCTCTTGTCCAGGCTGGCTGGGAGTCTTGCTGAGTCTGGCTGTTGGAAGGCAACCAATCCAGACCCATGCAGTCCTCCTTATAAACAACATTGTCCTCTTTAAGCATCATTAGCTTTCTGCTTTTTTTTGGAATGAAGACAAATAGCGAGTGGTCAACTGTCTTGTGTGAATTTCCACGATGTCATCAGAGCCATGACAATTCCTAGGAGGTAAAAAACCAGCCTGGGTATTCCATGTACTAAGCCTGCTGCAGAGAATTCTGCTAGGAAGGAAGACAGGAAAAGACAGAACAGGTAAAAAGATGTGTCTTAACCCCTCTAGAAACAGCAGGTTCATATTTCAGACCCCTGGGGGTCACAGACAGATGCATTTCTTAAAATGAGTTAAGAAGGCCCAAATACTGTTCACTGAGCAGATGTTCACCAGTTAATAGCAAAGACATGTTTGATTAATGCTGTTCTACCATATTTTTTTGCTGTATATTTAACAGCCTTGCCCTACAGAGCTGTAGGCTCCTCAGCTGAATTTCTGTCCAAGAGAAGAGTGCAAAGAAAACAAAGGACCAGCTTCTAGGTGTAAAACTCGTGTTATCCTCATAAAAACCATGCATCAGCACTGAAGCCAATAGAGAAACAACTTGAAATAAGGGAAAATCTGATGTTTCCTAGCCCTCTTCTGGCTGCAAATATGGTTTTGATAATCGTTGGCAAGGAGCTAAGAGCTGTTCCCCTTCCTGTGATCAGTGAGATTGAGGGTGGGCAGCTCACCATCACTGTGAGCCTATTACTTCCAGCAGAACAGGCATGAGTTCCCACAGATCTTATACACACCTTACATGACACGTGTGACCAGGATTTGGGAATCACATTAGCTCAAAAATTGTCTTATTGACCTGTTAATGAGTGGTGACACCTTCTCTCTGCTCAGTGTGCTCAGGACCAAACCTTGATGTTTGTTTCATACCACTGAAAAAAAAATAGAGCAATTTTGTCCGTAGAAACATCAGTGTTGGACATGAACTCAAGAGCAAGGTTGGCTTGACTTCAAGAAGGGATTGAAATCACCCCTGTGCCACCATAGCAGAACTGGTGAATTCAGTGCCCTTGCCCCAAGGCAGTGAATCTTCCAGATTTCCCTGATGAAAAGTGGGGAGAAGAATAAGTATTCAGAGACCAGAGAAGTCCTGTGGAAAGGGGAGCACTGGTTGATCTGATTGAACTTTCAGAGACTAGTGGAGCTTGTCCTGTGTGTGTGGAGACACTGATAGTGAAGAGAAACATCACAGTAGCAACATGGTTGGTCTCTGAATCTACCTGGGGTCTCGAGTGACCTGGCCAGAGAAGGAAATCTGGAAGTACAAAGGATGTCAACAAAGCTGTTGAAGGGTCTAGAGCACAAGTCTTGTGAGGACAAGCTGAGTGACCTGGGTTGTTCAGCCTGGAGCAAAGGAGACTGAGGGGAGACCTTCTTGCTCTCCACAACTCCCTGAAAGAAGGTTGGAGCCAGGTGGGGTTGGTTTCTTCTCCCAAGGCACAAGTGATAGGACAAGAGGAAATGACCCAAGTTGTGCCAGGGGAGGTTTAGGTTGAATATTAGAAAAAATGTCTTCCCTGCAAGGGTCGTCAAGGCCTGACCCAAGCTGCCCAGGGCAGTGGTAGAGACCCCATCCCTGGAGAAGGCTTCAAAGCTGTGGAGATGTGGTGCTGAGGGAGATCATTTAGTGGTGGTATGGCAGTGCTGGGTTAACGTTTGGACTTGACGATCTGAAAGGTCTCTTCCAACCAAAACAATTCTATGTTTCCGTGAGTCTATGAAAATCCAGATCTCACCACAACTGGATTAACACACACAAAGGCAGAGAAAGGGCCATACCAGCATGTCCCCAGGCTACTGGGCAGGGAGCACAAGACAAACTGCCTTGAAGAAAGGGCAACCCAAAAGCTTCTGCAGTATTTAAATCTGGTTAGTCCTTAAGCCCACTGGCTTCTTCCGGTCTGATGCACAAAGAGGGGTTTCATGTGCTCTGGATGTGCAGATCTCCAGGCTTAGCCTGTGCAGCAGAATTGACATGCGTGCACTCACTGCAAGCCTGGGACACATCCCTCATGAGTTAGCAACCTGGTGACGCAGGGCTGCTGCTCTCAGCGTATTTTTGCTAACCGCATCTGAATCATGTCAGATTCGAGGGTTGCTACTTCTGGGTAAGCCATCTGAAACTTAAACTGCGTCTGGGTAAATATTCACTGTTGTAGGAGGGTTTAAGTGGCTCTCACTGGAGAGAGAGTCTGGAGAGCTGGGAGTCATCTCTTGGAACGTGGCTTGTCGGGGTGCACCACCATCTGTCCACATGGTTTCAGTGGCAAGTGTGGGCTTAGTGCTGTTGCACGTGAAGAACTGGTGGCTTCCCAGAGGAGCAGGTGCTCTGAAAGCTTTAAATAGCTCTGCCACGTACTTCAGACATGACTGGCAGCACTCCTAGTATTCTGCCCTCTGTTATTTGGCCAAGATGCCTCAGTCTTTAACTGCCAGACTTGGCTATTTCAACCTCCAGCCTCCATATGTCACAGTCCTTCAGAGCATCACACCCCTGAGCCTTGCTTAACTCAGGTACGGCTCCCTGGGGTGCTGTTCAAACACGCCAAGGGAGGAGGACGTAATGAGACCCCATGGCAGGACATCTGTAATTTAAGCCAGGATTTGAACCCAGGCCTTGGCAGATGTCTAGGAGAATTTTGCCCAAGTGTGCTTGTTTTCCTCCATTCTTTTTCCAAGTGTTTGTTTCCCAGTTTGCACTAAATTTTATTGAAAACATCAGGCTAATAGCAACAGGGAGAGTGGTTGAGTAGATTTTGCCTCTTTTTCCCTTTTCTTTCTGGAATGCAGCCATCAAAATAAACATTAAATACAAAATGCTGGGGCTTGAGTTATTACTTGTGAGGGTGCTGGGAGGGAAATTTATAGCAACATTACTGTGTTTTGCTAGAAATCTCTTAATGCACCAAAGTGGAGAGGTGTGTGTGTTTTTTATTAAAATGTTACACTCTATAAATCTGAGCAGCAGGGAGGACACAGGTGGCCCTGGGGCTCAGCTGACTGGACTGTCATTTCTGACTTGGGGAAGGTCTGTCCTGCCCCATCCTAGCATCGGCACAGCCACCGGCTGTCTCTGGGACCCAGACTGCAATGGGTGCGGAGGCTCCGCATTTGTTTCGTCACTGTTGGCATTGTTGCTCTACTACCTCCTTTTTGACCTACTGATCTTAAACCACCAAAGGTGGAGGTTGGACTAGATGACCTGTAAAAGGTCCCTTCCAACCCAACCCATTCTGTGATTCTGTGACAGATGGCAAGTCACACCAAGTCATGACTCTCACCTTGATGGTGGGTTTCCTAATGATGTTATTCAGACACTTCAGACTTTCTCCTGCGTCCCATCTGCAACTGTGTCCTGATGAGAAGGTTTCATGGGTGGGTGAACCGTAAAAGCTGAAGATGGATGCTGGGTAGAGGTCTCAGACTATGGCAAGATCATTGGCCATGCAATTTGGAGACTGGGTGCAGACAGCAGGATTTCTGACCCAGCAGTCCAAATCACAGTGTCCTTATTTCTGTGGCTCTCTCTGGCTCCAGGGGAAGATGAAGAAGCTCAGGATCTGAGGAAAACCCAGCTATATGTGTCCCTGTGTCTATCAGTAGATACTTCTGCCTGAAACTCAGGGGCTGGCTGAGCCACTCATCTTGGAGGGTGGCTGATGCTGCTGAGCTGCTCACCGGAGAGAGGGGCAGAGGCCCACAGGACACACACACACTCCCCCCAAGCTCACAGTGGAGAGCAGATTTTGTGGTTTAGTGTGAATTCGGGCAATCACTTTTTTGAGACTCAAGTTTCTCTGCCTCAGCACGAGTCTTTACAATAAATAAGTGGCATACTCATGGGATGTACATCCAGGCTGCTCCACTGCTTGCAAAATTTCTTGGGTTGCTTGCTATAAGAAAAAGTGATATTTTTTTTCTATACGAAAGAGCACCTTTTCTAAGAAAAAGAACAGACCATCCTGTGAAGGTAATCTATGAACCCTGGGAACCAATCCCCCCTTAGTTAAGCATGACTCTGACACAATCAGCCTTGATCAGATTCTTTGCGGGAGCCCAAAAAAAAAAGGGGGGGGGGGGGGGGAAGAAAAAAGTTGAGGAAAAGTAACGTTCCTGGAAGGCTTAAAAAAATAAACAAGCAAACGAATAACAGAAAAGAAAAGGTCACAGCGATGGTCCAGGAGAATGGAGGAACAGCCTTGAGCCCCTGCTAGGAACCACATCTGCTCGGAGATCCCACCGCAGCGGCTGCGGGACCCAGCAGTGCTGGGAAGCTGAGCCCACCGGGGAGCTCCGGGGGGGCCGCCGGCGCCATCGAGCCCGGGCCCCCGTGGCCACCGGTACCGGAGTGGGGAGGGGGCAGCAGGGATGCAACCATCCTGCCCAGTGTCGCAGCAGAAGAAGCCGAGCACGTTATTGCAAATAGCCCTTGTCCTGCTCCTCAACCTTTTCGAGACGTTTCTGGAAGGGATTTTTCCACGTCTGTCCTGAACTCTCTCCCCTCCCCCGCAAAAAAAAAAAACATGTTCCCTTTCCTGTACCCCCCCCCGAAAGAACCGGGGGGAGCAGGGGGGGGGGGGGGGGGGGGGGGTGTTGGGGTGTTCCTCCTCCCTTTGCCCTGGAAACGGGCGCTCCGAGCAGCGGGATGCGGGTAAAGCCACTGTCACGGCCTCGGGACACACGTGGTAGTGCAGCTCCGAGGCTGCAGCCGTCGGTGGGTCAGTAGATTTTGGTGCAAATCACGCAGAAAATAAGCTTGGGCGCGGTACACTGACCGCCAAACATGTTGCTGTACTATCTGTACTTGGGATATGCTTATCATCAGGAAGAAAAAAAAAAAAAAAGGGTTATTATTCTTAGCAGTGGATCGGGAATTGCTTTTATTTGAGGAGATCTGCTCTTGTTTGGTTTCGGGGTGGGTTGGGGGAGCTGCTGGGAGATTCCAACGAGAAAGGCGGATTTTTTACAAACGACCCGGGGTGGAAATATCTGTCACAGCGTAAGGCGAGGGGAGGAACGAATCGAAATTCCCCGGCCGGGCGGTAACGGGGACGACGGGGCTGAACCGGCCTCTCCGCGGCAGCTCGGAGGGCATCGAGCCGGGCACCGCGGAGCGCGCAACAGGGCGTGGGGCCTCCGCCGCCTCTCTCCGAGCCCTGAGGGTCTCCTTGCCCTGAGTGTTTCATATCTGTAATTAAAAATACCGACGCTTCCCTGGGAGATTTTCCCACCCGCTCTCGGCAGCAGGCACCAGCTGCTCTTCACCGAGGGATGCTGGAGGTGGGTCGCCCGGCTGGGTAGGGGGGGGCACAGACGATCCCGGATGTCCCCAGCGTCTTTGCTCTGCCTGCCTCAGCGTGTGTGTCCCCCGCTCCTCCTCCTTCTCCTCGGGCTGTCCCGGCTCTGCCCTGCTCGGAAAGGTCGGGGGGGGGCCCTATCTCCGCGCTGACAGGTGCACCAGCTGCCGCCGGATGCCTTCGGCTCCGAGCCCCTCTCCTCCCTGACCTCTTTGTTTCATGCCCAGGGCAAAGAGGACATTCCCAGGCCGGCGCACCCCATGGGGAAATGCCTCCCCCCGCGCCGTACCCCGAAATGCCACCGGCGCCGAAGGCTGCCCTTTTCCTGTCCCCGGGACCGGAGCCCAGTGCCTGGGGCGGCGGGTCCTCCTGGTCCCCCGGGACAGCCCGGATGGTACCCAGGGCGCGGCGGCGCATCCCTCGGGCCCCGCCGCCTCCCTCCGCTCCCCCGAGCTCTGTCGTGCACCCTCCCGGGAAGCCCCTGGCAGAAGCCACGGGGCAAGCCTGGCCGCTAGCCCGCCGTGGCGCCCGGAGAGCCTTCGAGCCGTTCTGCCTTCCCCTCGCCGGGGCTTCCGATTCAGGCAAAAAGTGGCCCCCGATTTCAAGGCCGGGTCTGGCGAGGTCACACGCAAACGGAAAATATCGAGGAAATTAATAGCCAGTGGATTTTTTCCCCGCAGAAAGGAATTTGAAGATAGCCACTAAAAAATTCATATTAAATATAGATACCCTTCCTAAATCACATCCAGGGGTACTTGGAAGGGGGACGACGTGCGCGGAAGGATTTTAACCCAGGCCAGCGCGACCGTCTAAGTCCCGGCCAGGGTCCAGAGGAGACCGCCCGGCTCAGCCCGGGCCGGGGCATCCGGGGAGCGGAGCGGGGGCCGCCCCGACTCCGCCTTCCCATTGGCTCTCACGTAGTGGCGTCACCGGTGGCCCCGCGATGCCAAAAGCAGTGGTTTTCCATGTGTTTTTCTGGGGACGGTGTAGGGGGAGGACGAGGACGACGGGTTTGGGCTGCTCCGGAATGTCCGGGCTTCGCTGTCAGTCCCGATGGCGGCTCGGCGGAGCGGGCTGAGCTGCCGAGCCGGCCTCAGGGGCTGCGTGCGAGAGAATGTGAATAAATGCCCTCCGCTGCCTGCACCTGGAAGCGAGAGTGGCAGTTCCTGGAAACAAAAAATGGAAGGTAAAAAAATTACAATAATAAAAGAATACATAAAAAAAAGAAACTATAAAATAACATAAAAAAGAAGAAAAATAAAAATATTAAAAATTAATTAAAAAAATTAAGGAAGGAAAAAAAAAAGAGAAAGCTTGTCTGGGAAGCCTGAGCAGAGCCCTGTGCTCGACCGATCCCCGACCAACGGCAGGGAGTCCCCCGGGGCCGCACAAGCAGAGCAGCCCCGGCCTCCCGCTGCCGTCTCCCGGCGTGTGCCGTGGGGAGAGGCCCCGAGGGGTCCCCATCTCGTCCCCCCATCCCCAAGCGGGCACCGTGCAGCCCGGTCACCGGCAGTGGAGGACAGCCCGGGCCCGGCTTGCCTCTCACCCTGCGTCCGAGAGACCAAGCAGGTGCCCTCTTTTGGTGAAAACATAGAGATAAAGACACGTGGCTCCGCACTCGTATGGATCCACAGGGAACGAACCGCTCCCAAAGCAGGGAGACAGCCCGGGCTGTGGAGCGGGGCCGGGAGGAGCTGCGGAAAGGTTGCGGAGCCAGAGCCTGCGGGGAGCAGAGTCCCGGAGTGGGTTTGGATGCCCCGTTGAAGTGACGATACAAGGCAGCGGAGGGAACTCCAGCGCTCCGCAAGCCCCTTCGCGACACGAGGAGAGTGTTTTACTCACAATCGAAATCTCGTATATATTGCACGGACGTTTGTCCCCTAGAAAAGGAGCCGAGGGCAGGAGAGCAAAGCCCCCGGCCCGGCACGGTGCCCTGCGGGTGGTAGGTACCGACGGGACTGTCGCTGGGCAAACCGTGCTCCCGAAATAAAGATCCAACCATCGTTCCGCTGGGAAAACAAAACAGAACAGAACAAAACAACACAACAACAACACATTTGGGGAGATAAGCACGAATCTTTTTTTTTCCCTCTCCCCCTTCCCCCCCCTCCCCCCGCCTGAACTGGTGTCATAAATAGACCTCCGTCAGATCCCGTCCCAGTACAAAAGGAGCCCTGAAGTGACCACACAAACCAGCCCAAGGGGGAAACAAACTGGAGGCGGTTTCCAAGAGCAGGGCTCTGAGAAAGAGCCTGGAGGGAACTGGGTGAAGGATGCCCCCTCCTCCATCTTCCTCCCCAGTGGCATGATTCCCAGTCCTTGAACTGAGGTATTTTCTTTCCCACCGCCCGGAGGGAACTGGACGGGGGGATCTGGGGTTGTCCCCCCCACCCCACCGCTGCGACGGCTCCAGCCACCGGCATCAGCCCCGGGCCAGTGCGCCAGAAGGACGGTGAAGGCTTGGAAGGGACACGGCAGGTCTCTCGGCGGCGGCTGGGAAAGCGGACAACCTCATTCCTGTCTCCCCCTCACGCCGCCGCCGGACCCCTGCGAGAGCCGAGCTGGTCCCCGCCGTCCCCGCGGCTGCCCTCTCCCCGCAGCCCCGCGCTGCTGCTCCCGGTGTGCAGGGACCAGCGTGTACCACTGCCTTTCCCCTGGGCGTGACACAAGCCTGAGTGTTTAAATCGCACGGGAATAAAGGTATTTTTTTCTTGCAGAGATCGCGATGTAGGATCCGCTACCGCCTGCGCCTCGCAACGGGTCCTATCCCGAGAGTGATGCCCGCTCCTGGCCCGGTGAAAATGAAACGGATCCTCGCAAACACGCCAGGCAGGGCTGCTCCTTTCTCGCTGGGGTGAGGGGACACCCGGCTCTCTCCCGAATCTGGAGACCCGGGGCTGATTCCCCCCAGCAGTCACTAGCTCAATGGGAGCTACTGCTCCCCTAAACGCGGGGCTCTTCCCTGGGCTCCTTCAGTCCTGTGTGGGAAGGCACCCTCGGGAGTGACTCCTTCCAAACCCGACAGCTACTGTACCTGAAAATGACCTCAATATAAAGCACGTTTGGCAGCCGGTTGCTGCGGAGCGCGAACCGTTCGGCCGCTCTTTCTCCCGTCCCTTTCGGGCTCGTTTGGTGCAGAGACGGGGCAGGTTTGGGGTCACTCGAAGGAAAAATGAGGAGCTCGGCTTCCAGGAGGTGCGTGTCTCCCTTCCTGCCCCTGCTTTGCCGATCCCGTCTCCCGCAGGCAGGGATGCTCCCCTGCCTTCACCCCCCGGAGCCGGCAGCTCTGCCGGCGGAGGGGCGGCGGGGACCGGGAAGGCAGAGCCCCACCGCCGGCCCCATAGCCTCGTTTCGTTAAAATTCAGCCGGGAGGGCAGCTGCAGGCTCCCCGTTTGCTTTTCGGTTCATGAGGCTCCGCTCCCAGCTCACGTGGGGCTGGGGGAATCCCCCGTCAAACTTGCTAAAAGGACTTCACCCCAAAAAAATAATAATTAAAAAAAAAAAAATACCAACGCAGACAAACGAAAACTGTCACGAAAAGCGATTCCCCTGTTGTCATTCCCCACCACCCCCGCCAGTTCGCCAGGTATTGGCGAGCACCCCGGTAACGATTCCCAAATTAACCTCCCGCTTCCAGAGATGCAATTTGGCCATTGGAGAGAGAGGTTTTATTGCGGTCCTTTCCACGGGGCCGCGGATTAACCTTGATTGGAAATTAATGGTCTTTTCGTTAAAGTTTTAATGCAAGGAGGGGTTGGCGGAGCGCTCTGAGCCAGGTAGCCCCCGGGCAACCCGTCTTCGATTCCGCTAAGCCAGAAAAAAAAAACCAATAAAAATTATACATGTATGGAAAAAAAAAAAAAAAAATAGATAGAAAATCCTCTCCTCCCCGGAATCTCCCCCTTTAGTTTTTGTTCTTGCTATTCTTTAACTTCGCCTAAGAGAAATTCCGAGGCCGCAGCATCGAGGGCTGCCCTCGCATGATTTCTTTCAGGCTGCTGCTTTCGTTCGCCAAAATAATTTCTGGGGAAGTAACTGTCTGGGAAAAACAAACAAACAAACAAACAGTCAAACAAAACCCACGTATTTAACGAGCTCACACACCCAAATACTCTCCTCCGTGTGCTCGGCTGCGAGTTCGAGGGTGCGGGAACCGGGGATGCGGGTACCGGCAGCGCCCCGACTACTTTGGCCGCCCCAAAGTGTTTTTTAAGGAATATTATCCCACACTGAGTTGGTTTTGCCTTTTATTAAATAGTGGGCATCGGAGGCAGGAGATCGGGGGTGAGGGAGTTTGGGAGGCAGAACAGACGAGGAAAGAATTAAGCAAGGTAATAAGGAGAATAGGAAGGTAAATCCGCTTGAAAGCTTTCTTGGATAAGAAAGCAGAAAGTTTTGCTCTGAGGGGGACTCGCAAAATGGTTTGAAATCGAGTAAACGAATCCGTCTCTGGCTGTTTCTTAACGACGACCTCACTAGAAATCCATTCTGCTTTGGGGGGGAGCAAGGGGCGGGAGGGGGATGTTCTGGTTAGATCCCGAGCTAATGGAAACGGTGATGCTGGGCTTGCTCCTGGAGTAAAGCTCTGTGGGGGAGGCGGTGGTGGCCACAGCCCCCCCTTTCCGAGCCGTCGTCCCGGGGGCCGTACCCTCGCCCCACCGCACCGCTCTCCCCAACCCCGAACACCCAGATATCCACACCCAGATGAAAGCCACGAGTGTCCCCTATCTCTGCACGGGGGGGAGAAAGCCGGGGGGAGAAAGCCGGGGGGGAGAAGCGGGGGACACATGGGCCAGGTCCCGGTGGGAGCACACTGGGAGCCCGGAGCTGCCGACGGTGCCCCCGCAGCCAGCTCCGCTGCGGCCCCTGCCCCCGAAGGGGTTAAGGGCCTTCTTTTCTTCCCTTCCCTTTCTTTTTACTCTCTTTCATTTTCTCTTTATTTTATTTTCTCATTTCTTTTCTCTTTTTTTTCTCTTTTTCCCTTTCTTTTTTTCCTTTCATTTTTTCTGTTTTTCTTTTTTTTTTTTCCCTTTTTTATTTTCTCCTTTTTCCCTTTCTTTTTCTTTTTTTTTTTTTTTTCCCTTCCTTGTTTGTTTCTTTTTTGTTTTGTTTTGTTTTTTACTGAAGAACTGTGGATGTAGTTTGCGTAATATCTTTATTACTGAAAACTTCAAGGTAAGCGAGCAATAGAAACCAGATGTGGGGAAGGCAGGGTAAGAGTAAGTGTAAGGGGTAGCAGGAGTTAACCAGGGGAGGAGGGGAATCAGGTTGAATGGCGGGAGCGGGGGGTGGGGGGGGTGGGAGAGCGACGGAAGGTGAGTATTGATTTATTTTTAAGCCCTTTTTGGGTTGCGATTGACCCCTCAAACCAAAAAGGGTTCCTGCCAGCTTCTGTCCCTTCGCGAGTTCACCTCTGGCCGTCCCAGAATTTTGTGTGCTTGACGACCCTCTTAAAATCTTTCTTTGTTGCCCTCCCGCTTTTGATCCAGTTGTTTGACACCTGGAGGGAGCACTTTTCCCGAGGTAAATAAATAATGATGTGTAGAGAGCTTGGCTGGTGATGTGCTGGGCGACCGCGGCAAAGGCGTGCCCAGAGAGGCAAACGGCGCTGGGAGAGCTGTCAGCCCTGAAAGGGTTAATGGAGGGGGAGGCTTAAAGATCTATAGCTGCGGGGACAATTCGGATGGCCTTTAACAGAGAGGAGGGGGGCCGCGGGGGTCCCCGCAGCTGGGGGCAGCGAGCAGTGGGGAGGGCTGGGGAGAACCGAGCGTGTCACGACCATTAAATCGTCCCCGGTGCGGATCCCACATCCATCCCTTCGTGGCATCTGTTTGATTTTCTGGTTTTAAATCATAAAAACTTTCGGGGTTGTTGTATTAGTATTTATTAGCATTTTAACGCAAAAGATAGATATGACCTCCACCTCGCTCTGCTTCCACCCCACCCCATATACACACACCCCTTCCCGGGCCCCCTCCCCTCCACTGTCATCATCTACATATTAATTGGGGGAGAGGTCTCTCTCTCCCTGTTTTTTTTCTTCCCCCCCCCCCCCTTTTTTTTTTTTTTTTTTTCCCGTTTTTTTTTTTCCTCTTTTTTTCCTGTGTGGAAGAGAAAGTGCGGAGAAGAGCTTCGGTAGAGTGTGGATAGTTTGGAGGGAGAGACGAAGGGCAAGTGTGTGTGTGTGAGAGAGAGAGAGGGAGGGAGAGGGAGGGAAAGAAAAAGACCCTTTTACTGTGCGAGATCGTAAGGGGGTTTGGAGATCTGGTCAGCTTTCAAGAACATCTGAATCCTCTTAGAGCTCCCTGGCCCAGCTGTGAGTGTGTGTCTATGCGAGAGGGAGAGGGAAAGAGAGGTTCCTGGTGCCCCTCCAAGCGCATTAAGGACACTCGGGCCTTTTAATTTTAGGAATGAATGCTGATACTTGTGTTTCTTATTGTGATCCGGCTGCCATGGATTCCTACTACAACGCAGCCTCCCAGGGCACAGAAGGCTCCTCGCCTTTTAGGGCATTTCAAGCAAGTGACAAGTTCAGCCCTACTTTCCTGGCCAGCAAAGGACAAGGCTTTGGTGACAGCAGCACTAAGTGCCGGAGCCGCTACAGCCAGCAGGAATGTCAGTCCCTGGATGGCAGCGGGCAGGCTCCCGGGGCTCCGGCCTCCTTTAACAAATACCCTCCGCAGCAGCAGCAGCAGCAGCAACAGCAGCCGCCGCCGCACCTCTACATGCAGCGAGGCCCCTGCAAAACCCCCCCGGAGAACAACCTCAAGCTGCAAGAGAGCAGCGGCCACAACGGAGCTCTGCAGGTCTCCTGTTACGGTGAGTCCGCGGCGTGCGGCGGGGCGACCACCGGAGAGAGACGCCCGGGGTTGGAAAGGGGGATGTGGGGTGGTTGCGGGGGTGGGGAAGCTGGGGTGGCTGCCCCCGGGACAAGTCCTCCCGGGGGTCAAGGAGACCTTGCCTAGCTCCGGCGTACTGACTACAGCCCCATTCCGCTGCGGTGCGGGGCTGGGGACCGCTGGGCCTCCACCCCCCCTCACCCCCCCTAATACATTTATTCCCAGACAGATCTAGGAGGTTTATTCCCTCCCCCCCCCGCATTCCCACTTTGACGTGATTTTAATTGTAATTTCTGAGCGGGGACGATGCGCTCCGTGCACTGAGCAATGCAGGGAAATCCGGAGTAAACGGGGAGAGAAGCGGAAAGAGAAAGAAAGCGGACCGCACAAAATACTCTCTGCAAGGACCCTCTCCCAGAGGGAGAATTTCTGGGAAATTTCACCGATGTCTTCGCTTTACGTTGTAACGGTCTTTTCCACTTTCCTTCCGCTCACTTTCTTCCCTAATTGTCAGTCCCCTAACTGATTTCTGCCCGGCTGCAGATAATCCATTCGCATCCTCTCCGCGGGTCATTAGCGGTAATTAAGACAGTTCCTTGCGCTGGCGCTCGGCGGGTCAGACTGGAGCGGGGTCACTTCGCGTGTCTTTTCCGAGCGTGGCTTTAAAAAGTTGGGTAGGTTTTTTTTGTGGTTTTTTTTTTTTTTTTTGGGAGGTTTCCACTGTATCGTGGAGATTAGGGAAAAGAAAAACAAAACAACAAAACAAACCCCGAAAGAAAACACCACCACACCGAGGAAAAAAAAACCAAAAACCAACAAACACTAAAACACACACAAAAAAACCCCAACACCACAAAACTCAGAACAACAAAAAAGCTAACAGACAAACAAATTAACACTCCAAACAGTTTTTCCGAAGAAAAGAAGGTGGAAATGAAATTTCTTCCTTTCCTTCCCCGTGCTCCCGTTGCGGGTGCAGAGAGGCTGCCCCGGCCCGGGCTCAGCGCGTCCTGCTCACGGGAGCCTCCGTGCCCCCATCCCCGATGTCCCTCTCCACCGGGACCCTGCCTGGCAGGGACAGCGGCGGGGCCGTGCCGGGGTCTCCAGAAGCCCCTAATCCAGGCGGTGACTGCGGAGCGGGGCCGCGGGGAAGCCGGGAGAGGCCCGGGTCGGACCGCTGGGCTCACCTCTAGGCTCTGGCCGTCATTCTGGGCACTCTTTAGCCCCTTTACTTTCCCTTTCCCCCATCTCTAGATTGAAAAGCAGGCCGAGGTGCCTTCTCGCTGTGCGTCGCCCAAACCCCGGCGTGCCGGGCCGCGTCTAGGCGCCGTCCATCGCCTTACACGTGCAGCCAAGGTATCCCCGCACCCTTCCCTGTCCCCGCATCCATGCCCACACACCCGGTCCCCCCCTCTTACGGGTGACTCCTTTCAGGCGGACAGGATATTAAGACCTTCTCTCCAGACAGCCGTGCCCGGGAACAGGAGGCAGAGTCCGGCCGCGCTCTGCCGGGCCGGGGCCCCCAGGGATGGGCACGGTGGGGCCAGAGACCCTCTCAGCTCTCCCCGCCGGGAGAATCGGGAGCACAGGGACAGCATCACCCGCCCAACCCTTCCCCAGGACTATCCCGGCCGCTCTGACCCGCCATCCGCTCCCTGCTAACCGGCTCTCTTGTTTTTGTAGGTTGCAAAGCCCAGGGCGCCGGCTTAGCCTGTGATGACACTTTACAACTCCCGGTAGAGCCCCACACGAATTTATCACCCTCATTAACATTGCAAGGGGGTTCCCCCGATTTCTTTTCAAGCGGGGGGGCTGTTCTGGACTTCAGTGGGAGCCCCGCGTCCGTGGCGGATGGCCCAGACCCGCGATCGTAGCGAGCGCCCTTTGTGATGTGGCTAGGGACGTTGATAACAAGAGACACATGGAGCCGCAAGGATAATTAATAGCAAAATAGTAATAATAACCACCACAATAATTTATTGGAGAGAGAGAGAGAGACTCGCTAATAACAGCCAGGTCGGGGTTTCGCAGAGATATTGCAGCTCCCGTAGACGCCTCTCCGCCTGCTTCCAAACGGCGTCGTGCCCCGGAAACCCTCGCGACCGGGACATCACCGAGCCCGGGTAAATACCGTCGGCGTGGGTGAGAGAATGGAAGAGCGAACCGTCCTCTAGCTCTGCAGCGGGAAACTAACGTTCAGGCGGGTGGGGAAAGCCGCGGGAGGGTTTTGCTGGGGTAGCCGGGGAGCAGGCGGCTGCCCCTGTGCCGCCCGCCGAGCCCCCGAGGCCGCTCCGGTGCCGGTTGCTGCCGTGCGCGTTGTGCAGGTGGGGAAGGGGAGGCCGAGAAGGATGCTGGAGTGGTAGGACGCCGTGCCCGTAAGTCCCTCAAACTAAAAATCAACATCCACCACCCCCCAAAAAAAAAAATAAAAAAAATAGCGGGAGAAATAATCCGAGGGCAACAAAACGGTTGGCGGCCGGAGTTGCTCTCGGAGCTGCTGCGGATCCACTGCCGATCCACTGCCTGGACTGCTCCCCACACTGCCCGGAGAACATCCCGCAGCCGGCTCTGGGCCCCGCCTGTCCCCTCTCACTTGCAGAGTCCCCGGTAGAGCCGAGGACGATGGGCACCGGCGAGAGAGTGGGAGAGGTGTCCTCCCCGTTTTATTTTTTTTCTTTGTTTAATTTTAATTCTCTAATAAAGAAGTCGTTTCGAGTTATAAAAAGCCCGTGCCTGCCATCTATTGCTCTCGGCTTCTATTTCTAGTTCTAAGCCCTTCCATCGCATTGTACGGATAAATATAGGCCGGGGAAATTTGCGGCCGTAAATACACGGAGGACACGAGCGGCAGTCGCCGAAGAGTTTCCAGCCGGGCTGCGCGCAGGGCCGGGGGCACCGGGCGGCCCTGGCTCCCGGTTGGGCTCCCTTCAGCCCCCTCGGAGCGACGGCTGCGGGCTTGGCCCTGGAGGGGTTACCGGGTGGGGTGGGGTGGGGTGTCCCCGCCGCTCGCCCCCCACCCCCGCCTGCTAGGGGCCAGCGGCCTCGCACGGCTTTCCCCGACGTAAATAGGGGTGCGGGTTATCCCGCAGAGCGGCACCGGCAATTAAAGGCGAAATCTTAAATAAGAGCCCTCAGAGCAGGTTATATATCTCGGCTTAGGAGGGGGAAAAGCTTTCGAATGATTTATGCGCTGCAGTAATCTGGCTTCCTATTTCTACTGCGTGGAACTGAAGTAAGTTATAAGTCTTGAAACATCTGTATGCATACACCCATATACACGCAGAAATATATACGTATATTGCTGTCTAGAAATACCGTCTAGAAAAAACATCCCTTTGGGTAGTGAAGGCGAATGCGATGGGGACGTTCGCTCAAACGGGAGAAAGGAAACGGGCTTTCTCTGACAGAGGAAATTCTTTAAGTGCCGGGTTATGCAAATAACGACCATTTCTTTTATTTAGCGAGCAAATAAAATGTACAGCCTAAAGTGCGTTATTAATAGAAGTGAGGAAAGCAACTGCCGTAGGAATCGGAGGCTCGCTGCGTGCTTTTTTTAAATTGACACTTTTAATGCATTTCTCCTCCTCCTCCTCCCCCCTAACGTAACGTAAACTGCAGGCACGGCAGGAATAGTCGTGTGTGTGTCCCCCCCCTCCACCTCCCGTGAGAGGCCGCTCGCTGCCAGGCCCTCGGGGCTCCCCGCGGAGCCCCCGCCCATGTTCAAGGTCTCCGCGGAGCCAGGGAGCGTGTGTGGTGGTGGGGACACCGTCAGCATCTTCCCCCTTCCCGGCTGCAGACACAGCCTCGAGCCCGGGCCGGGATAAGGGACCAGGGCCTGCGTGCCCTTCTTTCCCGGGACTCTTGCAGGGGTCCTCCACATCGACCGATGCCGTGCTCCCCGCATCGGCGTCTGACGGTGTTACGGGCCCCCCCCCCCCCGGGACTCCCCCCCTTGCTGCGCATCTCCGCTCGGCCACCGGCCGAGGGGTGCGGAGGGGCTTTGGGAAGGCGAGTGAGTCCCGGGCTGCGGCGGCCGTCCCGGTTCTGCTCCTCTTCTTTCACCCCGCGGCTTTGATCTCGGCTCCTTCCCCGGGGTGTGCGCGGAGTCCACCCGCACCTCTCCCCGCCGGGGTGCGGGGCGAGCCGCAGCGGGAAGACGCTGCTGTCTTGAACGCCTCGGGGAGAAACGGCAGAGTATAAAGGGAGGGAGGGGGAAGAAGGGGGGACCGGAGCCCGGAGGGCATCAGGGCGGAGAAGCGAGGGCGGAGGGGAGAGGAGCGGAGCGGAGCGGAGCGGAGCGGAGCGGAGCGGCGGGACCGGCCCCTTTTCCCGGTGCCGCGGGGACGGCTGCCCGGCTCGGCTCGGCTCGGCTCGGCTCGGCCGCCGGCTCCCGGCGTGCCGCTGACGCCGCCCTGGCAATCGCCCTCTCTTTTCCACAATAGGGCCACCAGATCTGCCATTCAAGGGCTCCGGCACCCTCCCAGGGAGGGGAGGGAGCTCTCGCCGGGAGTTTGGCTAAGCCTCTGTCTGAACAGACGCTGTCGGAGGTGCGGGCTCTCCTCCGCGGAAACCGGCGGGATTTTCTCAGGGAGCAGGACGCGCAGGTAGGGCTCAGACGCTCGTCACCCCGGCCGCGCAGGAAGGTTTACTCGGCGTCTCTCTCAGGGAAAAGAAAAAAAAAAAAAAAAGAAAAAAGAAAAAAAGAAAAAAAGTTTTGCGCTTCTCTTGCCTTTGGACGGTAGATCTGGCTGGAGGCTTTTACAGGATTCCTGACCCGAGCTGTTTATAACGCTCATGTGTCAAAGGGCCGGGAGCCTCCCTCCCCCCTGTATTCTTGCCGCTCCTTCCTCGCAGGAAGGTTTCTTTTCGCACTAGAGCTGTTTATTTTCGACTTGTCCGCTGCCGATGGGGATTAACTCCGCTTTAGCCCTGCCCAGCTTCAGCACACGCTTGTAACCCCGGCAGAACGCGGCCGGCAGCGAGAAGGGCGCGGAGAGAGGGACCGAAAGAGTCTCGCAACTTTTACTAGACTTAATTGTTTTGAAAGCAACGCAGCGCGAAGCAGACGAGGAAAAAGACTGATGGGGAGAGAGATTTGGAGCTGCTTACGGCGTGCGTCTTTTCCTAAAGCTTTGGTGTAGGAGTCCTATTAACAGTCTGTGCCGATGGCAGATAACGCAAACGAGCTTTGTGTGCGTGTGTGTGTTGTTATCTGGAGCTGCAGGCTGTTTATTTTGTGCAGCCTTTTTGTTTTTCGAGGGTACGTTCGGTGTGGTTGCATGACTAACTGGCTGGAGTGATTCACTGGCTGCTTTATGGGTGACTGCTCAAAACAAGTTGTGAATCAAAAGAGATTTCTTTGGCTGTGGTTTCTAACCTCCCAAGTCAAATGCACTCAGGGTTTAAGGGGAGCTAATGTGCAGACTTCAGTCCCTCAGATCTCGGAGATTTATTCCTTTTCCAAGCCGTGATGAGTTTCCCCTGTAGGAGGGAGGTGGTGTCTGGGAGGCTCCGAGCCAAGGGCTGCTGCTAAAGGACATCTGCAGCCATAGGCCTGTCCATTCGGTCACCCTTTAGCCAGTTTTGCTCCCTGGAGTCCTTAAGCTGCTTTATTATCTTGTTCAGGGCATTTGGGGAGGTGTAGCCATTCTCAGGTAAAAAGCATGATGCATCCTGTGTCAGCAGGAGACTTCTCTTCCCATTTTGCAATCAGAAAAAGTGAAGCTCCGAACCTCAGCGAGTGGCTTGTGCAAGGCAAAGCTGTCCCCACTCAGTGGCATCAGTGTGACCTTTCTGGGGCCGTTGCTCCATCAGAAGGAGGTTCTCGGGGGGCTGGGGACTCCACTGGTGCAGTCTGAAAGGTCGTGGAGTATGCGTCCTGTGTTTGACTTTGGAGGGGACTGAACTTCGGTTTCCTGACAGCCAGGTCCTTACTCAGTGCCAGAAGCTGTTGCAGTTGGTGTGTTCTCATACGCTTAGGTCTCTCAGTATAGAAAATAGGCTCAACCTGCCACATTAATGGTCTCATCTTTAAAAGACATCTCATTGACGTGGCAACCTGTATTGGCCAACATAAGATATGGGTTGGTCACTGCTTTTCAGAAAATGCCAAGAAATCCCTGCCCCAGAAGTCGTATGTTTCTGAGGTATTCCTCCTGCACACTTGGAAAAAAACCCACCCAGCTATCTCAATTGTTAATCAGCACAGGTCTAATATCTTTATATAGGTATGTTTTCAAAAGGAAAAGATAAATAGTTACGGATTAGGAGAAGTCTGATCAGTGATACAGGTTATATAGGACCCCTGTGATTTCAGAAGCATTTACTAAGAACTGGATGGGAACATTTCCTATGAATCAAGCCTTAGAGTAATTTACCATTGTTATACATCTCTCAGCTGCCTCAACTTGTAAATGAAAGTTCCTGAGTAAGGGAGGACAGCTACTTACATGTATTAAATAAATAACCTCCACTTTTTTTTCTGTGTAAGTTCAGACGAATCAATGTTACTATTTGTACTGATGAATCTGCTTGGCCATGTTTTCATTCCTGCTTGCAAATCATCATATTTTGACTGTCACATAAGTAGATATGATGTGAAAGAGAGTTTGTGATCACCACGGTATTTCTAGCATTGGTTTTTGATCAAAGGCAGACGGGTCATGGAGGGAGGAAGGAACAGAGATGAATGAGGAGAGGCAGGGGAAGAAGAAGAAGAGATATCTTGGATGGGAGATGGGCAGTGTCAGACTCGGTACTATTATGGAAGGTGGTCTGATTTTATGGACTATATAAGTATGAATCCACCAGCATCAAATTCTTTATCTCTCTACTGAGGATAGCTGTGATTCAGTATTTAGTAGCTGCTGTCTTCAGGTCCCAGCAGGTTTTATCCGTGACAAGATGATATTTCATGAGCTATGGTTTCTCCTTATCTACCCCGATCGAAGACCATTGCATCGTCTAACTAAGCAACTAAATGCCTATTTACATCTGATAAATATTTTTTTTTTAGTGATAAGGATTTACCCTGTTGCAGTTAATCTGCTTGCTGGAAGTAGATGGTTGAATCAGTATTATATCTAAATATATTCTTTATTAGCAAGAACTGTGTTCATTAGCTGTAAGGCAAGTGGGTTTTCATCTGGTGGTGGAGCCTGAGAGGTAAACTGATTTAGTCACTGATAGATACGCTGTGTGCTGAGGCTGGATGAAATCTCTGAGGGAGGGTCTTACGGAGACAGCAACCACCTTTAGGCAGTGAAATTCTGCAAACACCTCAAAACCAAAGGAGCAGAAAAACCAAAGTCATCAGAAAGTGAAAGGCCATCAGAGAAGTGTTACCAAGGGGAAATGAGGAACCTGAGGAAGAGACAGAACAGACATTTTGGGAAGGCTTATGACTGGGGGAAATAAAAGAAACTCGTCATGTCTCAAAATAACCATATATATTACATATTTAATAATATCTGGTTGCTGTTGTGTTTGAGGAGGCATGGCTTTGTGTGTAAGCACTGCTGCATGACAGAGATACCTCAGGTCTCATCATTCCCTCTCTGCAGTGGACGGTGCCTCCTTGGGACTTCAGATACCAGCCGATTGCTTCAGTTGGGAGCAGTAACACTGCTGTTGGGGTAGGGTGCAGCTTCCAAAGAGGGAAACTGGGGAAGTCTATTCTGGATATGATGATCTTAGAGGTCTTTTCCAACCTAAACAATTCTGTGATTCTATTCATTCTTTTGATGCAAGAGGGATCAGATAACAGAGGTGCTTGCAGACATGGAAAGTAAAAGGAATTCACAGCAGAATCAAAGCAAAATGAAACAAAGTTGTAAACTGTGCACAGGGAGAGAGGGCAATATTGGGAATTTTCCCAGAAAGGGTCGAAAACAGTCAGAGAATGACTCTGTGCTTGGACAGTGCCCAGAGAGATCCAAAGGCGCAGCTGCAAGACCCCGACTCCGTGAGGTGCTAGGGAACATGCGTGACACAGGCCAGAAGATATTTCACAGAACAGGGGAAACGGGAAAATGTTGTTCAGCCTGAAACTTAATAGGAGGCCTGAGGTTTCTGGAAGAGCATAAAACCATCTCAAAAAGGAAACCAAAGGCTCGTCAGGGTGCCGGCCTGCTGGGAGTGGAGTTGGTCTCAGGCTGATGAGTCTGCCAGGCAGGACTTCTGTCGCCTGTAGGTGACCCACAGCATCAGGTTTTTCCAGCCCCGGCAATGCCACTTGAGAAAGGACCCCATGGGAGGCTGACGTGTGTCCGTTCCCACCATGCAGCTGGCTGGAAAGAGGAGCCGGATGGAGCTTTGCTCTGCAGAGCTTGTTCACAGAGAAGAGCCTGAGGCCAAATGCCGGGGCAGGGGTATGCTCTGTAGCCTCATTCAGGAGGCTGCAAGACCTTCTGGATCACCGCGTGGTTCTTTTCCAGCCTTCCCTGGGATGGTGCATGTCCAGACCTCATCCTGGAGTGGAGTCAGGAGCACAGCTGTGGCAAGGACCCATACCTGAGAGCTGAGAAGCGCTTCATTATAGACATAACCTGGCTTATCAAGATTTGGTCTGAACCTTCATAAGCAGATTGGAGCCAGATATCAGTCTGAGCTAGACAGGACACAGCCAAATGCTAGAAGGCAAGAGGAAGAAGAGACCCACCTAAATTGGCAGAGGAACCGCAGACATTTGGTGTTCCTCATGTCTCTAGATGCCAGTAAGGACTTCCAAGATAAATAACCAATGGACCAATTGCTAGACACTTAGGCAGATTGTGCAGGAGGCCAGAAGCACTCCGTGAAGTTGTGGGATTTATGGCGGAGCATAAATATTGCATTTCAGCCCTTGAACAGAAGTTGGAAAGCTACTGGTGGAAGAGAGGGAGGCTGGTTGCTTTATATAGATATAGGGTCTTGTGCTAGAGAGAAGACTGTTTCCATCCAGTTCATACCAGTAGCAGAAAAAGGGACTTATGCAGGACTGAAAGCAACGGGGGATTATCTACATCAGACATGAGTGCAGCGGGTCGGTTAAGCACAGCTCTGATGAGTGGGGAAATATCTGCAGTGAGGGTTGTTATAAATACATGGCTGGCCAGGGCAAGACCTTATAAAAATCTACTGAAAGGCTCAAACTCAACTCGGGAAACAGGAGGACCTAGAGCTGCACAGGACCAAGCTGAGTGATGCTGTATTTTGGTTGGAGTTGAGGCTGTAGCAAGGCTTTGTGATGCCCAGGGCTGGATATTAAGCTGGTGTTCAGAGAACCCCGGTCTTCCCTTGTAGCCCTTATTTAATTCGGTTTTGGGAAGGGTGCTTTTGTGGCTGGTTTTACTGGAAATCCCCTTTTCCTCGGCCTTGGTGGCAAAAAATGGGAGTTCTTAGTTGTTGAACAACCTTTTTTTGCCTCCATTTGGCAGTGGTCCACTTCAGAGAAGGGCTACAGGGGAAGCCAAACAGCAAGAGAGGGTTTTATTGCCCGTGTAATTTAAAGGCATCACAGAAGGTCCTTCAGGTCCTGAAGTTGTTAATTGGAATGGGACAGAGAGGGGGATAATGGGACAAGCAAAAAAGGAGCCACCCCCTGAGCCGGAGGGAAGGCAGGGACTGGGGGAAGCGTCCTTGCTGGGGAAAAATATATGCAGGAGACGTGCTCAGCATAGGCAAGGTGGGGGATGAGCTAGCACTCAGCAGGTACATTTCTGTAGCTGGGATTCGGTCAGGGAGCACCGGGGCTTTCAGCCTTCGGTGTTTCCCTTTAAAGACACAGCTCATGTGAAAGAAGGAGGTTTGGGCAATCTGTTTGTGGCGCCTGCCTCTGCGGGCAGGCCCCTGAGCTGTCTCTTTGAGCTTGTAGCCAGCTCTTGGACCTCATCTGTTGTTCTGGTTAGACAAAAAAAGGGCCAGCAAGAGCTTTGCTGTGTAATGCATTAATCAAAGGGTGCTTGTGTCTTACCATTAGTAGATAATATCTGGGATGTGCCTTACTAGGTTCATTTTGGTTTCCAGAGTGGATCTCTGGAGGTGAAATCTGCTTTCATGTTAGCACAAGTCCATAGCAAACTGCAGCGTGGGTCTCCCATCACCTTCCCTCTGGAGACCAGCAGAGCAGATAGTGTCTGGGCAGCTACTCAGTCACCGAGGTACAGCAGAGGATATCCTGGCACAGGGGAGACCCCCCAACAGGCACGGATCGTGTTGTGGAAGCAGGATGCCGTGAGCTTGAGGCTGCCCATCTGACGTTGAACAAAGGTGAGCTGTTGCAAAGGGGCACAACACGTGCCCCGGGCAAACGCTTAGCTGGGGCCAGTGATGGTGGGGTGATGGGGCAGCTGCTTCCCTGGTGTGAGGGAAGGGGGCATGTCACTGCCTTGCAGGGCACAGATCCTGCTGCTGGGGGTTCAGCAGCAGCCTTGCCAGGATTCCAAAAGCTCCTTGTGAGAAGAGAAGGCTACGGGGAGGAGTGGTTGGGCATTTTCAGAGCTGAAGTGGTTTCTGTTGAACACAGCTGGAGGTGCCTGTGGGGTGGAGCCAGCACTGCCATGAGACCATAGTCACCAAAGTTCTGCCAGCACCTTGGTCAAACGCCTTTTTTGGGGGCAGATACCTCCCTTAGCAGGACAGCCATAAAAGACTGAGGCTGCATCCTTCCCCCCCCCCCCCCCCTTCTTTCACAGTCAGCAGGAATGAAAATGCTCCTGCTCCATCCAGTAGGTGTAGGTTTGCAAGGGCTGAGTTCACGGAAGTGAAAGTGTCCCTCAGAAAGGCTCCTGGTATCAAAACAAGGTGAGACTGAAAAAACCCCAACTTATTTGTCAACCGTGTCTGCTCTTGAGTATTGACTCTCTTCAGAGTGTCAGGGCAAAAGCTCTCTGGTGATGGTGGGAAAGCTTGGAATTTGAAAATAAAATGTTGTATAGGAGATGGGGAAATAAAACAATGGGTGATGAGTATTCATGAGAGCTCATTATACCCAAAACACTCAAAAAAGAGGCTCTGAGGTTTCATTATGATGTCAAAACCAGTGGACATCTTGAGGTTGCAAAATCCTTAGTCAAGCCAAGAGAGAACTGGTTCTGAGAAAAAAATGCAGACAGATGTTGGAAAATTACTATAGGAAATGTGATGCATTTCTTGCATGTGTTATGGTTCAAAAGTGGGTCCCTGAAGGTGGGGAGAAACCCTACTGAGCAGCATCTCCTGGGGGACCTTACTGCGATTCACTGCTGTTGATGTTGTTGGGCCTTTGCCTGAGATGGAATCTGCCAGACAATATTTGTTGGTAGCTATGGGTTTCTTTACAAAATGACCTGAAGCTTACCCAAAAAGGAACCAAGAGGCTGTGATTGCAACCAAGCTTCTAAGGGATGAATTTTTCACCATATTTGGGGACCAAGACGTGAAGAGCACGCAACAAGACAGAGGCTTGGAGGCCAAAGTATTTCGGCAGGTTTGTCGGATTCTAGGAAGTGCGATAGGAGACACCCAGCGTTCTGTGGGTGGTGGAGAGAGGAAACTTAGCTGGTGCTGGGGGGAGGCATTGACCCAACCGTGTGACACTTGGCCTGGGTGCCCCCATTTACGCTGCCTGGTCTCCCACTGCTGCTCCTCAAGGCCTTGGTGGGCATCTGAGAGAACTTAGCACGTCTTGTGCAGCATCAGAAACCTGTGAATGGGCAACTGAATCACCCCCCAGGTACTTTACAACCAAAGGACCAGGCCTTTGGTGATTTTAAGAACTTTCAGAGGAGTAGAAGGGGAAAGTGCAGACTGACCCCCATGGCTCCTTTTCAGTCATGAGCCCCAAAATGTGTACACTCATTGGAACAGTTGATGCATTTGGGGCCATTTGGTACACAGTGGTCTGGCCTATCTGGATTCTGCAAAAATCAAGTGGAACAGCTCGGGGTTTTTTAGAGAAAAGTAAATGTGAGTATTGCCTCAGGCAACATGCATGTCTTCTGATGTAGGCTTGTGTGTGGAGACCTGGCTGGTCCCACAGTCCTGTGGAGTTGGAGAGATCAGGAGCCCAAAGCAGATGAACCATGGCATGCATCAGTGACCACATACAGGCATTAACATGTAGGAGCCCAGCAGGAGTTAGGAGTGAGTCCCAAAAGCCAAGAACACAACTGTGGATGTTGAGTCTGACAGTGTGGTGGTGACAGCAGCAGAATACCACGGTTGAGCTTAGCAGGGCTGTCCCTACCTGCTCCTCTCCCTGTTGTGTCCTGCATAAAGACCTGTTGTGCCAGGCCACCCCTTCACTAGGGTGCTCCGCAGCCTCCAGCTCTCCTGGCAGAGCCTTCTCCTGGGGGAAAATAAAATAAATTAAGTAAAGAAGTGATACACTGGCTTCCAGACTGTCCCTGGCTGGTAAAAATCTGTAGATCTTCTTGCTGTAACATCTAAACTTCACTGTCCATCTGCTGACAGAAGATGGAGCACCAAAATTTTCTTTTCTGTGTATGTCAGATCATGTGCTTGACAAAGCTATACACACACACGTCCCCCATCCCTCTCAGCTGGGGGGTTATTATACAAAGCAGTTACTCACAGGGGAAGGTTATTTAGGCCAGTTTGAAGCAAATTGGACTGCATAGCAGCCGTGCTATCCTCATTTATAAGCCTCAACTTCACCAACTGTAGGAGGTGCCAGTGGGGAGGAACGGTGGGATTTAAGCCCATTCAGGAAGCTGCATCTTTGCTTCGGTGAAGAGAGGACACAAGCTGCAAATACTCAAGAGTCCCCAGTTCCTGGCAAGCCTCTCAAGGTGCAGTGCAGGGGCTCTCTGACCTTCAGTACAGAGAGCTTCCACAGTCTCCTCTGGCACTAAAACATGGGCTTGCTGGAAGCTACAGCCTCATAAACTGTAAAGAGGGGAGGAAGAGGGAGCAGGTGGAAAGGGTCCTTGCTTACTCTCAGCTGGGAAATTGCAGAAGTAGGTTCTTTTCAGACTGGTGCTTTTGACACATATTGATTCCAGCCCACATTTCATGATTTTATTCTCTCCTCTAGACCACCCTGTCCACAGTCACTCTTTCCACGTGCTTTCAGGGTCTCCCATCACTTCCCACCCTGCTAGAAAAGGCAACTTTTAAACACCAAAACTCTGGCTGTGGCACTGGTGTAGGGATGGTGTCTTCTTTAGGGAGAGCCCATCTGAGCTGGGGGCTCTATCAGCACCCAGATGCCTACAATCATTTTGGTTGGAAGAGATCATCAAGTCATTTAAGATCGAGTCCAACCATTAACCCAGCACTGCTAGGTCACCATCACCATGTCCCTCAGCACCACATCTCCACGGCTTTGAAACCCCTCCAGGGATGGGGGCTCCACCACTGCCCTGGGCAGCCTGGGCCAGGACTTCACAAACTTTTCAGGGAAGAGATTGTTCCTCATGTTCAACCTAAACCTCCCCTGGCACAGCTTGAGGCTGTTACCTCTTATCCTATCGCTCGTGCCTTGGGAGAAGAGGCTGACTACACCTGGCTCCAACCTCCATCACAGGGAGCTGTGGAGAGCGCAAAAGTCTCCTTTGAGCCTCCTTTTCTCCAGGCTGAACAACCCCAGGTCCCTCAGCTTGTCCTTAGAAGACATGTGCTCTAGACCCTTCCCCAGCTTTATTGCCCTTCTCTGGACATGCTCCAGCCCCAAAATGTCCTTCTTGGAATGAGGGGCCCAAGACTGAACCCAGGATTTGAGGGGCATCCTCACCAATACCAAGCAGATGTAAATCAGGAGTGTTCCCAAAACACGGGCTAATCTCTATGGGAGTATTTTATGAGACAGGGTGCAGGAGGAACGAACAGTCCTTGAGTTATATTTGCAAACTGTGTGCCACGGATAATTTTTTGAGCTTTTTGTCTGGTGTTGGGATGACTTTTGTGAACAATCTTTGGTCAGCAGATTGCACGTGTGCCCACCAGTGCAAGGAGTGGGCAGCTGAAAGGTGATCTGTGGTGGTGAGTGGAAGGTTGGGACACAGTGGCCACACGGGAGAAGAGTCTTTCCTGTTCTCTGCTTGGGTCAGTGTCACTGGCAGGTTTCTGGAGCAAATACTCCTTTTCAGGAGTTCCTAAAGATGATTTCTGTAAATATTTGCTCATGTTTACTTGACATTTGCAGTCACGCGTGTCAATATGATCCCATCCTGGAACGTTAGCGGGAAACAAACACAAAAGGGAGCATGAGCTCAGCTGATGTGGATACAACATTTTAATTTAGGCTGATTTTTCATGGTCATCATCTTCCACATAATCATCCTGTTCTGATGAGGATTAATGGTGCTCCAGGAGCTTCACCATTTCCAAGAGTTGTGATTTCTTTTTTTTTTTTTTAAATTTTCCATTAGAAAGCATGTTACAGGAGTCAGTGCTGTTTGTGTCTACTGTCTCACACTTCTTACCAAAATCCTACCTCTGGTTGCTTCTGACTTCATAAAAACTAAACGATTTGGCCTAAAAGCTCCCACAGCAGTTGTTTGCCTTGGGCTGTTTTTATAATAACTTTTATTATTATTATTAATTTTTAAAGTTCATCTGAATCAATTAATCTGTTTCCAAGAATGGAATTAAAACAAAGTGCATTTTTGTTTTCCCCATATCAGAGAAAAAATAATCTGTAGATGTCTTTTTTTTGGTTAAGTGGTGGTACACTGGGCTGTGGAGCAAGCTTGTCAGACATGCAGCAGAGCTGGGCTTTGGATAGCAAACATCCTTTGTGCCTTTCCTCTGAAAAACAATCTGACAGCAAGCCTTGAGAAGCTGTGGCTCTTGCTTGCTTGGTAGTGGCAGCTTTGATTTTTCACACCTAAATGCACTGCACATTTCTGGGCATGTTTCCAGCCAGGTCTGAACATGGTCTTCTTACAGTTTACCCCAGGAGATGGTCCAGCCTTGCTTGGACCCAGGCAGAGTAGGAGAGTGCATTGTTGTTGTCACCGACAGAAACAAAACTGGATCTGGAGAAACAGCTGGGAGAAGAAATCTGGATGTGGCAGAAACCTCCTCTGAAGATGGGGGAGTGTGTCGACTTGAATGAGGGCTCAGAACTGGGTGGCTGAGATACAAAGATATTGCATGATGCAGGGCATCTGAGAGGCTGTGGACAATGGGACCTTCATCTCCAGAATTGATTGACAATGCTAAGTACTCTTTAAAACTCAGGCTTAGACATCTCAGAGTGTCTCTTGTGCCCTTGGTGGCTCTCAGTTTCCTAGCTGTACAACGTGAGCAATAGTAGTGCCTTGTCTCACTGGGCTTGTGGTGGCTTAGGCACGTCTGTCAGACCCTCTGACACAGCTCTTCACACAGTGGGCAAAGAGAAATGGAAAACTATTCAGCAGAGGTAGTGGTCCAGGATATATGATCCGAAGACTCGGTAAGCAAGAAGTACGTAGATTGTTTGGTCCTGGTGTTGGGTATAACTGAGCAACCCAGGGGCACCTTGAGCTGGCAGAGGCCACCTATGCTGGTGGAGCCACATCGCTCGGGATGCTATCTGCAGCCACAAAAGCACGAGGGGCAAACATCGGCTCCCGTTCAGTCTGGCCCCAGAAAAATGTGGTCCCAGAGTGGCTTTATGAAGGAATTCACTGCTGCAGGCGATGGTGAGAGATCTACACCTTGGCCTGGTGTGGTCACCACAGACCCCTGTAACTTCAGTGGTAGAGCGGGGCTGGAGAGCATGTGCAGGATGGATGGATGCTGTGAGAGTGCAGCTCAGTGGGCATGGGGAGCCCGGGGAGAGTAGGAGGGAACCACGGAGGTGGCGTAAAAGTCAAATTCTCTTGGCTCATGAAAACCTACTTCTGGTTTGGGTTTTTTCTTCTGCTGGTGATAATTAAATGTGTTGCAAGGTGAAGGAGTCCTCAAGTGAAATTAAATCCCCCTTCCCTTCTCTGACCTCAGAGCACGTAGCACTCTGAATTCCTTGACAAGCATGGTTGACCCTGTGAGCAATTCTTTCGCAAGTTAAGAGCACATTTTTGCGGGTGTTTTCCTCGCTCAGTTACTACATAATGGATTTTTTCCCCCCCTTAATAACTGTCATTTGTCCTGCACCTCGCTATTCTCAACTCCAAATGAAAACCGTGAAGTTGCTGGCTGCGAATACCATTCATTATTCATTCACCAGAGGAATCTGAGGCACATTCATCCCATTTCCTCTTAGTGCCTCATTATCAATAAACCTTTGCCTTGCTGCTTCTGTAAATCATTTTCCTCCCTTTCCCCTGAGCACCATGTGCTCAGGCTCTTGTGCAAATGTCTTGTGAGAGTAATTGGCCGAGTCATGTAGTACCGTTTTGACTCGCTTGATAAGCTGGCAGAACTTCATTAACAGGAGGCTACCGAGCTAGGCACGTGTCCTTTTTATGGATGGAGAAAGCATTGCACTGCAAACATGAAGCACACAGGGGTTCCCAGTATTTTTGGGGCTTGCCTCAGCGATTTTGGTACCATTCAAAAGACTTAGATTACACTGACTCCCATGGGGAATGGGCACCTTCTCTCTGCTGTGACCTGAAGGATGTGGAGCTAACCCTGCAGAGAGACAAGCGAACTAAGCTGGGGGCTAGATTTTGAGCAGAAATGGGGGAGAGTTTCAAAGATCTTTTCCCTCCTCCTCATGACCCCAGCAGGAAGACATGGAAAGTGTGAATGAGCATACCACCCAGCACTGACGGTGGGCTCTCATGGGAGGCTGGAGTGGTGCTGGCAGTTCCCCACCTTGGTGGCTGCCCAGCACGGTGAATGCCAGCTGTGGACGTAGACCCGGAACCAGCCTGGGGCAGGGCAGGACGAGCTGCCGTAGAGGAATCCTGCAGAGGCCAAGAGTTTATTAAACTTCTGTTTAACTGCAGCTGTAATACGTGCCTCTAACACAGGGCAGCAGCGGTTAACGGAGGCCTTTTTTGTAGGCATTTTAAGATACTCTGTGGGGGTATGTATAAGAAGAATGGGGCGTTCTGAGTAATTTAAATAAGTATTTGTTTAGACTGTGTAAGGAGCAAATGGAGTTTCCAGGCAAGTCAGTCTTGGACTGCCCTTTCTCCCCAGCTACAGCGTAGACATGCTGGGGTTCATGGCCAGGCACAGCTATGTCCCCCCAACACCTCGGAACAGCTCTTGGGGTCAGTGAGACCTTGAGGCCACTGCACACCCTGCACTGCTCATGGAGACTGAGGACAAGAGCCCCTGCCTAGCAGGGGTGGCCTCTGCCCCTCTCAGGAGTCCAGGCTCTCCCCTTGGCACCAGCAGGAAACACCACGGGGCTGCAGCGTGGTCCCTATCTCCTGACCCCATGGCAGGGAGATGTTTTGTAGTGGGTGACCTGAGCAGTAGAGCAAGGAGGGGTGTGGGGGTTGGGAGACACAAGCTGCTGCGTTTTGCTGTTAGTTATTTTTGTCTTGCTTCTTGGTTGGCAAGTTCCCAGTGTGGTTGTGCTTCTTCTTGCTTCAGTTTGGGATTCGGCTGCCCTCTTTCTCTCCGCCAGTCTGTTGCCCAGCCCCAGTGGCTGTGAATCGGTGGCTTTGGCATCCAGAAACACAGTTTCTTCCTGGAATACTTCTAAAAGCCCAGTGTTCATAGGAACATTAGCAATTCCCAGACCTGGCTGGCCTTGAGTTTTGCAATGTGAAGTCAGAATGTAAGTGGGGTTTAGCTGGGCTTCCAAGAATGGGCAGGTTTGGGGAAACCTGAATGTGGGGTTTTTCCTTCATCTGGGCCTTTCTTTACTCATCAGCTGTATAAAACTGAAAACCAGCAGAACTATTTGGTTAGAGAACCTGGCCTAAAGTTTGGCCCTGTGTTTAAACTCAACTCTTTCGGTGGCTCAGTGAGGTTCAGCCAACCTTGTGTATTTTCTGGTTTTACTCCAGCTTCCCCATCATTCCTACTTTCCAACTTCCAAGTGAAAACGGTAGCATCCAAAATCCCCCTGTGCCACGCTGTGCTTGGGTAGCGATGGGGCTGCTGCAGCTGCTGGTCCAGACTCAGGTCCTCAGCTCTTCTCCATGGGGACACCCGAGTGCCCAAATCGGGCAGCACAGGGAGTATCACAGGAGCTGCTGGGGCTTGTCTGTGTGCCCGCCTGAAATCCATAACACTTTGCATTAAGCATAAGGGTAGTCTAGGGACACGCATGTGCTGCAGTGCTTGGCCGGATTAGGGCTGCAGGCAGAGCCTCTCCGGCCGGTGCCTGCAAGCCTTTTGAAGTCTCTCTGCCCCTAATTTGAAGCAGGCCTCCACACTGCAGAGCTCTTGCTCAGCTCATGACAAACCAGCTCTATCTCCCTGCCCCTCTAATCTGCCGGTTATTTCAGGTGGCAGCCCCAGCCCTGTTACCAGGGGCACAAACCAGGCCACTGGAAGTCACCTCTGGGAGGCAGCTGAACTTCAGCAATCGCTGCGAAGGGGTTGCTTTTGCGAAGCAGGCAGATGGAAGAATGGAGAGAGACAGACAGACCGACCGACCGGGCTGTCCAGGCAGGCACAGACACATAGGATGGAGTGAATCACTCCTGAGCTGGCAACAGGGAATGAAACCCTGCTGTAGCCAGACACCAGAGAACGGTTCAAATCCCTCCAGGCGGGTTTTGCCTCCTCACCAGCCTTCCTCACTGGTGGGAAGGAGCATCCCCCGGGCTCTTCCCTCAGTCCATGGCTGATGTAGGTCTGCTGTCCTGCGTGGTGGCTGGTGGTGCCTCGCTTGGCTCACACGGAAGGCGACGTGCGCTGAGTCCCTGCCCGGGTTGCACCTGGACTGTGTCTTGTGCCTCCCTCTCGCCCTGAGAGGGGATGCCCTGCTCACCCATCCTTGCATATAAATTGTAGGGGAAATGTCTGGGGCATGTTGTGGGAAGAGGGAGATGCGGAGGAGATGACAACTTGCAGCGAAAAGCCTCCTTTTGTTTTGCAGTGCTCAGGCAGAGGATCTTTTCAGATCCTTACACTGGCCAAAGGGCACGGGTGAGGTTAAGATGAACACATGAATCTGCATCCAATGGGGAAGCTTATGCTCTTCCTTTCAGAGCAAGATCTTAGCCCTAAGCCCTGCATCACCCTCACCTGTCACTCAGAGCTGAAGACCCCTCAGTGTTTCCAATGGCCACTGTCTGTCAGCAGCCCCAGATGGGGGTTGAATCCTGGCTACCTCAAATGCTATGGTCATGTAACTCATCCAGGAGATAACTCCCAAACAGGGGAGGAGCAACCTGGCAAACTTGTGTATCTAGATTTTTACAAAGGAAACACAACCTGGAGAGAACCATGTCCCTCAGCACCACAGCTACACATCTTTTAAATACCTCCAGGGAATGCCGCCTGGTTTTACACCTCAGCTGGGCCCAAGAGTGAAGGTGTGAATAAGTGTCTGATCGTTGCTTGATAAAATCAGTGATGCCACCTTCAGCTACAAAATTGTGACTCTTCTCTCCACCTTTAAACTCTTCTGGACTGCAAGAGCACTGACTCCCTGACCAGAAATGAACCTAAAGATTTGGGCCATTATACATCTAAAATCCAGCCGCTCCATTTTATCCTATATAACCCAAAAAAGTGGATATTTTTTCCAGTGATAGCTTTGCGCTGGCTTCTAGACTGCATTGACGGACAGGAGGCAGAAGGCTGCAACAGATCACTTGGGAAGAGGTATAATGGCTTCAGCATGTGTTAAGGCAGGATCACAAGGCCTGGATAAGGTTACCACAGCTGGCCAAGTCCTGGAGGTGCACTGGCTGGGCTCTGGTGCAAATCTTCCTTGGTAAGAGGTGTAGGTACACTGCCCAAACCTTACTTGGCCACATTTTTAGCACTCTTATTTAAGCAGGAATTGAGAGGATGACACTAAGAGCCAGAACTGGAGATTAAAAGGCATCTTAAACATCTGCACTAAAAGTTTAGTTTAGTTTTGTTTTTTAAGAATTCTTGCTATGAAAATTAAGGGTCCCTTTCAACCCCAACCATTCTATGATTTTACTTCTTCACCCTCCCAAAACAGCACGCTCCAGGAACAAACCCAATACGAGTCATGAATCCAAACAGTGTGATGGCAGTGGTTGGAATGGCTGCTCCCTCCAGGAAGGTGTCATGAGAGCAGCATGATGCCTGCCCATCTTGGGGAGTCACCTTTTGTGCAGCACGGTCTGTGTCTCCTACACCTCCTTCGTGAGCTTCCCAGGGCAGGGATCGCACAGGCACAGCCCCTCCAGGTGAACTGGGGATGCTCCTGCCCAAAAAGGAGCAGCGTGCTGCTCAGGACCCGTGCTCCCTGCCTCCTGCTCCCCCATCCCACTGCTCCTGCCCTGCTCATGGATGCAGCTCATCCCTTGGAGTTTGGGTGGCAGCCAGCACAAAGTCACGGGGGAAAATGTACTGAGATTCCTAACATCCTAAATAATAAAAAGAAAAAAGGGAGAAAAATATCACAGAATACTTTGATTTATTTCTTACTCCATCTCCACTGAGATGGCAGTAGTCCAGAGCTTCTGGAAGGCTGTGTGTAACTGTCTGAAAATAATAAATATCATGGTGGTGGCATGTGATTTACCCATGTTGTGGGGCAGGGCACTGCCCACCTGCACCCCCCAGGAGCAGAGGTCACCTGGCTGAAGAGATGCAAAGAGGAGGCAGGGTGGTGGTCACTGGCCTGGACACCAGTCCTGGTGCCCAGGAAGCATCAGTCTTGGCAAAATGTCCCTAAGGATCAAAGCGAAAAGAGTTGAGACGGACAACACGAGGCTCTGCTGAGCCTTACAGGGAGCTCCTCAAAAGCCTGAGGGAATGGTATTAAGAGAAATCTGGACAGACAGGAGGGTGGTAGCAGCAGATAGCTTCTCCTGCATCTTCAGAGCCTTCTCCCTTCAACTCCTCTGTACTAACTGGGCAATTTTTTTTTCTCAAATACCTTCCACAGCTCATCCGCCCAAGCTTAAACCTTCCTCGCCCTCATGCCCAAGGGTGACAGCTACATTTCAGCTTCTGGTTTCATCCCAGTCACCTCAGTGCAGCCTTTCGGCTGCGAGAGGGAGCAAAGGGTGAGGATACGTGCACCTTTACACAAGCCCACACGGCGCTGTTCACAGAAGGGCTGAACTGTGAATATTCCCCAGATTAGGTGGAAGGGTGTTGTAATGACAGACAAGTGATGGGAAAAAAGGGGATTTCCAAAGACCCGGGCTAAGATGCCTGAGCTGGCATGAATGACTGTGGGTATGACGCTGCTGGGGGAAAGGTCCCAGTGGGGACATCACTAGATGGTGAAGCCATTTCCCAGAAAGACTGATCTTGGACTGAGAACATTTAAAAATAGGCTAATGTGAAATTTTAAAAAAATGCTTAGCCAGTTGCTACGATCACAGCTTGGTCAGGAGAGCAGGGATAGGAAGTACCCCTGCACCCTTTCATTCAAGGAACTTCAGGAGCTGAGCCTTGTGGCTCAAGCTCCTAACAAAGCTTTGGGACACTGCCATCAGTGGAGGCAGGACAGGACACCCCATCACAGTGCCTTTGCCTGTGCCTGAGCATACATATGCCCCATTACAGAAGCTCAAAGGTGTTTTTTACCCATAGCTGTGAGGAATGAGCAGAAAACAGATCCCACTGAGCACCACGAGTGGGGGCTGCTGTGTGCCCCTCATTTTCTACCACATTATTCAGCACGGGCAGGCTGGAGACTGCTGACTATCAGCTGAGGCTTGGGTTTGGGTCCCTCTGTCCTCAAAGACCTCTTCTCTGTGGCCAAGACCAAGGCATGTATAGTGCCCCGTGAGGTTCGGTCCCTCTGTGGGCAGTGGGCGAGTGAAGGAGGGTCTTGCTGGAGTGTGTTTATCCTTCCACTAGGGTCCTGGATGGGGACTGAGAGGAGCTGGCAGAACTCACCCCAACCTCCCTTTCCCTGGCTGTGCTGGCATCTGTGGGCTGTGATCAGCCCCCCCTGCCATGACAGCCACCTCCTCCCTCAAACACAGCCTGGCCAGGTGCCCGTGCAATCCCCAAGCTGAGCTCCAGCACTTTTTTGAGGCTGAGGCCAGCAGCTTTTCTCCACTTAGGGCCTCATCTCTCTCCTCTGCCTCTGCCCAGGATGGTGCCAGCTTCTCTGCCTGCCTTTGGGATCTGCTGCCCAACGGCCAAGGCTGGCTTTAATTGGTTGAACCAACTAACTGGTTGAAAGGTTTACAACTATTCCCTTCTCTCTCCCCCTCTTTCCTCCTCACCCTGCCACCCCAACAGGTAAGGAGAGCAGTTTGGGAGAGGCCGACTTGCAGCCCAGCTCCGACCCTTCGGGAATGGACAGCAGCTACCTCAGTGTGAAGGAGGCTGGGGTGAAAGTGCCCCAGGACAGGGCCAGCACGGACCTCCCCAGCCCCATGGACAAGGCCGACTCGGAGAGCAACAAGGGCAAAAAGCGGAGGAACCGCACCACCTTCACCAGTTACCAGCTGGAGGAGCTGGAGAAAGTCTTCCAGAAGACCCACTACCCAGACGTCTATGCCAGGGAGCAGCTAGCCATGAGGACAGACCTCACCGAGGCTCGTGTACAGGTAACGGGGAATGGCCTGGGGCTGGCTGAGGGGTGGGTGAGCTGCAAACAAGCCCCTCCTCTCTGGGGCTCTTTCTGGCAAGATGGGGATGCAGAGGTGACCAGGACATTCAGTACCAGAGAGCCTGAGGCAGCTCTTGTTGCCTTCTTGGCTAAGTGGGTACTGAGACTACACCAAGCCTGGTGATCTGGAGCAAAAAGGTGCTCCCACCACCTTGGGAGGAGCAGGAGAGTCAAACAGTGGCATTGTGGTCTCAACCTCCTCCAGCCACACCAGTACCAGCTCCCATGAACCAGCTCCCCAGAACTATCCCGAGGGGTCCAGCAGAGCCAGACTCCACACTGAAGGAGTGAATGATTCTCCACGTGCTGCTCTTTCCTCTAAGTCAAGGTTAAACCTGAGGCGTGGCAATGCTCAGGAGCACATGCAAAAAAGAGCAGCATCCCTTGGAGTGGACATCAGCAGCTCACACCTTGATGGCCATTAAAGGTCCCACTGAAGCTTAGGCTCTCATTCCCCAGCCTAGCTAATCCTGTGACCTCCATCTGCAGGCAGTTATCAGCTTCGCCACACTGAGAACCTGCATCCCAGGGGCTGCTGGGGTCTCCAGGGAAGCCAGGCATGAAATTCTTTTTGCTGGGGAATGAGGTGCTGGAGGGTGGCAAGGTCCTTCTGAGCCAGGGTGTGCAGCTAGCTTGTCCCAGCTAGTGTGCAGGGCTGGCAAGCAGAGCCAGGGCAGGCAAGGCAGATGCAATCCCTGAGTTCATTCCATATGGCGCATGATTTCCCCACTTTGCCACCGGATAACGCTGCGGAAGCAGGAGGAGATCTGTCAGAAGGGGATGTGCAGCCTGGCTGGAGGGGTCACCCCGCCCTGAGATGAGTGCCCCAGGAGCCAGCCGAGAACGGCTTCTCTCCTCCCGCGACCGTCAGCACACACTTGGCATGGTGATGACAGGGCTCATGTAACCCAGCGGCCAAAGGGCTCGTCTAAGTGGCCTGGCTGCTCGAGCACATACCACAGGGTGAAAGGGGCAAGCACTTGTATTGCACCCGTCCTTCCAGCCCCACCTAGGAGGACCCCATCCTTCTCTCCAGTCTTAATATCCCTCTTCTAGTTTAAAACCATCACCCCTTGTCCTATTGTAGCAGGCCCTGATAAAAAGCCTGTCCCCATCTTTCTGACAGGCCTCTTGAAGCACTGAAAGGCCGTAGGAAGGTCTCCCCAGAGCCTTCTTTTCTCCAGGCTGAACAACCCCAGCTCTCTCAGCCTGGCCTCCCAGCAGAGGGGTTCCAGCCCTCCCATCATGGCTGTGGCCTCCTCTGGCCCCGCTCCAACAGGTCCCTGTCTCTCCTGTGCTGAGGACTCCAGAGCTGGACCCAGCACTGCAGGGGGGTCTCCCCAGAGCGGAGCAGAGGGGCAGGATCCCCTAGTCCTGCTGGCCACACTAGTGTTGCTACAAGCCAGGATGCTGTTGGCCTTCTTGGCCACCTGGACACACAGCTTCATTCTTCCTCCTCTTCTACAGCTGGGGCTGCAGAGCCCCAGAAAGCTCCTGCTCAGTGCCAGCAGCTGCCTGTGCTTTTCCCAGCCCATCCAGGGCTGCAGGAGATGACAGGTGGTGGCACTAGAGAAACATGGTAGCTGCACACGTGTATTCACACATGGCTCCTTCCCCTTGCACACACACAGACACACACAAATGCCAAGTGCACACCAGCCTGGCCCTGGCTGCTCCTCTTCCTTGGGCTGTATCTGTGTCTCCTGGCCTGTCCTGCAGTGGAGGATAAAGAGATGGGGCTGAAGGAGCCCAGGAATATAACCCCTCCCCAGGCCACCAGCCTGGTGATGGCTGGGCCTGTTAATGAAATGTTTTTGGTGGTGACCCTGTGATGCGACGGGGGCTTGAAAGCGAGAGGGAAATGTCAAACTCTGCTGTAGCAAAATCACCACCTCGGAAAAAAAAAAAAAAAAAAAAAAAAAAAAAGGGAAAAAAAAAAGCAAAGTGAAGCAAGAAGTAATATATCTTGATCCCTTTTCCCCCATAAAACCCTGGGAGGCTGGTGGAAGGAGCGGAAAGACTGAGCTAAGCCTGCAGGAAATTAAACATGAAATGAAAACAAGCTCGAGTTATTCAATTCTCTCATCCCAGGCTCCAATTTCCCATTCCAGGCCACTGATAAAATGGTGTCCAGTTTCAGCGCTCAAGGATGAATTCTGGCTCTGTTCTTGCAGGCTGGAAAGCAAAGGTCTGGTGGCCATCTCTGGGAAAAGGGGAGACAGCCTGGCCTTTTGCAGAGGGATGGGGTCCTGGAAAGAGCCAGCCAGCCAGCCAGATGGAGGCTGAACAGAGGGAGGAAGGCAGGGGTGGGGAGAACGTGCTGAGTGGGGTGGGGTAGGAGAGAGGGGAAATCACCTTTTTTCTTTAATTCGGACGAGAAATGCAGCAATGCAGTCTCAGGCCATCCAGCAGTGGCCATGGGGTCCTGGGTGAGGTCCCAGCTCAGCCCACCCGCCCACCCACCTGTGCCCAGTGTGGGGCTTGGTTGGCACGGGCTGGGTGCCAGGGCAAGCGGCAGTGGGCAGGAGCCTCCCGCTCCCTTTGTCCCAGCCCATTCCTGGCCTCTCCACCCCCCCCTGCGGCACATCAGCTGTGTGTGCATATGGATTTAGGTACCAGCATATGGCTGGACGTTTATGGAGACATGAAACATTTTCTGTTCTGTAGGTTTTTATAGGGCTGATCTGGTCCGTCAAGGCTTATCAAAGCCCTGTCCGCAGCAGTCAGATACATGACATTACCCTGTGCTCCCACCCTAATTGTTAGTGCTGAGATGCAGCCCGCAGAGACTGCTGATCCCCGCACCAAGTCCCCTGCAGCCTTCGCTGTTGCTCCCTGTCCCATCCTCTAGACAGAAGGCAATGAAGGAAAAATGGACTTTTGTTGGATTTTAGATTTGCCTTTTAAAAGCAGGTGCCTTTTAAGATTAAGGAGGTACTTTGAGTGAGGTTTTTTTCCTGAAATTTTCACGTTTGCCTGCCCTGTTTTCCCTGGAGCACTGTGAAGGCATGGAGTAGAATCTCAGAATGGTTTGGGTTGGAAGGGACCTTAAGGATCAGGTAGTTCCAGATCCCCAGGCACGGGGACACCTCCCACTAGACCAAGTTGCTCAAAGCCTCATCCAGCTTGATCTTAGAACATGTCCAGTGATGGAGCATCCACAGCTTCCCTGGGCAACCTGTTCCAGCGTATCACCATCCTTGGAATGCAGAGACACTGAAGTAACCCAACTGCAAGATATCAAGCAGCTGAAAATGACTCAGACCAGAAAGGAGAACTTTAAGAAGTGGTCCAAACCTTGTCACCAGCATTTTGAAGCAGTGGCTCACTGGCAGCCCTCAGAGTGCCTCCAGTGCCCTCGTCACCAGGGCTTGGACTGAAGACACTCCTCCTCTTCAGCCTAATGCTGTTTGCCATAGCCTCTCAGTACCAGCTGCACGGGGACTGCAGTTTGAGAACCACCAGTTTAAACCATTTCGCTTTGCCAGTGCCACTTTGATCCAATGCACAAAAGAAGCACAGCAGAGCAAAAGCCTGTGCTGAAGACCCTGCTCGGAGCCATCCCTGAAAAAAAACCCCTTCCTGCGGCTCCATTCCAGCAAACTCGAGTGCCCAAACGCCACGCTGAAGGCGTTGGAGGTCACACTGCAGTGCGCGGCACTGCTGGGGGAGCCACTCCCCTTCCAGGAAGGATGCTCAGGTGGGATGCTCCATCAGGATCCTTGTTCCGTTAGGATGCTCAGCAGTGCAGGTGTACGGGCAGAGCAGGCAGGGGAATGGCAGCATATGCCCGGCATATGTTGGCCCTGGCCTCGCGCACAGCCAGCGCTCTGCTCCCTACCTGCTCTCACCCCTCTGTGCACAGCGGGGCCTCCTCCGCCCGAGAGGAACCGGGTCACCACCGCTAACTTTGAATCTGCAGATCAAAGCGGCACGAGCTGGGCCAGCCCTGGGACTGGCCTGCAGCTGGGCTGGAGCAGCCGTGCCAAGAAGAGGTAGAAGAAAAGCAGACAGATGCCTGGGGCATCAAACCTGCTCCGGGATGACGTTCTTCATGTGCAGCTGGGATAGCGTTAGGACCTTTGCTGCTGGTGCTTTTTGCACCCGCTGAAAATCCTTGGAGGGGTTTTGGTTTGGGGGGGGGTAGGAGGGTTCATATCAGGTTGCTGCTTTGGGTAGGGTAGGGCTTATCTGTCCGGATTGTGGGTGGCCCATGCCAGTGGCATTGCCACAGCCATGGGGCAGGGCACTGAAACCACATGGAGAGGCCGTGCCTGGGCGCTGCACTGTCCACTCCCTGTGCTGAGATGACAACAGCACGTAGCTACACCGCTCTCCTGCCCCCCAAAAAGCCATCCTGCTGCCCCATCCTGTGCCGAGTGCCCGGCTCGTTCGCTGTCCTCCAAAGACCTGAGCTTCCCAGCCAGCCTCTGGTTTCCTTAATTGCCCCACGGCCAAGCTGTTTGTTAGTGATGGTCGTGTCCCCATCCCCCCCGACCCAGCTCCACAAGCCACCGTGTAAAACTCGAAGCAGAACCAAGCGGCTCTGGGGCTGCACCTTTCATACGCTGGCGTGACCTGCACAACCCAGCCCCTGGTGATCGCCTGCATCTCTCAGTGCCTTCAAAGCGGCTCTTGATTGATGTGTTTCCCTGACTCACAAGCTTCAAGAGGCTTTGAAGACACTGGGCCAGGCTCTGATCTCTCTTAGGCTGATGCAAATCAGGAGCAATGGTGCTGACAACAGTGCAATAATCCACACTGATGTCAAGCCAGTAAAAATAAGAGCAGAAAGAGAGTTTTGGTCTTGCCTTGAAGGGATCTAGAGCAGCACTGTGGAGCAGAGAGCTGCAAACCCTGCAAAGAAAACTTGGTGTAAAGCAAAAGGCGTGCGATTCTGTAGGGCACTTGTCTTTTCCTGCAGCTAAGGAGGAAGGGAGTGCTATGCTTTTTATGGTTTTTTTTTTTTTCACAGTTAAGAAAAATAAGATTGAGAGTTCAGTGAGAAACACGAGTTCTCAGCCAACGGCATCGTCATAGCCAGGGTTAGGCTTGGGGAAAGTCCCAGCACTGCTGGTTTCAGCCTGGCAGCAGCACACACGGATATATTCACACTTCTTGTCTGAGACTGGCTGACAGCACAAGAGCTGCGGGCAGCGCCTGGGCAACCCTGGTTTAAGGGTGTGAGGAGGATGGGCTACCCCAGGGCAAAGCAGGCTGTGGGAGGCAAGAGCTGTGAACGTCCCCAGACAGGCGGGACACCAAAAGATGGGGCATTTTCCTTGGGGTGCTGCCAGTCTGGGAGCTCTGGATGGTCCCAGACCCCCTGGGGATGTGTGTGGAACAGCCCATCCCCGTGCCAGGCACAACCAGCTGCCTGGCAGCGGGCTCCCAGGCTCCCAGCAGCTCTCCTTGGTCACAGCTGCCCTCCTTGTCACCCTCTTCCCTAGGTGTGGTTTCAGAACCGGCGGGCAAAGTGGCGCAAGCGGGAGCGGTTTGGTCAGATGCAGCAGGTTCGGACCCACTTCTCCACTGCCTACGAGCTGCCCCTACTCACTCGTGCTGAGAACTACGCCCAGGTGAGAGCATACCCCCCTGCCCTCCCCGGTCTGTCTGTCCCAGTGCTTTCTGGACACGCTGCCTCTGATCCCAGTCCCCTCCTGAGTGACTGTGGAAGTGTTTTTGTTGGAAGAGACCTTTAAGATCATCGAGTCCAACAGATGCTTTGCTTCTTGCGTTCATTCACCTGCTCTCAGCTGTATTTTCAAGCACTGAAGGGGCAGGAGTTCTTTGGCTGGGTGTCCTGCCCGGCTCCATCACGGCCTGGCCTGGAGCAGCCTTCTCTAAAGCAGGCACCAAGCTCAGCTCTTGGTGACATGGTCCAGCCACCCTTTGAGCTCAGGTCATGCTGCTCAGCACATCCTATTACACCATCCTTCTCCCATCACGTGTGCTGCTGCCCACTAATTTCCCACTGCTTTGGAAAAGGTCCAAAAGGCTATTTCACACCTGAAAAACTCAGCAGTTCCCAGAACACTAATCACTGCCTTTCCTAGTTTTTCCACGTCCTTTCTTTAGGTGCTTGGACATGAAGCATTTTTCCCCTAGCAAATTCCCACAGCTGTATCCTGGGGATGGGCTGTGGTACCACAGCACGCTCAGTGACGTCTGGGGATGCTTCCCAAGGGACTTGTGGGTTTGTGCTGCAACGGGAGGGTGGGAACAGCCTTATTAGGGTATCTGGGGCTGCTCCCAGGGCCTGTTCATTCATACCCTGGCCTAGGAGGCAGGTGACAGAGTTGCTTCCTAGCCTTACCTTCCTGTCCTGGGAAACCTGTCACCACAGCAGCCTCTGAAGCATTGGGCCAGCCCCTGTTCCACAACACTGCCTTCAGCTGATGCCAGGGCAGGACAAACAGCACCAAGCACTCCTTCCACCCTGCTGACTCCTCTTCCCACCACCCAGAACATGCTCGAGGGCACAGTTATAGAATTACAGAATCGAACGTAGTTCTGTAGGTGTGATGCTCTGAACCTGACTTGTCCTCAGAGACCTGCTGGGAGTTCTCCTGCCCTGATGCCCCAGCTGTCAGCCACCTCTCCACCAAAGCCCCCCCACAGCCAAGCCGAGAGCCTCTCTCTCGTTTGACCTCTCTCCTGCTTGGCATCTCCCCCTAACTGAACAAGCAGCCCTTATGAAACAGCTGAGAGATGCCAAAGCAGCTTTTCAAAGCAGAGGACACCCTGAGCAGCCTTCTCGGCACCCCCTTCTCTCGCCTTTGTAACTTACATTGCTCCCTCCCTCCCTCCGCACTTCCCAGCCCTAGAGAGAAAATTAAAAAAAAGAAAGTGAAAAGCAATGTGCAGGAGGTAAGAGATCAGAGAGGGCCCAAGGGTGAGCGATGCAGCGGAGTGGGGGATGAAGGGCCCTTTTCCCCAGGGTGGGGGGCTGTGGGCAGCTCCACTCCAATGGGCATGTCTGGGTGGTACCAAAAAGCCCTAGGCTGGGCAAAGCTGCTCTGAACTGGGGCAGGAGGGCAGATGGGCAGGCTCGCAACATCCCTTTCTGCTCAGCTGCTCCTCACAAGACTTGGGCTCTAGACCCTTTACCAGCTTTGCTGCCCTTCCCTGGATGTGCTCCAGCCCCTCAATGTCCTGCTTGGAGCAAGCGGCCCTCACAACCTGCATCCTGTCACACCAGCTGCCATTTGGGGTGGTGAGGGACCACGGCCAGACGCACTGCATCCCCCTAGACCAGCCACTGGTCACGTCCCACGCAGGGCAGCCCTGATGCTTCTTTTCCCACCCCCTAGATCCAGAATCCCTCTTGGATTGGCAACAATGGAGCCGCCTCCCCCGTGCCCGCCTGCGTAGTCCCCTGCGAGACGGTGCCCTCCTGCATGTCCCCCCATGCTCATCCCCATGCGGCCGGTGGCGTCTCCGAGTTCCTCGGCGTCTCTGGCCCTGGCAGCCACGTGGGACAGACTCACATGGGCGGCCTCTTCGGCACGGCTGGGATGAGCCCTGGCCTCAACGGCTACGAGCTGAACAGCGAGCCGGACCGCAAGACCTCCAGCATCGCCGCGCTGAGGATGAAAGCGAAGGAGCACAGCGCTGCGATCTCCTGGGCCACATGACAGGGTTGCAGACCAGCTCCCGTGAGACACGGAGAGACACAGCGCACGGGGACAGACGAATAAATCCATCCGCTTGGACTCCAGACAGCAGTTGCCTCCTCGGGGATGTGAATGCAGCACTTTTAGCTACCCTAGGCATATAAAGTACATATGTTAATGTAAGTGGAGTGTTTCCAGCATGAAACGCGGCAGCTCCCGGCTTCCTGGGATCAGGCGGGGAGAGGGAGGCTGTGGAGCAGCACCTCTTCCAGTGAGATCTGGGCTGGGATGCGTCCCCTCTCACTGCCACCTCCCCAATAACCTGGGCATTTTTTTCTCCCTGCTCCTTTTCTTGACACCAGATCTGATTTTCCAGAGAGCAAGAGCCCACTGGCATTTCAGCGGCTTCTCCCATCCTGCCAGCCCTCCACAGACATGCACCATGCACACCCCCCCCATAAGTCAACAGTGTTGCTCAGATCTGTTCTGCCCTGGGCAGGGGACTGGATGGGGACTCTGGCACCAGCAAAGAGACACCTCTTAGGCTGCTCCTGTCCTCTTAGGAGCCACAAATACCCACAGCTGAGCTGGGAAGATACCTGAGGCTAGAAAAAAAGGTAACATTAGCCCACCACCTTCTACTTTGCTTCCACTCCATCTTGCAGGCTGAGAAGAGGCACATCTCCCCAGGAAGGGGATGCTTCTCTTCCATGGTGCCACCATGCTAGGAGTCTTGGCCAGCCTGCTGGTTGCCCTGCTGGAGATGCACTCCCCAGCAGACAATAGCTTCCCAGCACAGGTCCTGGTCAATGTCAAGGCTCACGTGTGTGGTGGGGCAGCACAACATTCTGGCTTTCACTGGGTTGGGAATTACTACCCTCAGTATAGAGATGGCAGCTATGGGAGGGGAGTACAGCTGCTGTGCAAGCCCCCAGGTCCCCAAAGAGACTGCTCTGAGGAACAGCTCAAGCGTGTGCACACAGCCACGGCCCTGGGGGGCTGCTGAATTCCTTGTACGCCCAGTCCCAGGGTCAGATGGGTGCAATGCCAGCCCCCTGTGCAGCTCTCCACCCCAGGGCTCTGCTGCCCGCAGCCGCTGCTGGCGGCTCCTGTCAGGGTACGGCACAGAGACCAGGCTGAGAAAGGACCCGAGGCTGGACGAGGTGACACTGCCCCATCTGCAGCCGCCTCGGATCCTCTCCACCTTGCAGAGGAAGGAGGAGACACCAGAACGTGCCTGCTTTGTCTGATGTGCCTCCCTGCTTTTCCCTCCCAGCGCTCCCACCTTGCACAGTGCTGCTCTCCTTTGCAAGGCCAAATCTTTTACAAGCTTTCCAATGGCCTTGCTGTGCCAGGAATAATTTCAGAACATCCTTTTACCCCACTGAATTGTCACCAAGGAGAAGCTGGAGGTCACCTGAGCACTACCACCTGCGTGGTGTGTCTGAGCTTGAGCTGGGGCAGCCACCTCTGAGGCTCACAAGGGAACCGTGGGACTCGACTCCCATCCAAATTTGTGTATCCCTCCTCATGCTCAGTGTTAGGGGATCTTGTAGGCCAAGGTCCAGTGGTCTTGGAAAAGGATCCAAATAAGCTACAACCAAATGTCAGGTTTCAGGTTAAGAAGATATACAAGTATTTCTATAGGCCCTAGACTGCCGTTCGCTATGATACCATTCACCGTTGCTAGGTCGAGTGTCATATATTTTTATTTGAATAAGAAAAGACCGGTAGTATTGCCTCTTTTCTCTCCTCAAATGCTGAGAATCATAGAATTGTTTTGGTTGGATGGGATGTTCAAGATCATGAAGTCCAACCATTAACCCAGCACTGCTGGGTCACCACCATGTCCCTCAGCACCTCATCTCCGTGGCTTTTTGAGGTCACCACTAATCATGTCCCTCCACACCAAAGTATCTAGAGATGCCTTCCTGGGCATCCAGGGAACCAGCACACACTTCACCACACTGGGGCCTCTCCCACCACAAGCAGCCAGAACTTAAGTTCCCAGCCCAAACATTCAGCTGAGCCATCAGCTACCATGGCTAAGGTGCTAAATGTGATGCTGATCACTGATCCAGCTGGTCACGCTGAGCAGTTGGAGGTGTAGGTCATCCCCACCGGGTGTCCCAAAAGCCACTGAGGGTCCCGGGCCACCTAGGGATGGATGTCAGGAGATGGTTTCTCCAGCAGATACGGTGCAGGCAGCTGAACATAGTGTTGAGAGCATCTTCCCAGGTACACCAGGGTGCTGGACACCTCCCACGGTCAGCAGGCAACACCAACAAGAGCCGCTGCCCCAGAAACCCTGTAATGTTCCTGAGGAGGCAAATGAGGACAGAGGGGATGGTGGGCACCTGGGGACAGGTCTTTGATGGCTTGCAGGTACTGAAGACAGCTCCAATGGAGAACTTAAGATGCATTCCATGCTGAAATTAAAGGGTAGCTTTTCCTCATGGACTTCCACAGGGCCAGGATTTCACCCAAGCCCCTTCACAGCCCAGAGGATGAAGAGCTGTAGCCTTCGGTTTGTTAGGAGATGAGTCTCCTGGCAGCAGACGTGGCCTTTACAGAGGCCCACCACCCTGCCCCCCCCTTTTTTCTCACCTTCAAACCCGTGTGTGAAGCACATGTTGGCCTCACTCAAGCTATTTTAAACGCCACCGCACGTGCCCGGCCCTGAGCCTGCCTGAAAGCATCATGAGGTGAGATGGGGGGGCGGGGGGTGGACAGACAGACAGGGGACACAGACGTTGTTCTCCGGAGCCCCAACGCCACAGGGCTTCCTCCTGGTCCCATTGGAAGGTGCTGCCCTCAGAAGCCTCTGGAAGGTGCTATTTGGGTGGTTTTTAAAGCTACGTGCGGTCTGCATTTACACGCATTTTTAAAATAATTTTATTTTTTTTTTTTTTTAACTAGCTGTTAAATTAACAAGAAAAACTGTATATATATATATACTTATATATATATATGTATCTTCATCTAGCCAACCTGCGGCTACTGCATTTCTTAAGGGTCACAGGGTCAGTGCTGTTCTTGCAATCTCAATTACCGTGATGATGACTTTTAAAATAATTATTATTATTTTAATACCTTTCAACTCTATTTATGACTTTCTTCTCTATTTATTTCTTAATTAGTATTTTACTCCTGCCCGTATGTTGAGTTGCAATCCCCTGGCTTGGACTTCCTTTTGAAGCCGCAAACTTCGTTCCCCAGCCACTGCCAAAATGTCCAAGTCCTGGTAACCTCCTGGACACCTGCCATGCCCACAGTGGTACCCTCAGCTTGCTGGGCTCACCCAGCTGCCCTCATGGAGGTAGCAAAATGCTTCTGAGCAGTCCTGGCCCCAGGTGGGCAGCTAGTGCCCTCCAATGGGGCTGGCCATGGTTAGAAACACTGGGGACAGCTTTGAGACAACAATCATAGAATCATTTTGGTTGGAAGAGACCTTTAAGATCATCTAATCCAACCGTTAACCCAGCACTGCCAGGGCACCACTAAACCATGTCCCTCAGCACCACAGCTCCATGGCTTTGAAATTCCTTTAGGGATGGGGACTCCATCGCTGCCCTGGGCAGCCTGGGCCAGCCCTTGACAACCCTTGGGGGGAAGACTTTGTTTCTCACGTCCAGTCTAAATCTCCCCTGGCGCAACTTGATGCCATTTCCTCTTGTCCCATCACTTGTGCCTTGGGAGAAGAGAACTACCCCACCTGGCCTGAACTTCCTTTCAGAGAGTTGTCAAGAGTGAGGTCTCCCCTGAGCCTCCTTTTCTCCAAGCTGAACAGCCCCAGGTCCCGCAGCCGCTCTTCACAAGACTTGTGCTCCAGACCCTTCCCCAGCTTCCTTGGCCTTCTCCGGATGCGCTCCAGCCCCTCAATGTCCTGCTCGGAGGGAGGGGCCCAAACTGAACCAAAGATTTGAGGTGCAGCCTCACCAGTGCCCAGCACAGGGACAATACCTTCCCTGGTCCCGCTTTTGAGGCACAAAGGCGCGTTTCCCTGACTCCCAGAGTCCCCCCAGCCCAGGCAGCACGTTGGAAAGCCCTCTCCAAACAAACACAGCCAAAAAGGTAGTTTCCTGGGGGGGGGGGGGGGAAAAGTTTGAAAAATAATCCAGCAGAGGCAGAGCCCGGTGTTTATTTTGCTGCTCTGACTGACACAGCAAAAAGCAAACAGGGTGAAGGAGAAATGAAACCCCAATGGGACGGGGGTGGTGGAAGGGGATGGGAAGCGATTCAACCCCGTGCAGCTTCCCAGAGGCGGGGGCGGCCCCGCACCCCCGGGCCTCTTTGCTGGTGACACGGTTGCTCACTCCCTGTAACCGAGGTAGGTAGGTAGGACTTTTATACTACTGATTTTGAAGGATGGTTTTCAATGTATAATAATATATCAGTTTAGGTGTGCAGTGTTTGAAAGAGAGACTGGGAGAAAGAAAGAAAACAAACCTCAATCAATATTATTGGGTTTTTTGTTTTGGTTTTTTTTTTTTGTTGTAAAATATTGTAACCTTGTATAAACGCAACCTTTTTTTTTGTTTGTTTTCTTTAGCTTAACAGCCTGGGGTAGAAGATACTAAAAAAGAAAAATAAAAAAAATTTAAAAAGTTTTTAAAAAGTTCAGGAAAAAAAAAAGAAAAAAAAAGCTCATTAAAAATGTTGCCATGTGAGGTTTGTGCCACGCGATGTTATTGCCTACGCAGCCCTGTATTACCAGTTCATTACCGTGGAATATTAAAAAAGAAGAAACAGTCCTTGCAGCTTGGTTCTTTTCAACTATTTCTGAAATAAATTATCGCAATTCTACAATCAAACAGAACAGTTTGGGTTAGAAGAGATCTGAAGGGATCTTTACAGGTCATCTTTAAGGTACACTTATACAATCGTAGACCCATGGACGGGTTTGGGGTAGAAGAGACATTTTAAAGGTCATCTTTAAGGTTACTTGCAGCTTTTTTATTTTGCTTATTTTGTTGTTTTTTTTCTTTAGGGGGAGGGCCCTGGAATTTCTTTTTTTCCTGTTTTTGAAAGGAGTGACAGGACGGGGAAGGCCCCCGCTTCCCACCCGCCCTGGCCGAGGGGGCACCAACCCCAGTGGTGGTGTTTTGGTTTGCAATAAACTCCCGCTCTTCCCTCCTCTCAACGGCAAGCCGGCTGCTTTGCTCCTGCCTCACGACAGATGAAATGCGATCAGAGGGGCCTCCGAAATCTCACGTTAATTGAAGTTGGCAAAAAAATCCCGGCGGGTGCCCTTTTGAACTGCTGACGCAGTGCAGGGTGGATTAGCTGGGGGTAGATTAACAACAGGTGGCAGCTCACAGGCTGCTGCTTCTCCCTGGACAAAGAGGTGGGGACCAGGCAGCTATCGAGGGCCCGCTGGCCAGCGCTGACCCAGCCCTCCGGGCTTCGCTTCTCCCCGCACCGAGGGGAAGGCTTGTCTTGGCACCATGGGTTCCCAGAGCACGTGTCTTGCCTCATCCTAACTGGGAGTGAAACTTGGGTTCTAGGAGGGCCCGTAATGCTGCTCTTGCTTGGTGAACGTAACTCAGCTGGAACCCCATTTCCTTCAGACTCCACAGACTCACCAGCACCTGCAAGAGTAAGAGCCCAAGCCCCTGCACCTAGACACTGGGTGAACTGGGAAGTGCCCTTTGTGTTCAGGCAGAGCTGAGAAGGTGCCCAGAGTGCTATCAACAACCCACCAAGACCCACAGAGCCCCTCTGGCCTTTCTGCTTGTTGGCTGGGAGCATCAGCTCGGTTCAGATGGAGCATGGCTGTTTTCCATCTCTCAAAGAAATGGATAACGCAGGTGCTGTTGCAAACTTATCCATTCCTCTCACTTGGAGGAGAAAAATTCCTTCCCTCCCCAAGCACTCAAAGCCAGATTCTCCAGATGTTGGCAGTGTTCAGACTGGGGAGAGCCTAAATCCAGTTTTGGTAACAACCTGGTTGTATGGGTTTACATCAGAAACTGCTCCTGGCCTGAACGTTGCTAAGAGCTAAAAAGTCTCTCTATAAACCTGAGACAGCAACAGGACCCAGATCAGAAAGGTGCAATCTTGTCTGGAAGCTGCCTTGTCTTGCTGGCATGGAAAATTTTTTCTCTGGAAGATATGGCTCCAGGACCTGGTTTACCACGTTCCTTGAATTTGAACTTCGAGACAGGGCAAAGTTCGAGCGGTTTTGATGAAAAACAATTTTTCCTTCCTGTAAACTAAACAGATTTTCCTTTTTTCTTCCTCTTTTTAAAAGCAGGTTATTAACCTTTAAGCAGCTGGATGTACAATCATCTTCTCATTGGCAAGGAAAGGAACAGCCTTTGCAAGGTGCACCTACTTACGGCCAGCTGGAGCCCACATGGAAAGGTGTTGCATTTAACTCAAGACAAACAAGTGTTTATTATTTGTGAAGGGATCTTCCACTTTCTCTTGCTTTTCAGTTCGTAACTTAACTCACTTGGGGCAAAGACAGATGCTCCGAGTTAGCAATCTGCTCCTCGCTGAATTCCTGCATCTCATTTTACGGTCCTTTCTGCTTCAAACCTTCTGCCCTGCCTGTTTTGTATGAAGTGTGGCAAAGGGGGTTATTGCTCCCGACAGTCCTCAGCGCTAACTGAGCCCAGCACCCAGCTCAGACCTGTCCCCTCCCTCTGAAGGAAAAGGTTCTGCAAAGAGGGACCTGTAAGATTGCAGGTGAGAAATGGAGGTTATCTTGAGTGTGTGGCTCTACAGACACGCAGGAGGGAACATAGAGCCTTTGGCCTGAGCACCCTGGGTACAGAATCATAAAAATCGATTCTGTTGGAAGAGACCTCTAAGATCAAGTCCAATGGTTAACCCAGCACTGCCAGGTCACCTCTAACCCATGTCCCTCAGCACCACATCTCTGCTGCTTTGAAACCCCTCCAGGGATGGGGACTCCACCGCTGCCCTCGGCAGCCGGGGCCAGGCCTGGACAACTCTTGCCGTGAAGACATTGTTCCTCATGTCCAACCTAAACCTCCCCTGGAGCAACTTGAGGCTCTTTCCGCTCATCCTATTGCTTGTTCCATGGAAGAAGAGATTGACCCCCACCTGGCTCCAGCCTCCTTTCAGGGAGTTGTTGAGAGAAAGAAGGTCTGTCCTGAGCCTCCTTTTCTCCAGGTTGAACAACCGCAGGTCCCTCAGCTGATTCTCAAAATACTAGTGCTCTAGACCCTTCACCAGCTTTGTAGCTCTTCTCTGGACATGCTCCAGGCCCTCAATGTTCTTCTGGGAGCGAGTGGCCCAAAACTGAACCCAATACTTGAGATGTGGCCTCCCCAGTGCCAAGTGCAAGGGCATGATCACTGCCCTAGTCCCGCTGGCCCCACTAGTGTTGATACAAGCCAGGATGCTGGTGACCTTCTTGGCCACTTGAGCACATGCTGGCTGTTGACCAATACCCTGAGGTCCTTTCCCTCCGTATCTTTCCAAGGGAATATGGGTTTATCTACTGGATGAGTATGAGATGCTCCCACTGGGCAGGTGGATATCCCCAAGTGGCACTTTTCAGTCAGTCCCAGACTTTGGCTTTTAGTTGTGTAGGTTCCCATTGCTGCACGGAATGAGGGGAGAAGAAATAAACTTCATGCTTAAAAGCACAGAGGGAAACAGTAAACACATCTCTTCATCACACCTGGAAAAACCTTACACATGTGTGTGTATCTGAAGTTCTCTACACCTTTGTTGGTCAAATGGCTTATCCTTCACCTTTCACCCACCAACTAAAATTTAAGCTAAAAAATCCCACAGATGTGACTTAATTATTAAGCTGGTATTTTCTTTTTCTTATGACTCCATAGAAATAGTCATGACATGGATTATTTCTCTTTATAGACACTTGGTTCTCCCCTTGACCATCTTATCTGTTGTCTGGCCCCACACACAGCCTGGAACTGAGCACCAAGTCAAGTTCATCAACCTAATGAACTCACAACCAAGTTGCCTTGATCACAGTCACTGTGGAGCTGCCTGGAGCAGGACCACCTCCTACTTCTGCAAGTAAATGGGCATTGAGAGACCAAGTCAAGGAAATAGGAAGGATCATTTTCCAGACAAATGAAGATGCCAAGCAGGCCCAACCTTGCAGGCAGGGCTTTTGAGCCACAGAGTTTTCAGTTGGAAAACTCCCTGCGCACTACCATCTCCACACTGCTCCACTTCATTGCCTCGACTGTTGCAGTTATCCTTTAATGGGAAACACAACTCACTTTCAAAGCAGCCACAGGGAAGCTGCAGACAGGGGAATCCTGAAGAGCAGTAGAGATGGGACTGCATTAACCACCATTCAGGCTGAAATGACACAGCATGCATCAGGAATGGCACTAAATGGCTTCACGCCAGGGTGGGCTGAAGCGTGCCGGTGCTGCAAGTCAAGGCTACCTCTGCCTGGGTGCTGAGCCACCCAAAACTCCAAACAAACAGCAGTGCAGACAAAAGTGGGTCCATAAGCCTAAAACCCACTGGTGTGCAGTCCTGGTTTCACTCACGCAACTCCTAAGGTCTCGGGTGTATGAGTGTCTCTCTGTTTCCTTATTGGCAGTCACAGGTAAAAGAAAGACTGTGAAGCTCAACTGATTGTGCTCAGACAGTGACAGGCATCTCAAAAAGAACTTAACACTGTCCTACGTGCCTTCCCAGCAGCACAAGATACAATTGAATCCACAGTTCACGGTAAAGCAAAACTGGTTTTTCTGCTAAGCAAACACCACCTGCTCAAGGAGCAACTTTCAGAGAGATGCAAAGAATACTATGTTCAGAGTTTTCTAGCAGTTTGGAACAGAAAATTGTTTTTTCCAGCCTAAAAATTAAAAGATTAGACAATACAGGAAGAGCACTTGCCTAGGGTTTACTCTGCTCTTCCCAACTCTGCAGGATCAGACTGAAGTTAGCAACTAGACCAACCAGCAACTCACCTTTTAGCCTTCTATTTAATCTAACACAACTTTGCAAGATTGCAAAGATTATGCAATGATTGAGAGACCTTTGCATGATTGCGAGAACTACCCAGAAGTTTACCTATCAGTTTACAAATGCTTTGCAGCAGTCCTAGTGAAATTTAAACTAAGTCTAAGGGGAGTCTAAGAAGAATGATAAAAAACTTGATACTTACTCTGATATCTGGTTAAGCATTTAAAATCCATTTTCTCATCAGCATCATCCGTTTGAGGGTTTCTTTCCTGTATTTTGCTGTAGCCTTGTTACAACAGGGGCTTCCACGTGAATGGGCCAGACAGATTTATGCAGTGCTAATTAACCATTTTTGAGACCTTTCCTGATCAAAAGATGCTTTACCTCTGAGAAGTACCCAGCATACCAGACACTCATTATGAAGGGCATCCGTGCAACATCCTGAAGGTATTTTTCACATTCCTATTGCCCATTTAAATCCACTTCCACGTGTGTCAGTAGAGCATTTTTTTCAGAGTGCCCAGCACTCACCAATACAGCTTAAAAGCAAAAGAAGTCTGAAGTACCAAGCATCTCTTAAATCCCACCTCACAATTATTTGGATATCTGTTTTTTTCCCCGAGGCCCTTGAGTTTAAAATTCTTGAACATTTGCTGTCTCTCTTCATAAGAGGAGAAAGGATCTGTTCCCTATTTCTCCAAGATAAATGCTACTGTCAAATCTTGGCAGAAAATTACAGTAAGAACTACTCTCCCCTAAGAGGTGACTGGGATGAATTTGTGCAGAGCAAACTTCTACTTCAAAGACGACCATCCAAATCCAGTTATGGGAAAGACAAAATATTGACAGACCTTTCCAAATTACACTGTGGATATTCCAGTTTAACACAGATTTACGGAGCAAAACATCCTGTCATTGCGATTCTCCCTTCGAAACTTATCCATGCTTCCTCCTCATGCCACTCTGGAAGTGAAGTACAACAAACAATTCCTTGGATTTACTTTTTAATATGCCAATATTAACTTTTTTCTTTTAATAACATGTATACAATGAAAAATGTAAAATTATCTTAATTTAAAGACTGACAACATAACCCTTTCCAAAGCAGACAGAGAGGTACATTGTACCTTTACAGACTTCACATCAAGAACATCACAATTATAAACGTAGAGGGCAAGCAGCTGTTTTACAGCTATTGCTTTTTCCATGGCACAAACCAGAGGCAAATCACCATCTAAATGAGATGGCCCTACAAAAGCAACTGGAAAAGGCCAAAGGACAAAACATGATTGACAGGGCTCACCAGGCATTTTGTGGCAGGGGAATCCAGGCAGATGCTTTGGGATACAGGAAGAAAGACCTGCTGCCTTTCCACGGATCTGAGACTGTAGATCAGTTTAGGAGGGTTCGTTAAGCTGTCCCCCACCTAAAAACAGTCCACCATTTCAAATCCTCAGTGTCTTTTAAGACTCTGTGCAAAATGCGTGCTTTTTACTGGCTTAAAGAGAAAGAACCAAGAAAATGGAGCAGCTTCACAACTCAGCGTACGGAAGATGATTTAACTCAGTTCAACTGCTGAGATCAGCCCCAAAAGAACAGCCCAAACTGAAGTGACTACGGCACTGTCATAGCCACTCTTTTAAAGCAAATGTCAAGGGAAATCTACTGGCATCTCCTCATGCTCAAGCACCAGGTCGTGAATCAAAAGGAAAATCTGTAAAGAAACGAACCTGCAAGGAGAAAGAGCGAGTGACAAACCTTCCTCTACCTCGTGATACCCTCTGTGCAGACAGTGGTTGTCATCACCGTGACAGCATTCCTCACTCCCCAATGCCCCCTCCCACAACAACCTGGGAATGAAATGAAAACAGCCGCAAGAAACATCTACTAGTAATTAAAGGTTCCCAGAGAATCAGACAAGAGAGTTTAGAGATGCATCCCAGGGGAGCTGTGGAGCGAAGCATCCCCATAGCACTATTGTAACAATCTGATTTTCATTCACAGCACATCCACGGCATCGGGCAATAAGATAAAGTCTTAGTGGGGGTGAGACAAATAGGAGCAGATGTTTCCTGTTTCTAGCCTGACTTTCATTTGGTTTCTGTCATTGCTGCATATCCAGCTTAGGAGAGGGGGTGAACCGTGATGCCTAACACTTGTCCTATTGTTTGGGGTTTGGCAAAATCTGAGGAATAAGGTTGCTCGCGGTGTTAAGAGAAAAACAGCCCATCGAGGAGGATGCCTCTGTAAGTGGCAGCAATGGAATTTTCAAAAGCCAGTAAAATCACCCTTATCTGATAACAAATATTTTATCATTGGAGCTGGAAATGAGATTCCTTTCTCAGCTCAGTTTGGGATCCTCTTTACTATCAAAGGGCAAGAGTAACAATCCAGGCACTTCTAATTCTGTTGCATTTAGTTTCCCAAATCAGGTTCATTTTAGTCCTGAGAAACAATTCCAACGTTCATAAGAAATGTAAAGCTTCTCCAAAAGCCCTCCTAAGCTGTATGTCTCAGTGGCAGCCTGTGGCAGTGGGGTCCCTGAATGACAAGTGAAGCCCCAGTGTTTTTTCCAACAATGGTAATTAACAGGACTCTGTAAGTGTGCACTAACGGGGACTTGTCACATCTCTGCCCATCCAAGATGCAACTGGGAATCTCTGTAAATTTGTTTTACAAATCAGTACCAGCAAGGCTGAAGAGGATTCAGATGTGGCAAAATTACTTCATAGCTGTTGTCCCAATGTACAGCTACGATGTAAACCTGTAATCTGACCACTGGTTTGATAACAAAACAAAACAAAAAGACTGAAAGATGCATCTTTTTCTGTATAACACAACTGCTTTTGACATAAGAGTCACAGTCTCTCGCACAGATGCAGCAGAAAACCTGAGGTTTATGCAGGAAGAAGAGGTGCAGCAATGGGAATTCTGTCCCGCAGGTCTCTGCTTTGAAGGAGACCATCCTCCCCGCTGCTGTATGTGCCTCAATTTGCATCAAAAGAACTGAAGGAACACAAAATGCTTTGCCCTCTAAACCATGTGAAAACACACAGATTTTTGTTGCTGATGCTGTAAAAAAAATAAACATTTGTCTCACTATGCAGAAGAAAATGTTTGTTGCACAGTTACTTAAGCCAACAATTAAGCTGAAAGGACAGAGGCCCACCAACTGCACAGGCAGCAAGCTCCTCCCAAAAGAGAGGAGCTCGATGTGGTCAAGGGTTGATCTGAACTGGTAGGCGCTTACAAACCAGAGCGCTGCAGCACGGACAATAAAAGAGGTCAGTCATGCCAGCCACCTCACAGACAGCGAGGTTCTGTTTTATTCTTACAGCCTCCTTTGGTGAAAATTGTGCGTCTGATGTTTCTGGGAAGACCTGCTCAGCTTTCCACTGCATCTTCATGCAATGTCAAGGGAAGACAAGGTATCAGAATACAACATTAACTCCCATATCCTTCGGATGTAACCTGCTCTCTAGTGATTTTATTCTTCGGGGCCTTCTATCCCCCAGAGCACCTTTTCAGCAGTTGCTTCCATCGCTTGGGTTTGTCTCTCAGCTGCCTTTACAAGCTGCCGATATTGGGAAAGCTCTTCAGTTTCTCAGGAAAGTCATCTTTGTACAGGACAGGGTCAGCACGGTGCTCCACCACCTTGAGCGGCATGGTCCCAAAGACAGAGGCAAACTTATTGATGCATTCGGATCTGGTGAAAGGGAAATCAGTGTAATTAAGAACCCCAACGACCAGGCTGCCTACCAGCTCCCGCACCACCAGCAACTGGCAGAAACCTTCCCCCTCGTGCTTGGAAGTGTTTCAGCCGTGCTGGCTGGCTAATAAATAAAAAGAGAGGACTGCAGAGAGAACTGTAAAGAAGCTGGTGCTTGATTTATCCATTTAATCACAGCGATGAGCAAGGGGATGCTGGCAGCAGCACATGTGCACATGGAGGTCAAAAGCTTCCCTTCTCCCTCCCCCTAGAATTCCAGTCATTCTTCAAGCAATGTACATGCTGTAAACCAGAACAGATTAACTGCCAACATGTCTCTTAAAGGGCCGCTCTGTTGGGTCAATTTGGCTCCTAACGACAGTTTTGCAAAAACTGAGCCTTTGTGAAAATGGAGTTCTAAAAAAATTTAAAAAAAAGTCTGGGTTTTTTCAGGCTTCTTCAGAAGCTCCATCTTTCCCCACACAAATAAACATGCCTCAGTGTATAGACAGCGCTGATTGTGCTGTAACTTAAAAGTGAAGCTGAATGAAAACTATTAAACAAACCCAGCTAGTTCATTTTCCTTGTCTAAGGAGATATTGAGCATTATTAGCATTAAAAAAAATAAAATAGTTCAAGCCATTGGTGACTCTTTTGGTTTTAATAATGGAAGAGGAAGGAACGAGCCGTGTGCTTCAAAACCAGACATTTAACCTTACATGGCTCTTTTAACTCCTCCACGGAAAGGCACAGTACCTGCAGGAGCAAGGCAGGGAAAACCCACCTCAGCCCAGAGAAAATTAGCCGTGTGCTTTATAAAACTGCTTTTAAGAACTTCAGGCACCACGAATCGTGACAAGAGTCCCCACCACAGAAACAGCTACAAGAAAGCAGGTCACGTTTCTTTTGCCGTTCCAAAGGGAAAATAACAAAAAAAAAAAAGAAAAGGGGGAGTTTTGGGTTGGCTCCAGCGGCTGACGTGCTGCAGGCGGTCCCAGAGCAGGTCTCAGCTCTCCCACTGCTGCACCCTCTCCCGACCCCTTTGAAGGGTTAGGGGGTCACTACGGCTCCAGGATAATTTTCCTCAACAGACCCGGTCAATCACACCAAGCGAGTGTGACAGTTTTGTGATGGGGACTGCTCCACACTGCCCCAAATACTCCTTTGAAGTAGATGGGACAGCGAGACTGGTTTTCAAAATTAATTCCTCAGCCTCTGAGCCATCCCATGGCTCCCTCCTTAACTACAGTCAATGACTGGAGAACACAAAGCCCAGGTTGTTCAAGTGCTACCTCTCTCCAGAGCTGTTTCAAGCTATAATGGTTGTATTTCAGGCCATTTTGTAGACTGAGAAAAGTGACAGAAAACTCCTTCATATGGAGTGATACTCAAAATATTTATACAGGTAAATAGGTAAATCATAGAATGCTTGGAAGGGGTCCTAAAGATCATCTAATTCCAACCCACCTGCCATGGACAGGGACACAAAGTAGATAAATGCAGATACTGCACTTTCTGCTACCTTCTCATCCCCTCTAACTTCTTCCTACCACCCGATTAAAATCTTTGGACTAGGAAACAATTGAAAAGGAACTCAAGAGTGTTAAGAGGAAACTGTGTGCAGTGGGAAGCAACCTCTGGACCTGTCACAGGCACTATTTGCTCCAGATCTGAAACAGCAAAAAGAGACACCAGTCAGGACTGAAGCAAAGAGTCCCAAGTAGCTGTTCAAGGTCTGCAATGATAAGTGAACCATCAGGAGGGTAAGCTTTGGGCCCTGGGCACAGAAACACGGAGAGCAGGAGCCAAGTGTTTTCTCCAGGAACACTAAGCAATTTCTGATGCCTCCAGCAGATGCCCAGTGTGAGATAGCCTAAACATATCTGATTTTCAGATAAGGTCATACTTGCAAATCACCTGCTCCTTCTGAGAAATGTGTCTAACAGTCATCCAAGTTGTGTGTACTGGAGAAGTCTCGTGGCAGGAAAACCACAGACTTCACAGGCAAGGAGGTACATGCACTGGGAGATGTGCATGTGAAAAATTTGCACAGCTGTTGGCCCTCACTGGTTTCTGGAACACAAGAATACTTCTCATCTACTGGTTCAAATCAGTAATGACTGAAGGACATTGTAATGTAACAGCTGCTTGATGGCCAGTGTGAAACGAATTAGTGATCTGAGCCTGCTGCCTGGAAGGCAGGTGTCCACAGCAGAGCAGCCATGGTCACAACCAGAACTAAGCGGCACCCTCAGAACAAAAGACAAAACTAAATGGGTAGCAGGGACAAAACTGACCTCTTCCCTCCAGATGTTATACCCCCAGATCAAAGATAAGGTCTTAGAAGAAAGTGTCAAGATGGAATCCTTCTACAGCCAAACTTATTCTGGTGGCAAGATCATTCAAGCATACCAGTATGGTATCTGTAACCACCAAGAAACCACTTCATCGTTAAAAAAATGAAAATGGAAAACATCAGTATGTTCTCATCACTCTGGCTGAACTAGAAAAGTTAGTCCTCAAGAAATAAATCAAACTGAAAGATCAGAAAGAGGCTTTTTTAGATGAAAGGAATGTCACATGCAAGCCAGAAAATGCAGTCGAAGGAGTATCCCCTCTCCAAAAAATTTTATCTCCTGCACTGAACTAACTCACTTGAATTCCAAAGCCTTTGCTGCTTCTGAACACTATAAACCAGAAAGGATATCTAGAACACTAAACATTCAAATCTAGGTGGCCAAGAGCATGTAACATCTCATCTCAATACAGAAGGAAGGTGTCGTTCTTGTCTGTGTTGAGGGTTTTGCAAATTCATGCTAACAGAGGTGTGTTCGCTTCCAAGAATTATTCCTTTTTCTCCCTTGCTCTGCCAACAACACCCAGTTGTGCTCAACAAGGAATTACGGTTGTGAGCGCTCAGGAATTGTGAGCCCCCTCATCCCTGTCAGACTGGGCAAACTTTGTGGCCTCTCTTCATCAGCTTCCTCTCCCTTCGAACCCAAATATTTTTTGGCAGCTTGTCTCTGTACCTGCGGCCTTTGGACAACGGGTACCTAGTCAGCTTGTCTCTACTTGCTTCCTACCCAAATACCTACATGTCCTAAATAGGACACTGCTGTTAACACTGCTGCAGAAGCAGCTCAGCTCCTCTGTTGTATTCACCATAGGGGCAGCTGCCTTCTAGGTTGCACTTTATAGACTTCTCTGGTTTTGAGAGCCAGACACAATGATGCTAAAGGCAGAAAACTTTTTACCACTTAAATAGAACCTGTAAATACAGGGATTATGAGATGCTCCTATGGCTTCTTCTGTGGCCTGCTGTGAAGGCTAAATCAGGGGAAGAAGGGGATTTGTGGTTTGAAGCTTTCTTTGGTTAATGTGTCCTAATGATGGATCTCCATAACCCTGTCTTTTCTTTATCTTGGAGAAACTACTCAGCAGGAGGAACAGCAGTGCTGGCTTCCCCATGATTCACTAGAAATATCCATCAGGATTGCTCAGAAAGAATCTCTTCAATTGTACCATCTTCCCTTTGTCTCTGCTGAAGATGTCAAAAGGTGCAACCGAACTGGTTAGTTATGTCCCTCTCCTGGTCAGATCTCCACAACCGACTTCTCAAACCTTTGATCATGCCTACACAACAATCATCAGGCAGCTGTTGGGCACTTCTCTGCTATTTCTGATCCAGAAACCCAACACTAAATGTTGTGCATGCACCTGACAACCCTGAGAAACTGTTTCACAGACATGGGGCTTTGGAAATGTCCCTGGATATCTGGGCAAGTCATGAGCTCAGGCTACCTGCTTGCTGTTTCTGAATGCTAAAAACCAAGGAGTCAGGTGCTTTGGGAAGCTGCAAGTAAAGCTGATAATGGCTCTTTGCGTGACACCCTGGGTAATCTTCTTGGTACCCAACACTGTGAAGTTATCTGTACAAAGTTATTCTTTTATAATATGGCAAGAAGCCCCCAGTGATGCACTTTTTCCGTTCAGCTTTTCTCCTGACCCTGAAAATAGCCTGTGAGTGTACAGATATATATACACATACATGAGCAACAAGAGCCCTACTCGTTGGTAAGTTAAGAAAATTCTCTCTATCATTTATTATCCACTTAAAATTAATAGCTATCCTAGAAGATTCAAAGAAACTATTTCAGATTTTCCAATTAACTCCCTCACACTGAAGGTGTAAGCACAGGTTGAGAAGGTGGTAGGTGTAGCATGCAGTGTCACTATGATATGAATGATCTTCAAACTGAAGCCTGAATACACCTAAATGCTATATCCCCTCAGATTTTCTCTTGCACTTAGACTAGATCCCAGCATATGCTGCTTTGGCTAGGCAAGTAATTAAGTTATGTGGATTTGGAGTCAATCTAACATGTTCCACAACCCCATTTTCTCCACCGTTGGAGACTACAGAGAAGAAAAGCGACAGTTTAAACATGTTCTCAATAAACTGTCAATGCTGCTTCGCTCTGAGGATACAAGAATAGCTATAGACATGGAAACACGACCTTTACCCTGCATCATAGGGCACTCTGGAGCAAAAAGCACTTTTTCATCTTCTGTTTTTACAGTGTTTACCTTAATGAGAATCTAGTTCATGACCAAAATTCCTATGTGCTGTCGTAATAAGCCCCCAACCTACTAATCAGTTTTGCATTACTTCACTGTGTAGATTTCAACAGATAAACCTCATTTACATTCTTCAAGGGCAGCAACTGAATGCAACACTTTAAATTTGCTGAGTGCTGCAGAGAAGTACAGAAAAAAGCTCCCTGTTAAGATGGTGACTGGTAAGAGAACAATGTTATGTCTCTCAGTGCACACCTCAAATGGCCTATTTCCCTTTATTTTGTCACCTTCTCTGGTGGTCCCTGCTTACCTCCCCCATCAATTCTATGGCTGCAAATTCTTTTCCCCCAAGTTTTGCAGGAGAGGTGCAACAGCCCAAGATGCCCAAGGTGAAATGCCTCAGTCAGTTCTAGATCTCAGGTTAATTCCATCTAATAACTCGTATGTACTTTTATTATGAGAAAGCCCTTTGCAAACACGGGCATTGAACAGCTTGGTGAAAGCAAAGACACCTTCCCTTATTTTACACATTCAGAAGCCACAGCAGAGGGAAGTTTCGTGTCTTGGTCAAGGCTAAAAAGCCATTTTACTGTAATGCAGGGAATGCAACTCTTAGACTTACCAACTCTTGGTATTTCACCAATCATTCACTGCCTTTCCAAATACTTAGTTCATTTCAAAATTAAATTCTCACAAAAACACCCTAACGCTGTTATTGTTAAAAAATGTGACATGCAATTGTGCAGGCAAGTGCCCTTTGTCAGCAGAGGCAACATGCTTCCCAATCTTTGGAGGAAAGACAAGGTACAAACATTGATTCAAATAACATTATTAATAATTTATATCCTTGTTACTCTTTGGTAAGCCAGCAACTGTCCGGTATCGAAACCAAACAAATCTCCCACTCATTACAGTTGATGTTCAACGGTAAAAGAGAAATGTGGCATTACTGAAAGTACTGCCAAAAACCTGAATTTCATCTATGCGTCCTACAGGCTAAAAATTGTGCCCTTCTAAAATCCTTTATTGCAGTAGTCCACTGTTCACTGTCACATCATCCATCGCAGGAAGGACTTACGCTGATCAAATCCATGCGACATTCTTTCAAAATCAGTAATTTACAGAAAGACAATCAGTGAGCATTTTTGATCCTAATTTAATGAGACGCGGGATAAGATCGCATGGATCAGAACAAGGCAATCAGCAGAATGAAGGGTGGCCACTCACCTTTCCACCATGTGTGTCTGGTCCAGCGATAACCCATCAATTGCTGTGCATTCTGGACACTTGAACTTCTTTCGTGGGGTCACCTGCGGAAAGGCACGCCAGATATCATCAAATAGCAACAGAAGGGACATTAATCTCCTTGCACAGAGAGCAGCGTAATACCTCTGAAACATGCCTGCAGTGTAAGCTGAGCTGTCTCAAAAAGGGGGGGGGGAAGGTAGGAGAAGGAAAAAAAAAAGCAAAAAAAAAAAAAAGCTGCTCCATTCCTCCATTCAGCTCCATCTGGCCTGGCTGACTGCAAAATTCACAGGGGCCCAATAAAACCGGCTTGGAGGGGTTTTTCCTTCTGTAACTGAAAAGAAGTGGTGATGACAAGCTCCTTAATTCCTGTTTAATGACTGTTTTCTCACTGCCAAGGTCCCTGTATAAACACCATTTGTTCTTGCAGCCATAACAGCGATGAAATATAGCTTCCCATACTTCACCGTAACGTTAATCCAACAGACGCTCTTTTGCTCGCTCCAGTTAATAGCCGACTGGCAAACTCCGCAAGACTCTCCGAATCGCCCAGAGGTGCCAAATTACTCAGCTGTGCCCTCATACAGCTCAAAAAATCTTTTTCAGCAAAAACACACACTTTATCTTCTAAAGGCTTTTCTAGGAAATGCGGCCACCGGTCCCAGTAAATGATGATGGACAGACGGGAAAATGGACCCTGCTAATTGAAGTAACGCCTGGTGGCCTCTAAATCTCATTCCAAGTTGACACACTTTGAAATGAATGTACCGAGTGAATGTCCAGACCTGAAAACGTGTCGAAACATGTCAGGAAATTAATTCAGGGATAAAAAGTTCATTTAAAGCTGATCTTGCAATTAACATTCTTGCAATTAACATTCCTATAAATCAGCTGTTGCCAGGCCATGACGGAGCAAGCTGTGGACAGTTGGCAATTTCTTTCCTCTGGTGATCTCAAATAGTTAAAATATTTCTACATGGGCGTTGTATATACACACACAGGCATACACACATAAAACTTAAGTTACCTTTTTTATACCTCATCTAGATGGCTGAAATAACCACCAGAAACAATTGGTAAAACACCCCAAACCAACACCTTGCAGCTTAGCTAGCTTTTAGTTTTACTAAAAGTGCTTTTCTACCACAGATGGAGAACAAGACACAAGATACCGGGGGAAAAAAGGGAGATAAAGTAATACATCAAGGCCTACTAAATACATTTACATGAGTATGTACATCATGGTTTTCAACGCCATAAAGCTAAACTGCAGAATGCTCTCACCTTAATGACTGATTTGCCAGTGACATTTGCCACAAGAAAATTCATGGCAATATCTTCACAATTCATATGAGCATCCACCCAGTTCTTGATGTCTCCAGGCATTTTGTAGGTGTAAAGATAGTTGAAATACTGCAGGATGGAGGGGGACAGAGAGAAGATAATTTTAAATACAGATGCAGTCATTATAAGACCAAATGTTTGAGTCACTAAACAGCAGACTGATAATGGTGGATTATGGGCAGACTACGATGCTGCCTTCAGACAAGGATGACTTTGAGCAGATAGAAAATAATTTTTTGGTGCTTAATGGCATAATTACTCCTTTCCTGACCACAAATTTCTTTATAATCTGTTTTCTTTTCTTAAACTGCTAGCTACAAAACAATATCCACTGCAAAACTTGCCATGTAGTTACAGGTCATGCAAACTGGCCAGAGTTGTTCTGTAAGTTCATAAACGTAACCGTTTTATTTTACAGGACAAATCAGTTGTTTTCACAGCAACTGAAATAGGCTTAGGCGAAAGTTTGCAATTGATTGTTTGTAGAAAGCATAACAATTGTTGAAGATGTCCCTGCTCACTGCAGGGGTCTTGGACTAGGTGACCTTCAAAGGTCCCTTCCAACCCAAACCGTTATGTGATTCTATTCTACAGCAAAACAAAATAGTCACAGAAGAATGACAGAAACACATACACTTCTTTAAAAAAGGTTCATGTCATACGTTAGCATACTACAAGTTCTACTATACAGAATCCCAGCATGGTAGGGGTTGGAAGCGAGTTCATCTTGTCCAACCCCCCTGCTCCAGCAGGGTCACCCAGAGCAGGGGGCCCAGGATCACATTGTCCACGCAGGTTTGGAACCTGTCCAGAGAAGGAGACTCCACAACCTCTCTGGGCAGCCTGGGCCAGGCTCTGCCACCCCCACAGGAAAGAAGTTTTTCTTTACATTCAGATGGAAACTCCTGGGTTCCAGTCTGTGCCTGTTGCCCCTTGTCCTGTTACTGGGCACCACTGAAAAGAGTCTGACCCCATCCTCTTGACCCCCGTCCTTTATATATTGGTAAGTGTTGAGAAGATCCCACCTTATTATTGTATTACCTTGTGATAAAACGCTGCCCCAGTGAGCACCATTGAGACTTCATTCGTCCATTCTGATTCATATTTCCACTTGTTCATCTCATGGTCCCAGAGATGCAGGCGGCCTGGATATCCAACAAGCCTGTCAGGAAATTCACGCCAAACCTGAGGAGAAAAAAGCCATGACACGCTGCTAAGCAGGCCTGCACAGCCAGCAAATGTACATCTGTGGGTGCAACTCATTTGCTTTGGACAGCACTTCAATTCTTCACAGTTCCAATTCTTGGAGTAGACAGTTGCCTGGAAGAAGTATGAAAAAGGCCAAGCTCCCTTTGGAAGGGCTCTACCACTCAGGGAAGCCATAGCCCCACGTAAAAGGCCTCTAAAGCAATCCTAACTCCCTTCTTGTAGAGAAATACGACCAACTATTCAAAAAGATTTTCACACTAACTATCCCCAAGCGTGATTAAAATGGAACTTTTAATGTTAACTTCAGTAGATATGGCTACAACCTAACGACTTTCACAGCTGGCTTCGGATCCAACCAACCTGCTTCCCCCTTTGATAGGAACAGCCTTAAAACAGGCTTATATTTTAATATTTCTGGTATTCTTTAGTGGGTGCTTGGACAGATCTACTGCTACATGGAAGGCCTCTTTGCCCTTGACTTGTTCCAGACAGCTGGATACAATCAAGAGACCATCCCTGTCACTCCATACATTATTTTGTAGCTGACTACGGGATCAAACACAGTAGAGCAGAACAAGGAGAAGGGCATCATTAACACAACCTCAGTTCTCCACACTGCTGGCCACATTAAGTAATGGACAATTTTTGCATTAGGAAAAAGGGAGGAAGGATTATAATTATTTAGGAGGGTCTGAACACTCTTAGCTTGCTAAATATTCAGTCTTTTTGCTACAAAGTTAGTATTTATCTGCACTATTTGTGGACAAATTATCAAAATTTGTCCCTTAATCCAATTAACAGCTAGGTTTGTTGGAAAAACACAAATCCTGGTTCTTGGACATGGTGTAAGGTCACACCAGTTTCTGTTTCAGGTTGGTAGTGTATACATAAACAAACAAGCCCCTATTTCATTGCCCTACGCGTGATCAACAACACCAAAGCATCTCACAAATCCCCCCAGTGATCACTTGATGAGCGCAGCAATTTTCTTGGTACAAAAGGGCAAGGGGACCCTACAGCTGAATGTGCAGTGAATAAAGTGTTTCCTGAATTTCCTGCAAACCCCGTCAGCAGCTTGCTTTTGGGCACTGTTGATGTGCAAGCATGTTTCAGTTGGACTGTAAGGACTTTACGCAAGTATTCTGTCAAAGTAAAGGTGATAAAACAATCAGCTTTAAGTTGCTACTTCTGTATCTACAGTTCTGTGATTCTGCACTGCTAGAGATACTTTTTCATCTACACGTCTCAACACATTTTATTGCTGTCAGTTAATATAGCTTCAGAATCCCACGATGAGAGTAGTTATTATTTCAATCATACAGAGGAGGAAACCTGCCAAAAATCATACAGGAAACAAGAATGGGAACCAGATCTTTGGACTCCCCGACTCATACTTTATCCAGAAATCAATCTTTCTAGACAGTTCCAGGGCACAAGGACTGGGATAGTATTTAGATAGGACAATGCTCTAACCCAGTGGGCTCCTGAAAACAGAGATGATTTGGAACTCAAGGAAAAGAACGTGTAGGATGTTGTTACAAGTTGGTGCCATTGGCTTATTAAAAAAACAAAAAACCCAAGAAAACAAAACAGATTTTTGGCAGGCAAGTCACCAAGGGCTTAAGAGGTCTATTTTGACATGAGGTCACAAACATTAACAAAGAATGCGAAGGTATGGACATTCCCTCTTCCAGAATTTTATTCCTTGCTCTCTAGGACTCAACAATCTAATGATTTAATTTTAATAATTTTTTAAAGCTATTAAAAGGCCCATCTCCCCGCTCTTAGAAGGCAACACCACATAAGCTACCGAGGCTCAACAAAGGATTTGACAGAACACTGCCAATCTGTACTGTACAGGGAGAAGAATTCTCGCAGAGGGAATGGCATGCATATTAAAAGGCAGCTGAAAGGAAGATTCAACTCGCCTACTGCTTCCCAAGGGACTTCAGTGCCTTCAGAACGCAGGACCAGAGTTTCCTGTCCCTTCTTGGTTTTGCCCTTGGTGTCATCTTTGAGAGACCAAATGACATTAAATAAAAGCCAACTATAATGCACTGTACTCGCACAGATTTCTTTGCATCACTGTGAAGCTCAACCCTACCCCGATTCTGGCCTCTGAAAATTGTCTGTTTGATGCATCTATAAAAATAACATGATTACTTGAAACAACAATCACTTTTAAATGTCATGCTCTCAAAGTCAGCGGAAAAGCTTGGCTTTTCCATAACGTTCATCACTAGCTCATTCAATGGCAATTCCTAGAAAGGCTCCAAATAGCTGCATCCAGCTCACTGCCCAAATCCATACGTGTGTTTTATGCCAAAATGAATATACACGGCTACTGCTTCTAAGGAAGCTTTCAGAATAAACATAGCAGTAATGGTTCTTACACTGCTCTCTAGTTTGTACTAACATCCCTTTTCTCGTTTGAAGGTTAAGTATGATTTATTACTCTGCTAGGAATACATTCCAGTTTAGCCAGTGATCTTATTAGGCTTCTCTGACTAAAGCTGGATAGCCTGATTTAATACCGGGAAGGGACAGAGTCAAGGAAGAACACACTGCCAAGTGAAGAGGAGGTAACGATTCTTTGCGGGCGATGTTATCCCAACAACTCTGCTGAGCAACCCGATGATAAATCTTTTTGGACAAAGCATCTCCCAGGTGCAAAGTCCAACAGAAGTTCTGACTTGGGTAGTTTTACTAAAAATGTTGTAAGAGACACCAAGAGAAAATGGTGATTTTGTTTCCAAGTTGAGTTCTCCAAGTGACATAAACATCCTTGCTCCACTCTCACATCTTCGCAGCCTCCTACTCTGTGCTGCTTTGCTGTGCTGTGAGAAGAGTTGCCACCACTCCTTTTCTATGTATTCAGGACACAGAAGCACTTCCTTTTCCAGAATACACTCCAACGTTTATCCATTAAGTTTATTAGACTATATTAATCCATGTGCAACTTCAGGAACAGTTAAATTACAATTAGAGAATTTTAAAATTCAATAAACAGAAAAATAATCAGTGTTTCCAAAGCTACACATCAATGTAAGAATGAAATACTGACTATCCTCCATGAATGGAAGAAACCCCAAGGAATCTGTATTTCTGCTCCTCTCCCAGAGCCTCTTCCACCCTCAATTCTCCCCTGGTCCTCAAAGGGATGGCTTGTACTATTACTAGAAAACAAAGCCAAAAGATACGTGATGCTTCACATGCACAAAATTTGTAAGAAAACTTCAATTTGAAGAAGAGCTTTAAATGTGGCCATGCAGCCTGTGGAGAAGTAGAGTTATATCATTCCTCTGACAAAGGAATGCTGAAAAATACACTTTTAATGGTCAAAATGGGTATGGAAGAATTCTTCTAAGGAAGGCATTCAAACTTTATGATAATTTTAGCCTAGGGAAATACGTAATTAATCAGAGAGTTGATTTTTATTTTTGATTTTTTTTTTTTTAAGAATAGCAGAGACATGATGCACTGCAAATGAGCTCTGACAGTAAGAGCATCTCCAGCAGAAGGCAAAAAGCTTCCAACAGAGAAACCCACAAACTGAGCAATGCACCATACAATAATTCCTATGAACAAAAACTATGGGCTCAAAGCAAAAACCCCAATTTTGGTTATTTCTATTATTGCTGGAAGAAAAATACTTCCTAAGGGCAAAGTGCTGCATGAGTATGTAACAAGAAATCTTGTTCTGCTTTCATTTTTTTTTTAAGATTATAACCATGTAAATACTTGCTCCCTTTTTTGTGTTTCTCTGTTACTCCCTCTGTGAAACAAAAAAGATGGATAAGCAGGGAAAAAAAGTTGTCTAGCCCTAATAGGTTGCTTTTTTTCCCAGTGCCCCAAGTCACGCCTGTGATTTCATCACGTAACTTCACAGAAATACTTTTTTTCAAAGTCAGAATGTTGTGAGTATTCTTCTGCTCCCTTTAATACAGCAGCACACAGGGACTATTTTTCTGCTTGCTCCAATAGATTTATGCCATGTCATAAATCACTGTTCCATAATAGTTCACTTTTAACAAGTAAAAAATGTCTGACACTTTGAGTGTTACTATAATTTTTTATGGCTGAAAGTGTACAGAGATCAAAGTTTTCTAGTTTTTTTTTTTTTAGGCTTGCTCTATACATTCAGACAAGTCTGTGACACAGGAGGTTTTGCCACATGTTTAAATGTAAATGCTCAAGGATGTCAGGAGGAGAAAAGAAAATTACTGAATGTCACGTTTCCAGCCCTTCTTATGACCAAAGCAGAAGCAGACATACTTTTGAAAGAAAACTCTCTAGTAACATTATATGCTGCTACTGCTCCCTCTGGATTCCCCTGCAAATGAGTCAAGAGCTCGAGAGATACTTTTCTGGTAACACACATAAACAGATAAATAAATTATCACAGGCTGAGGACAATTTAAACATCTGGGAGCCAGCTCAGGCCTGTCAAGCAAGTCACAGACACTCAGGGACAGGAAAGCTCAATCTTCAGTCCCTGATTTCTGTGCCAGAGAGGAAGAACTATATCACCCACCCTCTACACGGGAAAAATGGTGTATTTATAAAATAATTTTGCCATGTTTCTGCATTTAAAAACATTTCTATTCACTTATTTTACAGGGGAGAAAATTAAAAAAAAAAACAACAAAAACAGCCATTTCCAAATATAATGATTTGAACTACCTACAGGTTTGTCTCAACTATCTGCTCCATAAGGGGTTTTAATTTTGCATAGTAAGCTGAATTCCCAGAATCAAAAAAAAGAATAGGATAAGAAAACACAATGAACTGCAAAAGTGATAGTTTTCAGTCTGCCAAACCAAACCATCTTGAGTCCAGTTACATTCGCATGCCAAATATAAGGACCGCTACTCAGATAGTCCCTCCACCAATGCTCCTAGTCCACAGAAGGCAAATAAATTAGTCCAACAGCTCAACCTGGGTATGAAGAGCTTCCAGTCACAACTGCCTCCTAATCACCCTGACTATAGGGGAATTCACCTCAACTTTTCTTTCCTACATAGTGTTTTTGGTTTTGTTTTTTTTATGAGGATAACCCTTTGCTGCCTAAGTGACCAGACTCAATGTCGTTGAAGTTACAGACACTCTCCACTGAAGATGTTTAAATTAACCCTTCAGAGACAGGAGCATCACAGTTCTGCTTCTCACCACTTTTGGCAGACACAGCAGAAACTCAGCTGCAGTTTGAAGCTCTGCTTCGTAGCTCTCTGAGCCTGCTCTGCAAGGAACAGAGATTCATTTAGAACTACTTGTACCACCACTTAATTTTTTTGAAAATTTAGTTTTATTTACTTTGAGACAGCTCAATGAAAATTAAAAGCAAACTGCAAACAGAGGCAGGATTTACGAAGCGCACACGGCATGGATTTGCAATCTTTCATCCCATCAGCTCACCCTCAAAACATGGAGTTACAAGAACCAACACAGACCAAAGTCAGTCAGCTTGCAGAGCTGCCAACTCTTGATTGCCCTACTGGCTGCCTAAAACATTCAGTGTAGACAACAGAGCATGTGGCCAAAAAACCCATTCCTTCAGTTGTCTTCTCTTCATTCCATCTTTCACACTTCATGGACTAACCCGTTACTCTGAACCTGGGAAGGGAAGTATTTCCTTTCTGGAGACACGCATGATAGATTAAATCTCTGTCTCCACTAAACATCTCTGTTATTACATAAGCATACCTACACTACCGCAAGTCACGTCTTGAGTACAAATGCTTGCTGCTTGCTACCATCTCTGCCACTTGAGAGGGAGAATGAGCTGTGTTTTGTAGAATCACAGACTGGTTTGGGTGGGAAGTGGCCGGTAAAGCTCATCTAGTCCAACCCCCCTGAAGGGAACAGGGATATCCACAATTAAAGCGGGCTGCTCAGCAGAGTCCCAGCCAACCTCACCTGGAATGGGTCCAGGGATGGGGCACTGACCACCTCTCTGAGTAGTCTCAGTGTAAAATATTTTTTCCTTCTCTCTAGTCTTAACTATCCCTCTTTTAGCTTAAACTCATCATCCCTTGTCCCGTCACAAGAGGCCTTGCTAAAAAGTCTGTCCCTGTCTTTCTTATACTTGCCACATTAAAGAAATACTTCCAACATCTGTTAAAAAAATATCTTCTGTTAACAAGTATACTTAAAACTTAAAAATGAGACCTATCACATTTAGCTTGCTCTCTACTCTTTAGAAGGGTGGTTTTCATTATTTCACTCCGTTTTGGTAATAGCTTTGTGTTCTAGCTCTCATGGGTGAAGCCCAGTGTTGTTTTGTTCTTGGTATTGCAGGTACAGGTGCAACTGAATGATTCAAACCTTTCTTAAAATATGGTATCACACTTTCTAATGTTTCTGATTTATTTACAAACATCGCATGTTTGTCTTAAGTACACACATATGACCATAATGTCAGATGATGTGTCACATACTTCCAACACAAATGGAAGACAAAAACGTAGCCTATTCAAACCAAAGTTTGGGAAGGAAGACAAGAGTGTTGCTTTAAGTAAGTGCACTTTTTAATGAACGACTCGAATGCCCACGGAGACTATCACCTCTCTGTGCTGCCATGGGGAGTTTATTTGGGAAAACTTTCTTTTTGTCGATACCTTCATTACAAGAGAAGCTGCTAAAGCTTTGCCTTTTGGAGAACAATAAACACGTCCCTTCCTCGACATTCTCCAGCTCCTCTTTTCATTGCACTCCACCTTACTCCAGCATGTCCTCAAGAGACCTCCTCTGTTCCCAACACTTAATCTCTGAAACTTGCCTTGTCCATCAAGACATGTTCACTTGGACAGAACTTATGATTTGTCTGAAAACTGTTTGACACTTAAGAAGGTGGCAATCAGCTCTCCAGACTACTTCCATTACACTAGTTACACCATGATTTCTAGACTCTCTTGGCATTAATGTCCCTGTTACTGAAAATTTTCTGTTATCCAGCAGTTTTTTCCATCAAGTAATGACTATATAAAAATATTTCAATCAGCATTGAGCTGTTACAGTAAAGAGAGATGCAACAATCTGAATCAGCAGACTGAGCAGCGGTTCCTTCAGTTTCTACACACCTGCAGTGTTGAAGTGGATGCTTAAGAAACAGGAAAAACACCATTCTCTTACCTCATAACCAAACTGGAGTTCATCTGAGGTGAGCATGATGATATCATCATCAATTGCCAACACTGCTTCTGTTTCAATCTCATCATAGGGGAAGAAGCGGTTACTAAGTTTGTTTTCTGCAGTCCTAACAACTTTCAGGGGAACACGAATCTTTGGCCAGAGGGAATCTAGGGGGAGAAAAAAAAAAGAAATGGAATTCAGTATTATAATTTGCTTCTGAACAAGTCTGCACCTCTTCTTAGCTTCTCTTTATTTTTTTCTTCATGTCTTAAACAAAAGCTTCTTAATGGACAATTTACACCTGACTTTCAGCTAGGCAAACATGTAAGCATATGAAGGCAAGAGATAGAAATTCAGAGTAAAAAAAATGTTTCATCAATTAAAAATTTAGATACACCTAAAATGTTAATCACTGTTGATGGTTAAGGAACAGATTCTGAGTAAGGGTAATTTCTTTCGCCTTTAAAGTCCTAAGTCACAATGATAACAAGGAAGGGACCTTTCAAGCTCATATTGTCCAACCACCTGCATGAAGCAATTAGACATCTGCAATTAGAGCAGGTTGCTCAGAGCCTCAGCCAACCTCAGCTGCAATGGTTCCAAGGATGGGGCATTGACCTCCTCTCTGGGCAACCTGGGCCAGGCTCTCACCACCCTCAGCATCAAAAACGTCTTCCTTCTCTCTAGTCTCAATCTCTCTCTTTTAGTTTAAAACCATCACCCCTTGTCCTGTTGCTAGAGGCCCTTGTAAGAAGTCTGTCCCCATCTTTCTTATACGTACCACATATGTATTCACAGTAAAAAATACACTGGAAATGCAGGAAATAACCCCATAAGTTATTCGAGGGCAGGAAAAAATGCCTTCTGGTGGAACCTGGAGATCAATCTGTTTAGCTTAGTAAAAAAATGACCAAAAAGTGGATTTGATTAACACATACAACTACCTATACAGGAAGAAAAATGCCACTATCTTCAACCAACTGGAGAGAGACATAACAAAAAACAATGATTGGAATCTGAAACCAGGCAAATTCAAAGCATAAATAAGGCAAACATCTTGAATAGTAACAGTGGTTAACCCCTGGAAAAAGTTAACAAGGAAAGAAGCCGATTCTGCACCGCCTTTCAGGACATTATTTAGAGCCCACTTTTGTTCAGGTGCCCACCTTAACAAAACTGACCTCTAAACAATGTTTAATGTATTTTGTTAAGCTAAATTTCTAGACTTCCTCAGGAAACAGCATTACAAAATGTTCATAAGATGATTCACAGAAGACTAAAACCATTGTTAATCCCTCCTCTAGCTAGTCAAAGAAAATGGCATGAAGTCCATGCTCAGGAAGTCAAGTCAATTCAAAACCTAAAGAGATGTTCAAAAACCATTCCTTTGAGTGATGACTATTAAAGACACTGTATGAAAAAACCCAACTTGACACTGAAGATTTTTTTCATTATTGTTTTAAAAGTTAACACTTAAGATCCAGCAATCCACTGGATACTCAGGTTCTGTATCTGCGGTGGGTTTATATCGATGTTGTCCATTAATAGTATGAAATGGAAAGACAACAATGATTACTGCAGTAATACCCATAAGTCTCATAGTCTGGATCTCATTCCAAGTTTATCAGCAACTTAGCTCCAGGGACCACAGCCAATAAAAGTACACAGAAAGTAAAATTTCTTTAAAGTACACTTTAAATTTTTCTAAAAACTGATCCAAAAAAGGGAGTCAAGCTGCCACACATAGTTTGAAGCTTGTTGAATATTTACTGACTGTAATGCATTTATACATTTTTATACCATTTATGTGGTAGACAAAATGGTTTCTTCACTTGTCTGAAACAAACGTGATGAAACAGTGGGAATTTCTATCATGGACTTTTTTCCTTGAATTTCAGAACAAGCAATTTAGACAAATACAAATGAATGGGCAAAAAGTATTTGGCTGATGTAGAAAATGAAAAAACCATCCTGTCTACACAAATATTCCCAGCAGCAAGCACTGGGACCACAAGGTTTATTTTAATGGATGCAGAGTGAGTGAGAAAAAAAAAAAGCTTTTTTTTCCTGTAATATTTCAAAGCCTTTAATCTTTTTATTAATATTATACATGCAGGGTTGACAGGCTTCTTGCATACCCTTGTATGGCTGAGAATAGAGGCAAAGCTCAGAGCAGAGACCACATGTCCTGAATCTAGAGAGCACTTACAATCAGTAAGATGATTCTATAAAGCTTTAAGGTTCCAGATTAAAATCATCGTGCTACGTGATATTTTCTCTCTGCTCTTTCACATAGAACAGCCAACAGTTTTATCACCATAAGCTCTCTGAAAACTCCAACATGGCTGCACAAAGCATCTGAGTTGCTCACAGACTCCTCTACTGCAGCTGTTTTGGTTTTTTTGTTGGTTGGTTTTCTCCTAAGACACTGATTATATTTTGAGTTCAAAACCAAAAGATTAGATCCTTGATCTCCAGAGTCTCATAGGAATAACCAGTTAATCTGCTATTTGTAAATGTTCTGAAGGTGCTGATGGACATGGTTTAGTGGTGACCTGGCAGTGCTGAGTTAATGGTTGGACTTGATGATCTTAAACCTCTCTTCCAACCTAAACAATTTTTTGATTCTATAAGCATTCATTAAAAAAACAAACCAAAACTCAACAGTACTTTTAGAATTTGCATGTACTTCAAAATTTTCCATGCCTGGGGACAGAGTCCCTCTATTTCAATACATTTTGCTTTGATAACAATGATCTTTTGAGTTATAATATTTTCCTGGTGTTGACAGAGGAAAGAAAGAAGCAGCAAAACACACCCTATTTGCATGGCACGACACCAGCCACATCTCAGGAGACCTAAATCCAATTCCCAAATTCCTGCACAGGATGACTAAGGAAGTCATCTGCCCCTCCCACTTACACCCGCAAAACAAAACAAGCGCACAAAAGAGTTTCAACAACCAAAGTCAAGATCTGCTTCTGCACCAAATCGTGTCCCTTACATGGGAAGGACCAGGAACTAGAGCCCTCGATGCTCCGGGAGGTTAAGCACCTCAGCTTTCCTATAACCAATTAAAAGTGAATAGCCATAAAAGTGCAGATCCTACTGTAGGGTAATAAACCAGACTTTATCAGTGACATTGGTGCACATTACAAACTTCAAACTCATTCCTTGCTCTAATCCATCAGAAACTTCCTGGCTTTAACAGGCTATAAACAGCAGAGGCTTTGAAGTCCAAGGATTAGGATCACTAACAGACAGACTGAACGAGAGACTGGCTCAAGAGCCAAGTGGAATGCCCTGCATGGATCTGGAATAAACCAAGTTAATTTAATCAAACTGACCTCTCTCTAGCCATAGGCCAAGAGATTACAATGGTTATAACAGCAATAAAGGGACAAGGGACACTCGAAACAAATAGTTTTTTTGCTTTAATGCTATGCTTAGGCTAATGTAAGGGCAAAACTGCCTTCAACTGTGCTCTCAAATCCCCTCAAATCTACAGGCAAAGACTTTTTTTGGGAACTAGTTTATGACTTAATGGTAATCGAGGCAGAAAAAAATTAAACACACTTGAATTTTCAAGAATTTCTACCTGCAAGATCAATAGAGTGTTTTAACAAAAAAGATCCTTCTAATGATTTGTTTCCCTTCAACTCTCCTCTATCTCAGACTTACTCGAGGGAAATGTGGAAACAGTCCATTTGGGTTAAATCCACATCCATCTGCTGCTCACACAGCTGAATGTAACACAAAGCATTTTTGCTTTTAGAAAAAAAAATTCCTTACTACAAAAATTCCAGTTGGTAGAAATTCACACGCGACACTTCTCACTCTGAAAGACTGCAAAACATTTAATAACCTGCTAATCTTGAGGTGTCCAGCACAGCACTATTACAGAACACTTTTTAAGACAATAAAAGATATTCTGCTTTAAACTGAAGAGAGCTGCCAAACTGTCAAAACAGTCAAGGGAACGGTAGCATGAATGTGGCTCTGAGAAGCTGTTAGATTCACTCACTGCAGCAGAGAGAAGAATCCACAATACAGAGGTTTTTTGAACACATGTTCCCAGCAGGCAGCGTATCCTGTCCCACCAAGTCACTGCATTTTGGGAGGAAAAGGACAGATTTGTATGTACAGCATAGAGGAAACACTCATTTACAGCTCCTACATCTACAGGACTTAATCAACAATGAGAAGAGGCTGCCTTAATTGTCTGCTCAGGATTTTAGCACAAGTGTTCAGAACTTGGATGCAGCTTGTCCTAGGAACACTAAACATGGAAATAAAATGAGTGGCATTGGAGTGGCTACTTTCATTGGAGAGGATTAGCCAGCCCAGCACCCTTCCTTTACACGGGACAATGATGCAAGGGCTGGAACCCCTCTGCTGTGAGGCCAGGCTGAGAGTTGGGGTTGTTCAGCCTGAAGAAGAGAAGGCTCTGGGGAGACCTTCTTGCTCCCTTTCAGTGTTTCAAGGGGCCTGTCAGAAAAATGCGAACAGACTCTGTAGCAGGTCGTATTGGGACAGGATAAGGGGTTATGGTTTTATAGTAAAAGAGGGGAGATTCAGACTGGAGAGAAGGAAGAAATTTTTCGCACTGAGGGTGGTGCGACCCTGGCCCAGGTTGCCCAGAGAGGTGGTTGATGACATATTCCTGGAACCATTGCAGGTGAGGTTGGCCAGGGCTCTGAGCAACCTGCTCTAGCTGCAGCTGTCCCTGCTCCCTGCATGGGGTTGGATTAGATGACCTTGAAAGGTGCCTTCCAACTGAAACAATTCTATGATTCTATTCCATGGTGATTTTGTAACGGAATTCAACAACGTCAGGTGATGACCTGTGAGAGAGTAAGAGCAATGTGGTCTCGGGAGTTAGACAGCCCAGGGCTGGGAAACAACAGAGCTGGTGGGAGACAGAGCGGCCACGGTGTGTGCAGGGACATTACACAGAAGGAGACATAGGATTAGGATCTTGGGTTTGAGAATGTAGAAACCAAGGACTGGGCAGCCAGAAACTGAGGTCCTGGCATGAGCGGTATGGTACGGCAGTAAGCCAGGGCCAGTGAGCACGCACACCAGCAAAGCACATTGCAGCTACTAAAAATTAAACAAATTAATTCAGAGATTTACTGATTTACTCCAAGGAGTTCACCCTAAAGTCATTCATGTACTTTTGAAACCAAATCTTCTTCCAAAAACCTGCACATTTAAATCATTTGAGAAAAGGTCTGTGAATGTGCCCCCGTTTTACAACCAGCATGAATTCAAAAAATCTCAAGTATTGTGCAGACTACAGACTCACTCATAAAGACTATGAAAAGCGATTTAGTATTTTATGTGTTGGAAAAAGGAAACATTTTTAAAAAGGCACATCTGTCTTGTCTTACTGGGCTAGCTGTAGCATTGCCACAAGATATTCTAGTGGTGTGGGAACTTCTTTTCAGACACACAAAAACATCCCAAGTTTTCATTTCATCAGTCAAAACATTGACTTATTTTATAGCTCCAAGCACTCAAAGAACTTTGAACCACACTTGCCCTAGAAAACAGTCTAGCAGAAGCAGCATCCACTGGTCCAGCCAGGCAGGCAGGCAGCCCCCCAGTGTTACCTTCCTCCACCACACCTACCATGAGATCTTACCTTCTGGTGGATTCTTATTCTGATTATTCCAGACAACTAAGAGTTTAGACAGACTGGGCACTTTAGAAACCTCTGTGATGACTCGGAAAAGGCTCTCCACCCGGTCGTAGGTCAGAACGATGGCTGTGAAACCTTGTGACTGAGGTGGGATCAGGGGAAGGAAGAGTGGGTTGCTCACACTGCTCCATTTCTGGGAAGAAAACAGGAAAACAATTTGATTTGAGTGACTTTTCGCAGTAAGGAGTAATTATTACACTAGGGAGTACTACATGTAGCCAGAACCTAACCATAAGATATGGAATTTGCTCAGATCAGGCAGGTTGACTCTCCAATTCTGGCAACAGTGGACTTCATCAGTTTCTCAAAACCTTTATTCCAATCTCTTTCTGAATTCAATTTTCATTTTTGCCTAGCTGTAACATTGCTAACAATAGGGGTTTGAGGTACAAAATAAAGCAGAAGAGGCAGACAGATTTGTGGAAGAGGAAAATCAAGGTGAATTCTGAACCTAGTGAGTATCACAGAATGTTAAGGGTTGGAAGTGACCTTGAAAGATCATCTAGTCCAACCTGCCTGCCAGAGCAGGACCACCTAGAGCAGGTCACACAGGAACACGTCCAGGCAGGCTTTAAATGTCCCCAGAGAAGGAGACTCCACAGCCCCTCTGGGCAGCCTGTTCCAGAGCTCCATCACCCTCACAGTGAAAGTTTTTCCTTATGTTTCTGTTGAACCTCTCATGCTCCAGCTTACACCCATTGCCCCTTGTCCTGTCATTGGACATAACAGAGAAGAGCCTGGCTCCATCCTCCTGACATTCACCCTTTATGTATTTATAAACATTAAAGAAGTCCCCCCTCAGTCTCCTCTTCTCCAAGCTGAAGAGACCCAGCTCTCTCAGCCTTTCATCATAAGGGAGATGCTCCACTCCCTTAATCATCTTTGTGGCTCTGTGCTGGACTCTTTCAAGCAGTTCCCTGTCCTGAAGTATGGAGTCTGATTCCATACTTAAGGACATACTCCGTGGAGTATGACTCCATTCTGATTTACTCATGACTATTACAAGACACTTATATTTGCAGTCAGGACTCTATAATCAAAGAGAACCTTAATGAGCACAACAATTTCAGAAGTGAGAAAGAGTTAACAATACCCTGGAGGGGCTTAAAAGCTGTGGAGATGTGGTGCTGAGGGACATGGTTTAGTGGTGATCTGGCATTGCTGGGCTAATGGTTGGACTCGATGATCTTAAAGGTCTCTTCCAACCTAAAAGGTTCTATGATGCTATAAAACCAAAGGAGCAAAACCATAAACCTGGCATAAGATGTGTACTCAAGTGAAAAAGGCAATAGCAGGCACTAAGAGGAATAATGTATTAGCTTCCACAAAACCGTGTGTGTTCAATGGTGGAAAACACACCTATTGTATCAAAAGAACCCGAACAAAACAAACCCAAAAGCAAACCCAACAAAAGATGCATGAGATGCAAAAATGAATTTCAGAGTGTTACCTACTCTTTGTGAATTTTAAGTAAGGCCACCCTGTCTTAACCCTGTCTTTAAAGGTCTTACTTCAACACTCTGCCAACGTAAGGAAGCCAGCTCAGCTGGCAGAAGACAAGACAGAACTAAATTCTCACTGAATGTACCAACCTCCTTTGGAGCCCAGAGGGTGGGGGCGAAAGCAGTGAAAGGACCATTTGACAGGAATGAAAGTGCCGGCTTTTCAGGCTCAACTTTTCCATTCCAGCTGCTGTTCCAAGCAGGGGTCGGACAGAGAAGCAAAGGGGGAAAAACAAGACCTTTTGGGAACGAGGTGAAAAGGGGAGATGGGAAAGCAGAAACTGAGTGATGCTGTTTTGCAGGGCAGTCTTGAATCCTAGCCTGTAAAAACTATGAACACTCATAAAAGGTTAGTGACTGCCAGCAGTTTACAGAAATACTGCGAGAATCTCCAGCTAAACTGATACCAGAAGTTTGCCTGCATCAGGAGGAAAGCAAGATTTACAGACTCAAAGTTAGCAGCTCATATTTGCAGGAAATAAAACACAGTTTTCCATTTCCTTATTTAGTCTTTGGGTTACCCAACAACCACCTTCCTCATGTTTTGTGGTCAGACACCTCCAACTAGAATAACTTCAAGGGTGAGGAGAATAGAGCACCTATTTACTAAAAAAGCTCATAATATTTTGACCTTTGTGGTAAAGGAGAAAAAACCCCAAAACTATGTGAATACGATTTCCTTCTATGAACACATCACTGAAGGGAGGATAAATACGCGAGGTGGCAAAGAGATGCTTAAAGTTAAGCATGGCATTGACTGTTTTATCCAGGATGGTCTAAGGGGGATGTTCCAGGCAAGGATCTGGTGGTAGGACCAAGACCTTTCAGTGGACTTCCTGAAATAGATGAGAAGATGGACTAGTCTTTGGCTCCACATACTTTATCAAATCTAGTACAAATAGCATTCAACATAAATCGTTTGTGTGAGGTTCCTAACGGAATGCATGAAATTCTAGTTTTTACCTAAGCAGAAGTAATAGGACAAGGTAGAAATAGTAATAATATACTATTTGGTTCGTGAAAGGGATATGTCCTTCTGTGACAGCAGAGGACAATATTCAGCATTCCCCAAAATATGTATCAGTTACTTTAGCAACTGACACCTACAGAGACAACTCTGCTTTCAGATTATTTTCTAAAATTAAAGGTTCTATACTTTTTGATAATTTTAGAATGCGACTGGCTGCAGATGGGGACAGCCTCCTGATTTTGCTCCAGCTTCTGGAATTCTGACAGAAAATCACAATCTAAATGTTACTGGAGCATAATCCATCTCACTAAATCTTTACAGGCTCGTTACCACACAACCCCCACCCCAAGACTGCTATTACCCAAATGACCCTTGTAATGTTGAACAGCTTCTTAAAACAACTTTCAGAAACCTCTTTTCATTACTAATTGAAGCAGAGGTTTAACATCATACTCAGTGGAGAGCCAAGAAAAATCTTATGTTTCTGCCCTAAGAGAAGAAATAATTGGTTGAGTAAAGTCCATAGAGTAATCTACGGACAACGCTTTATTTACTACTCATGAGTGAGTATCACCACCTAAATTAATGTCTCCCACTTGAAGATTTTTTTTTTTTTAGCAATGCTTTCTAACTGGCCACAGCATTTCCTAACAAATTACTTGCTATAACATCCTTGAAAAAGGGTTATTCCTTTTCTGTGATCTCAGACTATTTTCGGTACTTAGAGTAAAAATAAAATAGACGCTTACCCATAGATGTGTCTAAAAGATTATCACGCTTTCTCTCAAAAACCTATGTTTTAGGTACATTATTTACATTCCAACTTGTACTACTTTCAGAAAGGCATGAAGATTCTTCCCTGCTGGTTATAACTTAGGAAAAATAAGGCAACTTTTGAGGTGGTTTTGCTCCTGCATCTACTAAAGGATGATGGAGGGAGGGAGGGAGAAGCCTGTAGACACACACTAATGGATGGGAGAACCATGCCTCTTGTTGGAGAAAAACATTTCAAAAAGGCAATTAAGCATCTCTCAAGTGCCATTACGAGGCAACCCCCTGCTGCCTGCCAGAAGAGTGTGTCTACAGTCTGAGACCTATTGACCCCACTTTCTGCAGGAAATCGGGCAAATTCAAGCCTCCATAATTTGCTAAAGCCTTCCAGATTTCTGCTTGGGAAAAGCAAACCATACAGGCAATTAATTCAACAGCAACCTAATTAAATCTCCATTATGGCAGCAAAGCATGAAATGGATAATGACATAGGGATGGGTTCTCCCCGTTACTGCTCAAGAAACCAAGCAGTGAAGGAACATTTGCTCTGGTCCCATTTTTGTTGTCATTCATGATGGAAATTCACAGGAACTTTCACTCACAGAGAGAGGAGCAAACAGCAACAGTGGACTGATCGTCCATCACCTTTCTTTAACAAAGTGCTGACACTCAGCTATGGATAAGACAACCCTTCACTCTTGCCCTCCCAGCTAATATCATTAGAAGAGCCAGGATAATTAATCTAAGATTAATAGGTTGGTTGCTGTGAATCATTTTAATGGGCCAAAAGGATCAACTTCAAACGCCGGTTTCCTATGAGTAATCTTGCGACACTTAAGTCTCACAGTCTTGGTTGTCTGACAGCTCTCTGCAGTTCACAGGAAAATCCAAAGTAGTGGGACCTGAAGGAAAGTGAGAACACAGGAATAGCCTGAAGCTGGGAAAAGAGGAGAATCTGGGAATGAGTATGTGTACAGGGCAGGATTCATGCTGCAGCTGTCCCAGCTGTGCTCCCCACAAATGTCTACGTGTAATAAGGCCTTAGAAATATGGCACCTTCCTTTCCTATAGATCCATTAAATATTGCCCTTCCTCTTGATCATCAGAGTCAACTCCAGTCTATTTTAGGAAAATACATTAAAAACAAGGTATCAAGGGAGTTGGATCCTCATTAGAACACTAAATTTTCACTTCTCCCATGAACAAGACCATGGGTTTTCTTCCCTGTGCATTTTATCTTCAACAGCTAGACTGCTTGTTGTAACTGTGCATTAGTGAACACCAGCAACTCGCTGCCTTTTCGAAGCACAGAGGTAAGGACAACAGCGTATTGAACTTAAAAGAGCAGCTGAGCAGTTCTTCTACACAATGAAGCAAAACAGAGATGTATGCCCTGCCTCCATGAGTAAGGATTTTTCATCTGGTTTGTTCTAAATACCAATCTAACCTCAATGTGGTTTCAATTATGAATTACCAGACTAAAAAAAAAAAAAAGCGCCTTGATTTATTCTATTTTGCTCCAATTATTCATGATAAGTTTCTATTGAATACTTTGAGAAAGTATTTCATCATGCTTCCCATCCTCAAGTGGTCATAGGGCAAACCCAGAGGAATTAACCCTCTCTGCTTCTCCAGAGACAACCATAGAGCTTACAGTCTGCAGAATCACAAGCCGAGTTGCAGTGGACACCATTAAACGTTTTGTTGAAGATTCTAAACCCTCCACCAAGAACAAATTTGTCACAAGACACTCGGGAGTTTTGAGCTATTCTTTTTTGAGTGATGAAATACGACGCTGTCATGAATGATGTTGATTGCCAAAATATATCACATAACTATACCAACTTATTCAGCATCTTTTTTGTGTAGCCACTTAGATCTAATTCACTGTGTGAGCCCTTCTGACAGAATTTACTGGATGATCCCATTCAAAAAACCCAACCCCAAAACCAAAAACCAAACCAAAAAAACCCCAGCAACTTCACTTCAGGCTCATCTCTTCAACTCCTTAATTTCAACAATGCATCAAAGGAATAGATTTGCAGGGAGAAGGAAAATTATCAAAGAACTGAGATCATATTTACAGCTGCCATAATACTTATGCTTTTTAGAATCCTTCCATCAATTTTCCTGCCATCAGTTTGTAAGAATAATATTATAACCTTAATAGTATTCAAACCATTTCAAAGAGAACCAGGAAAAGCATTCATATTTTTCTGTGGTGGTTTTTCTTGTTTGTTTGTTGGTTTATTTGGTTTTTGTTGTTTTGGTGTTTTTTTTCCTGGTGTAAGTCATCGTAGCAGCTCCTGAGCCAAAACCCCCAGGTTATGACATAATCTGAATTGGGAAAATGGAGTTTAACATACCTGTCATGGTCCCAAAGCCAGAAAAGACAGGGAGTGTTAAAAAGATGACTTGTGGAATCCAAACAAACAAATAACAAAGCCCTGTTATTATGACTTTTTTTTTTTTAACAGTTAATGACTTCCATTACATAAAATAAAGCTGCACAGGTATGAAGCTGCAGGAAGCAGCAGGCAGTGCAACAAAGAAGATACAAACAACGATGAGACTCTCTCCTCTGGCCAGCAACATTTTTCTTTGGGTGTCTGTCACCAGCAGCTTTGCTAAGATGAAAAATGTGTTTCTCATTTGTATGCTTAGGTGTCTAAGCTAAAGACAAAGTAAAAAGCTCCCATGGAAAATAAAATCCAAAAGTATTAAATGGTTAGATGCAATCTTAAGAACTATCAGGTCATTCATGTGAAATATGTGAAATCCAGCTTCCTATTCTGTCAGCCAAATCCAAAAATGCGTTGTTCGTGCCCCAAAAGATAGGAATTGTAATGGAAATAAAGCTACATGTTAGATACTAGCCACAGACCACAGGGTAACTGTGAGGTTATTTACCACCACATAAGAGGAGAATCCTAATCTCTGGGCAGGTAAGTTAAAGAAACAACTGTTTCACACACAGCAAAATACCAATATTTATAGATGAATACATGCGGTATACTCAACTTGCCCATAATAGCAACACTGCAAAAATATGCCTACAAACTGAAATTTCTTTAGCAGAAGAAAGAATACCTGTCTTCTAAGGTAACATTTCTCCCAGCTGCCTGAAACCATCACACGAGGTAGTTGGAAATACAGCAGGAACAGAAACCTAATACTGTTTGATGGAAAAATTACCAGCTGTGCATTACCTAGAAAAATCTACAGGTAAACAAAAAAAGCACATATGTTAATATTTTCTTAATGCTTTGAAGATGAGGAATGGTACTAGGATGGATCTACAGTGCTGACAGTGGCATTATCTGGGGACTGAGGGCTGTAAAATACCAGTCAAAGAGCTTAGAAATATTTTAACTGTTTAACAAGTGTCAACTGCCTGGTAATTGACAGAAGCCCACTGAATTTTAGTTTTACCCCAAGGATGCTGCTGTTTTCTGCCTCCCTGTGAGATGTGCAAGCTGGTATGTTTAGTGTTCAGCACAGTGATATTCTTAAGTGATTAGTAAACTATGGTCTGTATCACCCAAGGTCAAAATTCCAAAGCAGCCACTGACAAAATAATCCTCCAATGCTTTATAGGTCAACATTATAAACGGGCTTGAAGGAATTTCAACAAAAGCAACTAAAGAACTCTCTGAAAAATGAGTAAGACAGGGGTTTTCTAAACGCACACACATAAGGGAAGTAAGAGGAGAATTTAAATAACCTACAAAGAAGCGCAAGTGAGGAAAGCAATTTACCTCTGTTCAAGTGTAATGAAGCCCTTAACTGAAGCTAACGGATCACATCTTGAACCCAGGTCATTAGTTCTAATCCAGCCCAAACTGGTGACCATCAGAATGGTTAATAATGCTATAGAAAGGGTCATTTTCTGGCTTACTTGAACGTAACCAACAGACCCGGCCTAACGGATAACGGCTGGGCCAAGAAATACAAAAGGCACAAAACTCCCATGCTTGCAGAAAAAAAAAACCGGCTTGAGACATAAAGGACTCAAGTGCTCCAGGAATGAACTTCAGGCCCCGAAAAACATAATTTGTCCCACTTCATTAAAAGGAGGAAGTATCTTGCAGTGCACTTTTCTCAAAAGTACTTTTCCATAACATATTAGCATGTTATAATGCTACCAGTCTTGTACTTCCTCAACAAGACAGTGTCTGAGTAGGAAAATAATCCACTTTATAATATGGTTGGTTTTGTTTTTTTGGTTTTTTCTTTAGAAAAGGCCAACAGTCTTCAGTCATCCCATACAAATGCCATAAACCCACTTGGATCGTGTCCTCCATGCAGTGTACTCAGGATGGAATTAACTGCATCCGCATTTATCTTCTGGGTACCTCATAGCCTCTCCTGCTCAGAATGCACCCTGCTGTACTGCTGCTCCATCCTCACTGTGGTGAAAATACTCAGGCAGCAGTCTCACTGAGGTGTGGAGGCAATACAGGCCATACTGTCTCCAAAGATGAATAGTCTGAGGGCAAAACACAGACGGCAAGTTCTCGAGGTACAGCTCTGACCAGTAACATCAGAATTTACAACACCCGGTTGCTCGCACATTTTACTGGGGTATTAATGTTAACTCATGGGTGCTGCATTCTAAGTTACCTCTATCCTGGTGCTGGGGCCAGCACGAAATAATTGAAAATTTAGATGGCACCTTTCTCGTAGATGAGGAACACATTGAAGTTATTAGAGCTAGAGGATGCAATTGCCATCTTCTGCTACCTCAAATGTACAACTGTACCTGCTTTCCAACTGTAATGTCTATTCCAGGCTTACTAGGAATTGTAACAGTGCTGGGAGTGGACGTCAGGCAGAAGCTCAGATGACAAACACACTCATGCTCAAGTGGATCACTACTCCCCTGACCAGAAGACACCAACTGTGGAATTCCGACTAGTGCAATTATTTAAAAAGACGTAATTTAAATAACTATTATTATTTATTGACTTACTAAATTTACTAGCAGATAGCATATATATCACCTTCTAAATTATCTGAAGTTAGCCGACTCCTGAAAAATAGGCTCCCCTATAGACCACAACTGTAACATGCTCCCACCTCAAAGAGACTTACTCTGGAGTAAAGGCATAAGTGAAAAAAGGTTGTCCCTGCCTTCTTGATGCCCAGCCCTCATGTATTTATAGACATTAATTAGATCCCCTCTCAGTCTTCTCTCCAGACTGAAAAGCCCCAGGTCTCTCAGCCTTTCCTCATAAGGCAGGTGTTCCAGTCCATTAATCATCCCCCTAGTCCTTCATTGGACACTCTCAAGTAGATCTCTGTCTCTCTTGAACTGGGAAGCCCAGAACTAGATGCAAGTACTCCAGGTGAGGTCTCACTAGGGCAGAGTAGAGGAGGAGGAGAACCTCCCTTGATCTGCTGGACACACTCTTCTTCATGCACTCCAGGATACCATTGGCCTTCTTGGCCACAAGGGCACATTGTTGTCGCATGGAGAACTTCTTGTCTATCTGGACTCCAAGGTCCTTTCCTATGGAGCTACTAAAGCTACTCAAGCTCCAGTACAGGAAGTTCCACCTCAACATGAGGAAGAACTTCTTTACTGTAAGGGTTACAGAGCACTGGAACAGACTCCCCAAAAACGGTAGTGGAGTCTTCTTCTCTGGAGACTTTCAAGACATGTCTGGATGCATTTCTGAGTGATCTGCCCTCGTTTTGGTCCTGCTCTGGCAGGAAGTTAAACTCGATCTTAGGAGGTCCCTTCCAACCCCTAACATTCTGTGATTCAGTGAAACATATTCACAGAAAAGAAAAACTAAATAATAATCTCAAAGAAAAACTGGAGAAGACTCTAATTATTTGCTTCAAATGGAAGAACAAGCATCAAAACCAAACATTACTAACTGGCTTAAACTAAAAAAAAAAAAAAGCCTGATGGAAGTAAATTTCATACATGCCCAGAATAGCTCTCAACCCCCCCATTTACAGATATCACAGGATTGGGTACTGCTGTTCTACAGATTTAACTGCTCTTGAACAATTCCCGATCTGAATTCTGTTTTCTTTAACTGACCTGCTGAGAAAGGGTTGCAAGCACTCTGCGCTGCTGGCTGATACAGAGCTTACACAGCCCATAAAGGAACTTTTAACAGCATTGCTTTTGCGTATCAAAGAAAGAAATGAATTCATGCACATATTAAGTAATTTTCCTAGACTAGGATAAACATCACATTCTTTCAACTGAGACATAAAACCACTAAGGAACTGACCATTCGTGACACGAGAGAGTCATGATACAAGGTGTTAACTCTATTTTTTCCTGGACAAATTCCAGCCTGATTTGCAGTCAGCCTTTGAAATTTTCCTCTCAACTGCACATTGATACAGTGCTCCTGCTTGCTCCTCATACTGCCCTAGCACAGTATTGCTGCTCTGAGTTCCTCCACAACGTCAGAGCTCTGCTCTGTGTGCTGCTGTGTCTGTGGTCATAAACTTTCTGCATAAGAACCTCTGGGCTGAATGACTAATAAGTACTTTTTCCAAGTATATATTAAAAATCAAAACCAAACCAAACAAAAACAGAACAAAAAAAAGCTAAACCCCAAGAACAAACAAATAAAAACCCCCAACAAAATAAAGGAGCTTGCTTGTTGCTCAGAGTAAGACTAGCTACCCCAGAAATGGACAGGTTTCCAGCAGAGAGAACCCAGGAGAAGATGGTTTTGCCTCCCCTTTAAAGTGTGAGTACTCCTGAACTAATTTTCTTCATTGCACTAGATGTTTTGAGGTGCTTGTTTTCTTAGCATAATCTAAAGGTGTTAAGAAGCTCTAGTCCCTTTCTTGCAGAGTACATTCCTACTTCTTACGGGAAAGCCTGAGAGCCCTGTGGCTGTTCAGCTGAAGACTGGGAGGAGATCTGATCAATGCTGATCAACAGCTAAAAAGGACAGGAGGCAAGAGGCTGGGGCCAGACTATTTTCAGTGGTACCCAGTGACAGGGGAGCAACGGACACAATCTGGAACCCAGGAGAGGAGGAAAAGATTCTTTGCTGTGAGGGTGCCAGAGCCTGGCACAGGCTGCCCAGAGAGGTTGTGGAGTCTCCTTCTCTGGAGAGATTCCAAACCTGCCTGGACAATGCAATCCTGGGCCCTTTGCTCTGGGTGACCCTGCTGGAGCAGGGGGGTTGGATGAGATGATCTCCAGAGGTCCCTTTCAACCTCCACTATGCTGGGATTCTGTGACTCTGTGAATTGAAATTAATTTCTAGTACTCTAGCATCACCATTCTGTGATTCTTGTGCAGCTTAATTTCTTCCTTAAGTACTGACAAGTGCTGTGTTTTCTCTCTAGAAGATAATTAACACCTGTGGCTAGGCAATGGGAAATCTTCTGAAACTCAGCCATTAGCTTTTAACTCTTTGTCATCAACTGTGCACATTTCGTTTGCCTCAGTTAAACACTCTACTCCTGAGCACGCCTACCCAGCTTGTAGGGAAACTCTCTCTAAACCACCATAAAGTGAGACAGTTAACAAGTTTGGTTTTATTAGTCAAACAAAACTTTTCTTTCTATATTTTGACACAGAGAGAATTAACTGGTTATGAGTGAAAAATCATCTGCAGGCTTCTATATAGCAAAAAATCAGAACCAGCTGTTTGGTGCAGAAGGTTAATGAATACTCCAGCATTTCTTAACAGAAGTGGGTTCAACCAGTGAAACTACTTTTTTTTTTTGTAAGAACAAAAATGCCCCAGCAAACCTTTGATCATCCCTTTCTGTATAAGGGAAATTACATAGAAAATTGTAGGCATAGAAATAATTAGCTGTTTCATCAGAATTACATGAAAGAGTCTTGCAGGTTGTTTTAAGAGCTTCAGGATTTACACCGATGATTTCCACTGCAGTTATTCATTTTTAAGAGCACCAAACTCACACAGAATTCCACAGAAATAAAGAACTGTGTGTGTATGCATGTGTGAAAAATAAATAAATGTATAAAAAAGCAAGCGATTTAGCATGTGGAATAGCACAAGGTAAAAAAGTTTGCATTTCACTGCTGGGACATAAAATGAACTGCAAGTTCTTTTGCCAGTTATCATAAAATTTATCAGCTTCATCTGTGCATGTGTAACTTGCACAGACAAACACACCTACACAGAATTATTACCAAGTTTCATAACACATACCTTTTATACGACCAAAAAATAAAATCCAAACAAACCCACAATTTGTTTTCTGAGTGAATCAAACGAATGGACTTACCACAGCTGGGGGATCATTCCACTCTTCGTAAGAAATGGCAGCATATGGGTAAATTCTGTCATTGATAATCTGAAGAGTAGCAAGAGCGATTGCTTTCATCGATCGAAAATATGCTTCCCAGAACCACCTTGCCTGTAAAAAAAGTAAAATTCACTTTCATGCTGCATGGATCCAGTGCTTAATAATCAATGTTGGCTTGCCAGTCACAATCTGTTCAGGTGGAAATTAAATTAGGAGGCATGTTTAGTGTAGTTAGGATATTTCCAGAAAGCCTGAAGGCTTCAAACTCCACATCCACCCCCAAAAAAGACTTAACAGCCAATAAAAAGAAGCAGCAGTCTGACTTTCCAAGTGATTAAATAGAAGGGGAACACTTGAAGGAATCAGTTACTTCCACACTTTTATCATACGTTTTCGTCTTGAAAAGTGTCAAAAGCAGTTTGACCATAGAACAGAAAAAAGTGCTGTTATCCTCAGTTTTTCAAAGGCAGAGGAATACACAGTGCAATTAAGTGGCCAGTTAAGAGCACACAGCCTAAAAGGTGGAATTTAGCAGTCCCTTTTCAACATCAATATTATAGGGACAGCTGATCAGCTCAAGAATTTCAGCACTCATGAACCCTACTAAACTAATACCTTCCTGAGTCTTCCAGAAAACAAGTAGCTTTTATAAAAGAAAAATGTTATGATTTCTACTTCAAAGTACATGCACTTGCTCATTTGTTACAATCATTAATCCAGGCTAATTTACAACATGGGCAGCATAAAACTGCTGAAATGAAGTGTGTGTGCTGAATTTCACAGGTGAGTTGCTTTCAAGCTCAGGTCCTGTAAGGAAAGTTTTAATATTGTCCTAGTTTCTGTGTAAAACAAAGGCTGGAAGAAAAGCAGAGTTTGGAAAACAAAAATGCGGACCTATCCAATTCTCTGTTAGAGACATAAATACACTGTTTAAATGCCTAGATGCATCAAATGATCCTGTAGGACCTCATCCAACGCAGGAGGAAACACCCTTTGCCACTAAATGGAGTTCAAAGTGTTTTGTCCCAAAAGATGTGAATTTTTTCAACTCCCATTTTTCTTCAGGAATCTCCAGCACCTTGAAATATCATAGAACCATTTCAGTTGGAAAAGAGCATTAGGATCATCAAGTCCAACTGTTAATTCAGCACTGCCAGGTCACCACTAAACCACATCCCTCAGCACCACATCTCCACAGCTTTGAAACCCCTCCAGGGATGGGGACTCCACCACTGCCCTGGGCAAAAGGTCATCTCCAGAAAATAATTTAATTTGCAGTCTTCCTATGGTTCAGTATCAACTCTAATAAGAGTATGCATTTGTGTTTCAGCTACAGAACAATTAAAACAAAAGACTTTGTACTGGAGCATTTCTGGGCTAAATAACAAGTAGGGAAAATGAAATTTCACAAGCAAGCTTATTCTATTTCATGCCTATGCTATCCTGTACTTTACTCTGAGCGTAAGCTATGAGATTCAAAACTAAAGGCCTGTCGCCAAAACCCTAGCCCTAAAACTCTACTCTGCAGGTAGTTTGTAAAACAGGTTCTTCAGAATAGTTCTGTTAACTACTGGAGACCAAAAAACCCATGTTACAATTTAAAAAAAGCAATCTAGGAAAGAGTCAAGTGCTCTCTGGAGCACTACTTTTATTGTGAGAAAACACTGATGGCCGTAACTGTTACTACTGCAGAGTGTTTTCAAATTTTATTAAGGAGACCGATGAGTATGTCCAAAAATTACACTTCTCTGGAGCTTGTCATCCAGAACGAATAAAGCCACTGCAGTCCAGAACAGCATCACTTCCCTCTCCTGATTTCTCTCCCTGGTAGGACATAACAGATAAATAACAAGCTGACTACAAAAAACACAGAACAAAGTGAATATTACATCCAACCGTAAAAGCAATAGAATTATATACACAGGTAAAAATAATGTCTGCCTTCCTAAAATACCAAAAAGCCGCTAAATAAAGCAAATGCCACATGCTAAGCAGACTTAAGTATTCCTTTCCCTACACACCATTTCTTGAGAAAAATGTGTTCTCCAGAACTCAGCAGCAACTGATTTAAAAAGCAACCCACAAGTAGGTTAAGAATTACAATTGACCACAAGAGTGAACCTCTCTATTACTGTATCCTAAATAAACAAGAGGAAGAATGCAGATTTCAAATTTCATTTTCATGTTAGGTAACAATCTAGAACCACTGCTACAAGCAGCACTAGGTAGGAAGGAGAAATTATTTTATGTAGACTTCTTACATGTAACATTAGAAAGCAATTCAGGAGCCATGTGAAATACCCACGGGACTGTGTATTTCATTGTTATTAAATCACAGCAGCCCTATATTGTTCTAACTCTAAGATTGTTTATTGATATTTTAATATCTATGAGTATGGAGCTTCACAACAATCAATCAATACTGGTTTTCCTCCTTCAGTAGAACTAGGATGGATCTGATCTAGCTTCTCTTTGCTGAAAGAACATTTGCAATATCAGGCAAGATTACACCTTTATACAAGAAGCAAAACTGGAGAAGAGGGCAGAGGGAATTTACTTTTTATAGGATAATATTTATGCAATTGATTTTTTGCAAAGAGCTAGAAAATGTTCCCACAGTTGGTTGTAAATTTTTGGAGTTGTGTTTCTTTAAGGCAGAACTCAAAACCTTCTAAGGGGATTGGAAGTCTCCGAACAGATGTTTTAGGGTCTCATTACTTCCTCCCCACCTTGTTTGCTTTTATAAAGCAGAACTGATTAACATGGCGTGCTGGTGTCTGCTGCTCAGCATGCCAAGTTACTAAACGTTTCAGGAAAGTTTTCTGTTGGGAAGATGGGTGTCGATTCCATTTGAAATGTATTTTCTGCTCTACTTGGTGTGGTTGAAAAGCTTATACTGGAATGTAGCAAAAACCCAGGAGGAATAAAAATCCCGTGAACGTATTTGTGACACAGGGAAGAGAAACAAAAGCAAACAAACAAATCTGTTCCTGATTCCTGTGCCACCTTTTAGAATTCTTCCCTATTTTTTTCCTGAGCTGTCCATTTCTCTTTTCCCTACCTATGACTCTTTCCACTGGAGCACAATAACAGAACAAGGGCCAGTGGGCATAAACTGGAACCCACAAGGTTCCAGCTCAACAAGAGGAAAAAATCCTTTCCTCCAAGTGTGTCAGAGCCTGGCCCAGGCTGCCCAGAGAGGTTGTGGAGTCTCCTTCTCTGGAGAGATTCCAAACCTTCCTGGACAATGTGATCCTGGGCCCCCTGCTCTGGGTGACCCTGCTGGAGCAGGCGGGTAGGATGAGGTATCTCCAGCAGTCTCTTCCAATCCCTGCCATGCTGGGAGTCTGTATTAATGTATCTCTAGAAATACACATGCATCCTTTGAGGAACAGTAACATCATCCACAAAACAGAATAAAAAGGTTAGAAACTTTGTATAGTAGTCTTCCTAAGCACTGTAAACAGCATGGGAAATTTTGCATTCCTTCAACCTAGCAGTCAAGCACCCAAACTAAAACCTCAATTCTTAACACTTGTTTTCAGTTCCAGGATTTTGTTGAGGTGAACTACAAAGAAACTAAAGTGACAATATTCAAGACAGTCTGGTATAGGCAAGAGCTTGGGACGGAAGCATTCGCAGTTTTCCTAGGAGACAACAGGCAGCAGGATGCAGCAGTAGGGCAGCCTACTCCCCGAAAGGCACATTTATTTAGGTAAGGTGTTATTTTCCTTAGAAATAAACACACTCAGGGGCCTAGCATCTCTTTATAAGCTCTTTACAAGGCAGCACAGCATCAAGTTACAAAGTCCATTCATATAATGTTTATAAGTTCTAGTGTTAATGCCACTAATGGTGCTCCAGTGTAGAGTGCAAGACAGATCAATGTAAATCTTTTGATTAGTTTGCGAAAAGAAAAACACTGGGCATGAGGTGAGGAAAAGAATACTTTCTGTAACAGTTAGATCATGGGAAAACCGGTCCAGGGAAGCAAGTTTGCAGCCTGTCGTTTTCACAGCCTGTGATTTGGTGGGAGTTAATAAAGTTCACAAAAGGTAGGGGGGAACACCACCCCAAGATTCACAAAAGAGTAGTAAAAGTTAACTGCCCATAAACCACCACTTCTCTCAGCTTTTAGGTCAGGCGCCATGATGCTGTAAGATTTTGCTCCACTACAAGAGTTCAGTGTTTCTAAAATGCCTCAAAAAGATTTACAAGCCCTTGAAACAGAACCTTTTTCACACCGGTTGGGGTGACTCCACTGAAACACTTTCTCTTTTCGATGGCTCTTGGAGTTTGTGGTTTTTACTCCTTGACCAGCTGGGATTTGGAAGCCAGGCCAAAGAAAAGAGTTTGGGCAAGCTGCTGGAGCAGCGCTGGCCTGGAAGCTGAGTGATCTTACTTGGTTCTGTTACTTTAGGTAATGCTTGATGTTCATTTCATTTCTTGCCTCTACTTCAGCCTCTCAGCAGTAAGTGCAATATTCACCTCAGAGGTACGGTGAGACTTAACCATTCTAGACCTTTTAAACTTTGGGGTAAATAGAACAGAAAAAAACAATTAACTTAATCCTGCCTGAAAAAAGAAACCCTAAACTAGCAAAAAACATGTTTAGCTAATCAATGCTACCAAAATAACTGTCTGTGACAGCCTTTTCCTAAAATCTGTACCTTTGGCAGGGGTGGAAAAGATATCATAAGAAATACCTATGGCTCTGACATGTAACCAACAGCTCTGGAGTCAAGGTAACTCCAAATTCCCCCACTTTTCTGCCTAGGAATTTTAATCTGTCCCCTCTTTCTGGGCTGCCTGTTTCTACAGCCAGTTGGTTCCCTGTTCCAACAACCTCCTGGCTGATCATACATTACTCGTAGTGATGTTCAGCAAAGATGATGGCAGGTGGGCCAGCTAAAACCAGTGCCATCTCTGGTTCTTTACACAGTCTTATGAGAAACCCTCAGAAGACTTTATACTATTAAGAATTACAACAGTGATTTGGTGTTTCCAGAAAGTGATAAGAACTTGGATTTAAAATGGCGCTTCTTTGGTTTAGAACCTTTGGCAATCTCAGAGTCAAGTTCAACATACCTACAGCAGTCTTGCTCAATCTTGTCTCTGTAATCAGTGGGAGGGGACAGACCATAAACCAAACAATTTTGAGAGAAATTCAAAGCTCTAGTACCTTAAAATACCTCCTGAACAATCTGTTTTCCTTTGATTAAAGGAGCATGAGAACAGAGTAAAAAAACCAGCTGTGGGCCGTGATCCTTCTTTCCCTTAAAGCCCTACCTTCAAAAATGATCCGAGGGCCCTTTCATTTTCCCAGAAAGGCACAGAGATTTGAAATGAGAGCAAACAAGAATGCAGGGTATATATTAATAAAAACAATTCATGTGTTTCAGGTTATGGAAAAACTTAAGAGCCACACTCTGAAAAGCTGGCTTCCTATTGGGATGATGGTACGATTACCCAAACCAAGAGGTAACCCCTTTAGAAACCCCAATCTGAAAGTAAAAGTTAAGGTTCTTGTCCCCACAGATGGGGACATTCTTTACTATGTAGAAATGTTAACAGTTAATTCATTAAATCAATGCAAGACTGGTAAAGTCATGCTAACTTAGGTAAAACAAAAAGCTTTCTCAATTATTTTTGTGTTTTATAGATGATCAGATGAAAAGCACCTTTCAAAGTTGACCTAAACTGTTTGTGTTGTGACTATTTGTCAACAAGGACCTACCCAAGTAAAGCAGTAGCATAGGCACTGTACAAAGAGCACTCCTGACATCAGCATGACACTTTCAAGGCTAAAAAACAGGAGTAGCAAGGAATTACACTTTGAGGTGTCAGCTCACTTCAGATAAAGACTACTCCGTAATTCAACATCAGGTTTTCTCCAAAGCTCAAACCAGAAGCTTCTCCAGAAAGGGCAGAAGAATGAGCAGTAGAACAATGCAGGGCATACACAGTTGTTTCCAGTTCAGCCAAGGTTTGCTTCTAATGGAACGCAACATTCTCTTATTATTGTTCTTGAGTTTTCATTCCATCTTTCAACTCTTCTTTTGGAGCAAGGCATGATTCCCAAGTAAAGCCCTGGAAATATACATCTATTTAACTTATATGAGTGGCCTATAGAGGAATATTCCTTAATTACAAGATACTTCTTCAGGATGAGCAAGCAAGCTAGTAATTTTTATCATTTCAGTCCTACATTTCAAGAAAGAGATTCTACAGAGACTTTTTGTAGTGCTGGTTTTTATTATAATTCAGTCTCAGAAAAATATCTCTTCAAAAGTAAAGCAGTAGGTGAATTTAATCACCTGGCTCAATACTCTCCACTGTAGGGATTTTAACCATCAAAAAAAAAATCACATTTGCCTACTTCAGATACAACAGAAAGAAAATGAAATCTCTCCACTACCCACAACTCTTATTTATTTTTCTTTTTGAAGCTGCTGCTTCTTAAGGGGGACAGAGGTCAGAGTTCAAAACGCTTGTCTTAATTTCAGATACCAGCCACTCTAAAGCTACTTGCTTCTACTGGCACTCGGTTTTATTGCTGTAAACCTCTTGACAAACGCTGACTTGGAAGAGCTCAGGGTAAAAGAAAACGTTAGTACAAGCTCCAATATTAACCTTAAGCTTCTTGCACTGTAGTCTTCCTCAGATGCTCTTCCTGGGTGCTTTGAAAAGAATTACTTCTATCAATTACAGTAATCCATACATACATAGGCATATATGAGAATGATTCTTTGAAACCTATACATTAAAAGTAACATTTTGAGTCTTCTATGCTTTCAGATGTTTTGTGGGGGCTTGGGATTTTCTGTTTGGTTTGGGGAAGGTTTTTTGTTTTGGTTTGGTTTTTTTTGGAAGGTTTTCATCTTGTGTGATGAGCAAGAGCCTTGTTCTGCTGAAAATCTGGCGCATATCTATGACACACAAGAAGATGTTTTTAATAGAATAGTTCTCATTCTCTCATGAAATCATAACATTTTGAAAATCCTGCACTATCTTGACCCCTAAAACACAGATTTCTGCTATTGCACATCCTAGTGATAGTAAATTAGCCACTTGAATAGTTAAACTTTACTGGACTAGATAAATAGCAACTTACTACTTGAAAAGATAAAAATACCACTCGGCACTGGCGTTCTCCCCTCCCCTCCAAGTATTTCTGCACCTCAGACTCGCTTCTTTGATTAATGACTATGTTGGCTTCACAGCTCCGTTGTAGAAGGCAACATTGCACCAGCCAGGAAACCTGACTTGCTGCCCTGGTACTGTACAAATTCACTGCCAAAACACATTTCAAGTTAAGGAAGCCAACAAATAGGTATCAGCACTAGAAGCAGCCAGGAACCACCCTGTTCTCAGCCATACTGTCACAAAGCACTAGGATGGAGCCAGCAAAGAAAGGAGCAGGAGGAGAGAGGAAAAACAAAACACAACAAAAACCAAACCCAATAAATTGCCGTATCTATCATAATCATCACTGATGATGATAATGAAAGCTTCTAGGAGTTTGTAGGGCTCCCCAGTCACTCCGTTTCTCCAAGCTCTTACTCTGAAGGGGCAGACACACCTAACCTCAGGAGCCGTCCAAATCAGCTGGATCTGTATCATCCTTTTTATGCTGAAGTTTGTTCTTTACACACTGTTAATTGCATGAAACCAGACCTACAGTGATGTCGACTTATGCTGTCACTGATTCAACAGCAGTCCAGAAAAAACATAGAGAAAATAAATGTGTGTGTTGTTGCAGGGAACATTCAACTACTATACGACCACAAGTTTGGGGGGGTGGGGGGAACGTTTTAGCTGTATTTCTTGACAGATGATGGACAGCTCCCGAAACTGAAAGCAATAGGTTTCCAGTCCCAGGGGTGCTGCCTTCAAATATGTCTATGTTCTCAGGGTGGATCGGTTTTCCCTGCTGCAGGCATCCTGCTGCGAGGTGAGGTCCCAAGCAAAACACAGGAATCTGACTGTGAGCCTTTGAGGTGGCAGGAGCCAAGGGGGGTTCAAAGACAAGGCTGGCTGGTGGGCAGCACCTCCGAGTATTGCAGAGGTTAGAGGTTAGTAAAGCAGGAGCCACTGGCCAATAAAACAGTGTTTGGAAAGCCCACTCTACAGATAAATTAGGGATCTGTTTACACCTTTCCCAGCTTTCTGAGTTATACCCACTGATGCTTCCCACTGCGATCTTGTCCGATGTCCACCAGCATCTCCCGTTCTCAGCAGCTGCCCTGCTCTCTGCTGGCTGGCTTTGTAACATGGCTAAAGGATGCTTGGAACCTTTTCATCAGCATCCAGCATCAAAAATAAATAAATAAAAGCACAACTGCTTTTATTTGTGTCAACTGCTGCAACAAGATCTGTCTTGTTTGAGATTTCCCATGGCTGCTGTACTAATGCCGGGAGAATAGAAGCTTAAATTCCCTTGATTAGAGAAGCTAAACACAAAGCAATCCCAGTGCCAATCACACACATGAAAGGACAGCTTTTTGAAGCAGGGCAAAAAAAAAAATCTAGGTAGGGTTACCACCATATTATAGCGGTCAAAAATCAGTACTTACCTCAATTTTAGAGCTTAAGCTCTATACCAGGAAGAAGTCGCCCTTTTGATGAAGCCGTGTTTTGCGCTGTTTCCTGTAAGCTATATAGTTCTGGTTTATATAAGCATAAATGTAGACTTAGCCCCATACACAGTTCTCAGCACTGGACAACTTTAACTGCAGCCATTCCTGCCAGCACTGCCTGAACACAGATCTTACTGATTTCCAGACGGAAAAAAGCTGAAGGACTGGCGGTCAGGGTTGGGGTTTTTTCACCATTATCTACGGGGAAAAAATGCTGCTTTTTTCCTCCTCACCTTAAAAATGAGTTATCTTAGCTCCAGGTATGTAAAAATACCTCATCTTTCATGACTCAAACTGCACATGGCTGCCTGGTGAAATAAAGGAATTAATTTTTGGCTGTGCTAATACCATGTGGTGGTCACACTGAAACAGAGCAGCACTGAAAATAATTTTACATGGACAAAATAACTGATAGACATCAGCAGGAGTTATTTCTTAGCAAACATCTTCATGACCAGGGTGGATGGGGATTTGACCAACCTGGTCTAGTTGACAATGACCCTGCCTGTGGCAGGGGGGGTGGAAATGAATGAACTTTAAGGTCCTTTCCAGCCCAAACCATTCTATGACTGATCTGAAAAAACATGCTAAAAAGGAACATCCTTTAATGCATGAAGACAAATCTTGTAAAAAGATAACTGTTCTCAAAGATAAGCATTAGAACTTATTACAGGAGTCCTTGCCACCAAAAGAAAGATGGAAAGTACACCACTGACCAACATCTGCATATTGATTCTGCAGTTATCTTTTGCTTCACCTGAACAGTTTAAAACACAAGGAAGGAGCAGATCTCCCTTTCTTCTCATTACACTTATAATGTGGCCTTGGCAAGAGACGGAACTCACTTCCTGGGAGATTCTCTGAAGCACCAGCTGCTAAGCACGGGCAGCGACACGTCAGAAACAAAGCAAGCATCAAGAGGAAGAGCACAGATGCTTCCTGAAGGAGTTCAGACCGTTGGTTAATGGGTGTTGTGTTCATGCTCAGACTAAACCTCCATCACCAGATTCAGCATCAGGAAAGTTTCTTCCAAGGCCTCAACAAGAACCACTGATATTTTTTGCTTCTGATCGCTATGGTGTTAGGAAGCATTTTATGGTAGACTGTACTGTGTGGGGAAACAGAGATGAAATATTCCATGAACACTCTGGGACCCAAATACCATCACCAGCTGAGTCCAGTTGCAGAAACCTATTTTTTCAGCTTAACTATAATCTCACAACTTCTATCCACGATTCCCTACTCCACTGGTAGTGGTCTGAAATACATACACCCTCCATAACCCTCTTCTCCAGAGCATCTGTATAGATTTAAGCCACCAGAATAAAATATATATTCAAAGATAACTAACACCAGGTGCCATTTTAATTTCTAAAGAGCATTGAAAATTATCAGCTAATGGAAAAAACAAAACAAAACAGAAGCAGAGTAAAGGAAGGAGCCAACCTTCAGGTAATACAAGTTACACCATTTGCAAGCCAAAGGGCATTATAGTAAATGCTTAGCACAGCCCACTTTTTCATTTCTAAGGAATATATGTAACTTTCCTACATACAGGCATCAAAGAAATCATTAGATATATCCACACAGGGTACGAAGATTAAAGGAAAAGGCATCTAAAAAAAAAAAAGGACAAGTGTTCCTACTCTGTTGTAATATACACTTGATTTAAAAACAGGATCCAGGACTTCTAAATTCCATTAGTAATACTACAATTTGACCTCGTACAAGTTAATTATGCCTCTATCCACCCATCAGTCAAATAGGTACATGACCAAGGTATACTTACTACTACTATTTAATATACTACATATTTAATATACTAAACATGGTGCTGAGGGACATGATTTAGTGGTGATCCAGCAGTGCTGGGTTAATGGTTGGGCTCAATCTTAAAGGTCTCTTCGAACCAAAATGATTTGACAATTCTAGACTCACATGCAACTTACTAGAGCAATGCAATGGATTTACACTACATAGGTAAATTCTAAAGCACTTACCCTTTCAATAATGCAGGGGTAAGTGGAGCAAGTGAAGGTGATAAAGAAATGTGATGTGGTACAGATGAAGCAGCAGCAGAGGGAAAGCATAGAGTAAAAAAGAACAAGGAACACCAGGAGAAATGCTTAATTGTCCATTTATTTGCAGCTAACAGCTTCATGGTGCACGACACTGGTTTTGAGTATCTCTCTCAAAGTAGTCCATGCCTTTCCAATTTGTGGATCATTTGGGTTTATCTGTAGTCCATCCAAGCTGTGCACAGCAAGCTACAAAGGGTAAGTACCCAAAGTCCACTTTGCAGCAACGTAGAGACTCTTAAAATACAGACTCTTAAAATCTAATCTTAAAAACCCCAGAGATAATACTGTCTTAAAATAGCGTGATTTTCCTCTTTCGGTTGCAGTTTAACCTTCTGCTGTGGGTAGGCTGCAAACCTAGACAGATACAAAGGCAGCACAACTGCACCCGATAAAAATTATTCACTGAGGTGCTGACAGCTCTCAGACCCGAGCTCTCTCTCAGAGATGCCGCGAAGATCGCTTTGTAACACAACAAGCATGAAAACAGGGTTTTTTTTTTCCCATTCTGGAAAGCAAAAGGGCAGGCCAGACAACAGCAGAACAGAAAAAAAAAATATAGGATAAGGACACTGCAACAAACCAAGAGTGGAGGAGGGGAGCAATGAAAGTCTCATATATAAATGCCAAGGATTCTACAACTCCCCTGGTGATCCTGGCAGTAAGCCAGGAAAAAGTTTTGTCTTTCCTTTGCTGTTTGCAGCAACAAATCTTTCCTCTGGGGGAGGGGTGAGAGGGCTGGAACTAACTTCACTGCATCTGATAAGATGGCAAATTGTCTAGGCCTGACATTTATGGGGGACCCGGAGCTCCAGCGAAGCACTCTGGGAGGATTAAAGCAGGGTTAGCCTCTCCAACGGCCCTCCTTGAAATGCTACAAATGGCAGGCAGATGAAAGTTCATTTCCATTTGATAATGATGAGCCTAAACAATACCAAGACAGAAGCTGTCCCCTGTCATGGAACAAACTGCAACTGAAAGTCGAATATTCTCATCAAAAGGACTTGTAAAAAATGTAACCATGCTCCAAGAATTTCCAGTGTCAGTATGGAAATGCAGTTGTGTGTAACAAGCTAATGTGAGCTAACAGCTCCCATCTTTCTTTGGAGAGCTGCACCACCCACGGGAAACCTCCACCACCGTGAGCTTTAACTCTCTCCAGGACTCGTTTGCTCCAAGAAGGGGATGTTTCACACGCCAGCAGGGATTGCCTGGATGGAGCCAGCAGAAAGGCTCATATAGCTGTCAGCAAGCTGATAAGAGCTGAAATTACTCTACAGAGCCCTCTTTAAAGAAGAGCCAAAGCAGCACATTAAATGAAAGGGAGGAGGGGTCAGCAAAGCCAGCCACTCATGTTGGTTTAACGTGGCACTAAAACAAGTCATTGATTTATGCTTGTGTCTTCAGCTCTGTGTGACCCAGAGCCTGAACTTTCCTTCAGGTCAGGGCTGAGGCACAAGCAAGGGATGTGCACTACAAAAAAAACCACAATAGCTCATCCAGGTATTCCGACCGTGGGAACAAACAGTGCAAGCTACAGCTTTTCTATCTTTTTTTTTTTCTTTTTAAGCTGAGCTTACATATTTTTTTCAGCTTTTAATTGTCTGCAATTCAAGACAAGAGGCTGGAATTATCTACAACTTTAATAAAAATCAAGAATGCTGCATGGCTGCTATTTGAGAGAGTAGCTTGTGGAGCTTCAGGAAAATGATTTGTCTGTTCATAGAAAGGAGGAAAGTGTCCATCACGGTCAGTGTTCTCCCACTGAAGCATATGGCAGCCAGTGAAGTTAAGCTGCATCTAAAATCCCACCAAGGGTCTGACAAGGCTATTCCACAAGGCATTATAATACCAAGGTCTCCTTCAAACCCAGCTTCTGAAGCTGCATCACCCTGACCACACCAGGTCTGATCACAGGCCCTTCTGCTCCTGCATTCAGCTCCAACAAAGCTCTGAGGCAGGTACCTCTTCCCATCAGATTTTTCTTCTCTGGACTTCTTTCACTCTTCACTCCCACAAAATGGTGAAGCAGTGAGACCTACAGACTACCTAATAGTTCTGGGAAAAGATCATCTTTTTAAACTTTTTTTTTTTTTAGACCAGATTCCCAATAATACAAGTCCTAGGAAACATCAAATTAAATTTTATCTATGTACAGTCAGATCCATTAACTTTCTTCATGACCTTCTTATTTTATAGGTCTGTAAAATATTCTTGCTCTTCATCTTATCCCCAGTCATTCATTTGCTCTCAGGATGGAGAGCATTAGGCTATTTAATCACTCTTCTTGTGAAAATTTTTATCATCCTTGTGCTATTATATCCCTTTTAAGATGGGAGAACCATACCTATACTGTATTCAGCATGCAGACATACAGAGATTTACAAAGTGGCAGGCTATTTTCCATTTTGTTCTCTACCTTTCGAAAAATTGTTTATATTGCTTTTTTTTTTAACCAGAACTGGCCATGGAATTTCTGTTGTCACATAACTCTTTATTACAGCTCTAAGAACGATTTTCCAGAGAGGCTTTCACCACCCATGGGAAGGCTGGTTTAAATTGCATATATACCCCTTGTTTTGCATGCTGAATTTCATTTGTCAATTCTATCATTTGGTTGGGCTGTGCCCAAATTTCTTTGGCCTAAGACTTATAAATTCTAACTAAAACCTTTCCCAAGGCAGAATCATTTATAAAGGATAACTGTAAGGGGTTTTTCTTTTACTGTTAGCTTGAGCTACTAGTTTGCCCTTAAAAAGCTGTATTCTGGGGTGCTCATTCTACACAACTACCTAGTTGTATGGAATTCCTTATCTCCATCTCCACCTCTAAGTTTGGCTGAAACTAGGCAGGAAGAGAAATCGCAAGTAAAATCACTGTCATCATAGCCTTGTTTCCCTGGGAAATCAGGATGAGAAGTATTCCTACATTCAAGAACACTAGCTCTTCATTCTTATACCATTAGAGCACATGAACTCACCCAGTCTTTCAGACTAGATATTAATTCCAGTTTTATTTTTGGGAGGTGCTACAAAGTCAGAAAGGAAGAGACACACAAAACCTTCTTTTGAAAACAAATGCCTTACCTAAAATCCATTCAGGGAGAAAGAATGCCTGAGTAAACAGAGGAGTAACTCATCTGTTCCCATCACACACTGTCTTCATATTCTGCTCCTAGGCCTGAAGGAGCCTATCTGGGTTAAAAGACTTCCGAGTACACTGATATTTAGGGAGGAAAACATCTACATCAAGTCTGTATACTCAGATTCATCTCTCACAAAAGAAGGGGGAAAAAAGGGACAGAGGCTCAAATATAAACTGAAGAGCAAAACTTTAAAGTCTATGAAAGACATTTGCATACCAACTTCAGTAGTGAAATGTTTCTAGGGATAAACAGCCTTTCAAAACAAAACACCAGAAAAACTGTTGAAAGGGAAACTGTACAAGGAACAGGATAAGCAGATACCAGCACAGTTTTGTTCTGCCTTTTTCCCCCTTTACCTATTTCACTCTTCTTCAGGAAGAAGACAAAACTTCAAAATTCACTCTATCATATAGGTCTATTTCATTTACTTCTATTTCTTGCCCCTCCACTTCTAGGACTTGGCTGTTACCTGGGTGCTCGTTTATGGTGCAGAAAAAACAGCAAAAGGATGTAGCACCAAGCCTGCTGGGTCAGGAGCTGTGCAGCTGAGCTGCTTATCAACTTGCCTCTGGGCACTTCTGCCAGTGTTTCAGGCTCCATATGGAACTATTTGTGAGAGGGGGATGGTTCAAGGAAGCTTGAAAGAAAATGAGAATGACAACATTACTGTAGAGAAGAGACAAGACAGCAATCCCAGAGATGCCAAAGGTTCATCCAGACTGCTATTAATTTTAGCAGCTCAGCTAGCAGAGGTTCTTTTTGATGGTCAATATGTTGGGAGTTTCTAAGAGCTATCATATGCGAAGTCTCCAGTTCTCTTGGACAGAGGCTGTGTGTGTAGGATTGAAAATCTGTAGCAACTATTCACAGCAGCATAGATGAGGCTGTATGCACAGAAACTAACCTTTTTTTTCAAGGAAAGACAGGAAACCAAACAAGGAACTGTTGAGGGCAACATGTTCCACAAGTTTGACAAAGAAAAGCCCAAGTTAACATGTCTCGTCTCCAGAGATCTCAGTACAATCAGGTACAACACAGGACAGCAGAAATTACTTCTGATTTCCCACACACCATCTCTGCTCAAACCAATAAACCTCCTTTGTATTTATAGTGAGTACTGCCTGAAAAAACAACTGGGCAAATTCAAGTTGTACTACAGGAAACCACAACCCAGGTTGTACCAGCCATATATCCTAGCAGATGACAACTCCAAAGCTAAAGCACCACAATTTTATGCTCTCCACGACAGTGTTGTGTGATGCTCATTATCAGGGTATAAATGATACAAAAATATTGTCCTATGTGGCTTCCTATATTTTTCAAATGTAATGACTTCTCTTTAAGAGTCTTCCTCTCTTCTCCAGCAGATGTATGGATAGAAGTTCTCCCAGAAACAAAGCAAAAATTAAGCAAAGGGAAAATTTACTTAAAAAATTATGTATACATGTGTTTGTAAGTATTTTAACCTTGATACATGATCTCCAGAGAATCAACTGCAATGAAAGACTACAAAAGGAGTACCTAGCCAACAAAGAACCAGCAAGATAGCGCAATAAAATTTGTTTTAATTATGAGGTTTTCTAAGTAAGGATGAGAATGATATCATAATCAAGACAAGCACTGAAACCAAAGGAGTTGGAGAGCAGGGCTCCAATCCCACAAAGGTTCTCAGACCAAATCGCTATGACGAATGCACGCTGCATCCTACTGAAAACCGGGAGATATTTAGAGCAAGGATTTGTTCTGTTTGGCTAAAAAGAGGCTGATCTCAACAACACTCATGTCAGAACACATCAACAGGTTTCTTAATTTACTGAAAAAGCACATTAATTGGCAGGTACTGGCAAACGATGTTTCAGAAGTCTTTATCAAAAACATACTGTCTCCCCTGACGAAACTGCACATGCAACAAAACCAGGTTTTGAAATGAAACCTAAACACATCCTAACTGCAAAGGAAATGGTGAGATGCTGTAAACACAGTTTTCATTCCAATTTTAATAAAGGCTCTTGACAAAGATCACTTTGGCCTCAGTTTAAAAGCAGCTGCAGACCGATCTTTTTGTCACTTCTCAAACATGACAATGTAAAACCAAAAAAGGATGTGACCATTGTCATCTAACTACCTTTGTTTCCACCTCCATATAAAGCTCAGTGAAGACTAGAATAAACTGGGGAAAAAAAACCAAACATACCACAAAACTAGGTTCAGTCAGCCATGCAAACATGACAAAAAAAACAAGCATCAAAATATTGTATATCAAGTGTTATTAGCCCTTGAAGTTGAAGCAGAAATAAAAAGCTGTTTAAATATAGTTGAAAAATACAGGTTACTTGCAAAACCAGAATATATTGATGCTTTTGTGGCTCTTCCATGGCTAAGCAGAACAAACAACTGCTACAGATCACATCTGAAAACATGTATACATCACTCCAGTTACTCACAGATTCATTCCATAAAGGGGTATTAGCTGAGTTTCATTGTAGTAATTTCTTGTCCATGAAACAAAATAGAGCACTTACGACAAACTTACTTTGCTTCCAAGCTACCCTTAGCACCGGCATCCTCAAGAGCTTCATTCCAACTCCAAATTCTCTCTTCTCCTACCATCTGTAAATCTTTATCTAGACAAAAAGTCTGAAGATACTTGCTCAAACCACTGAAATCACAAGACAGCAAGGAAAGCGTGCAATTGCTCCCTCCTGTGAGACTAAGGAGGAGAAAGGAAACAAGCCTCTGTAGCACACATGGAATATTAGTGAGTATTTGTCAGCAAGGGAAAGCAACGAGGTTATGGGTAATCCACACAATACAGTCACTAAGTATGTTTTCACCACATCAGTTAGAACACAGAATCCTGCATCTCACAGACTGGGACTTGACCTTGTAAATAAGGCTGACAGGACATGAAATGTATAGATAACATGTTTAAGTAGCCTCAATATGCAGTCAGAAATAAATTTACAAGAGATTTCATCCTGATACTACCAAAACACAAAACTATATCCTCAATAAAAGCATGAAGATGTGAGAGGAAGCTTTAGAAAAAAAGGTAATCTCTACCTTCAGTCAATGGAAACAGTTTCCAACACTTTCAGTGATACTCTGGACACCACAGAGTCACAGAATGGCAGCAGTTGGAAGGGACCTCTGGAGATCATCTCATTCAAGCCCCATGGCTCCAGCAGGGTCACCAAGAGCAGGGGGGCCAGGATCACATTGTCCTGGCAGGTTTGGAATCTCTCCAAAGGAGGAGACTCCACAGCCTCTCTGGGCAGCCTGGGCCAGGCTCTGCCACTCACACAGCAAAGAAGTTCTTGTTCCTGTTCAGATGGAACCTCCTGGGTTCCAGTTTGTGCCCATTGCCCCTTGTCCTGTCTCTGGGCACCACTGATAGGAGTATCCCCCCATGCTCTTGCCCCCTGCCCTTTAGATATTGATCAGCATTAATCTGATCCACTCAGTCTCCTCCAGCTACACAGCCACAAGGCTCTCAGCCTTTCCTCAGCACAGGTATGCTCCAGTCCTCTCAGCATCTTTATATACCCTACTGGACTCTTGCCAGTAGTTCCTTGTCTCTGGAACAATGACAATCTACAATCCAAAAAAAATTCACCCCAGACAGATTAAAAACTTCATTCTGGGTATCAAAACATCTTCTACTTTAATTTAATTTTATGGAGTTACAGATAGAGAACTTATAGGCCATCTGAATTAAGGCTGGGTTTATTGTTTTTAGTTTTCATTGTGAATATTTAGGGTTTGTTTGGTTTGGGGTTTTTTTGTTTGTTTTTTTTTGTTGTTTGTTTTTTGTTTGCTTGTTTTCACAGAGAAAAAAGCATTCACATCACAAACAAAAAAAAACCACCACAATTTTGCTTTATTATTCTCAGGAGCTATAACAGCAACGCTACTTTTTCACCTGCCATCCCTAGTGGCCATGAGGTTCACTTGTGAAGTGACGAAGGAAAAAGGAGACCTCTGATGGCTGCTGTGATATTTGCAGACTCCGTACAGAGAAAGTGAAGCTGGCAGCTGAACTTAGACATCAAAAGCTATTTACTGATCCATGTGAGTATTTTCTCCACACAGATCCAGCATTAATATACACCATGCAGTTTTTAGCACTGTTTAGTAGAAATACCCCAGGTGTTCTAGGCTGTGCCACGACAAACCACAGCTTGGGTCACTTTTTACAAGGACAGCACAAAAGATAATTCTGCCACTGAGGTTGGCTAAGGGCATTTCAGAAACATCTTCACAACTTTCACAGAAATTCAGATACAGAAATCCCATGCATCTTTAAAAGCCACCTGAGATAAGATAGTTAACTTTTTCCCTCCATACCGAGCTCTTGCTTTCTCCATGCCTCAGTTTCTCATCAGGAAAAACAATGGTGACAGCATATCACTATCTTAAAAAAAAGGCACAATAAGGTTACAAGGATGAAACTTCTATCCTAGACAAAAGTTTACAACATATGTTAACATTCTGCCTCTTTGCTGGCCTAAATGCAACCTCTATATTCCAACCACCAAAAGAACCATGTGGTTGAATCTTAACCCCTAATCTGACAACAAAACTCTTTTCAGTCTGAAAATCCTCATGCAGGTAACAGTCCTCATCTGTTGAGCAAGATGAAGAATTGAAGCAACCAATGATGACAGCGTCCAGGACAAGAAAGCTAACACATGGGAAATTACATCAGTTGGAGTAAACCAGAAGACTTCTTTTGATTACACACTCAACCAACAAACTTCATTTGGACAGTTTGCAATCTCAGCTCTTTGTCTCCAAATAAGTAAAATTTCCCTCTCATCAGAGGAATTGTCAACTTAAATACTTGAAAAATTTTGGACTTTATCCTTCCCTCACCTATCGATCAATTTAAAATTATCATAAACCAAAAGCACCCCAAGATAAGGGCAGACTCTTGAACTTTTTCTTTAATACAATTTAAATACCATGGAGAAAAAAGAAAGAAATATACACTGTGCTTTCATCAGGAAGATGTTAATTATGAGAGCTGGCAGTACACCTGCATTCAGGGAGAGCTTTCATCCCAGAGTACATTAAGAAAGCAGAGGGGACACAAAAAAGTGAAATTAATGGAAGTGGAGTTTGACTCCATTTGTAAAAGCCAACAGTTTCCACTCAGGAGTAAGAAGGTCAAATAATCAAAATTTTAAGAGGGAAGCACAATAGATGCTTCTGCGTCTTTCATAATAAGGCAGGTGGATAAACCTACACTCCAACCATAAATAAGGAAAAGAATGATACAATATTTTACCTGTCTTTGCATCTCTTCTATCTGTCGCTGGGGGACACTTTGCAGAATACTGTACATTTCAGGCATCTTTTCTTCAGGGATGACAACAGAAGCCCTATAAGCAAAAACAAAACAAAAACCAAAAAACAACCAAAACCAGAAAACAAATGGTAAGACAAGAAGTTCTACATTTAAAGATGTCAAATCCTTTTCCAATTCAGAATTTTGTCCTGTTCTTATAAGAATTTATATCAGAAGATACTAGCAGAAAGCAGCAGTCTTCTCTCAGTGTAATTAATTATTCTGCAGCAGTTTCTTCACAAAATCAGCCAGTCTGCCCACAGATAATTCCACAAAAGTCTGTGGACTGATCTGTACAGACAGTCTAATAAGTATGGAAGGGACAGATATCCAGAAATCCTGAAATCTCATCTCTGGATTGCCACTGACTTGCTGGCAGCTGAGGTTTTTGGAGTGACCAAACAGTAATAGCATATCTAGTACTGGGTAGACAGAACAGTCCTTTCTGTGCATGTTATCCTAAGATCACATAATGAGGTGTAGCACATACATGGAAAAATAATCTGAGCTCTTAGCAGTGTACTGAGCTACAAAATAATTATACCTTTCAAACACAGATAAGACAAGAGGAAACAGCCTTAAGTTGCGCCAGTGGAGGTTTAAGTTGGACATGAGGAAAAATGTCTTCCCTGAAAGGGTTTGTCAAGGGCTGTCCCTGGAGGGGTTTCAAAGCTGTGGAGATGCGGTGCTGAAGGACATGGTTTAGTGGTACCCTGGCAGTGCTGGGTTAATTGTAGGATATGATCATCTAAAAGGTCTCTTCCAACCAAAACAACTCTATGATTAAGATGACCTCGGGAAATCATGATACAATATGGAGAGCTTAGCATTTACATGATGTAATTTTTAGCATGAACTTTCCTTAAAACAGCTTGATGCAGACCAGTCCTCAACAAATTCAAGGACAGGGTAATAAGGCAAGCCTGTCTTGGGAAAAAATACAGCTACAGGATAACCAAATGCTCTGTCACCTATGCCTCATTTGTTTTCCTCTCCTATTTTTGATGCATAATATAACAATTGCAAAGACACCGCATATCCTACTGTCTTCTATTCCCTGTAACCCCCAGTACACTTGACTGTTCACACAACTTTTGTTCAAATCAATGAATGCAGTGAGGTCCCAAACAGTAGTTCAATGTACAATAGTGAGGGTACAGACCTCTTCCAGTCCAGAACCTCCGAGAAAGGTAAAATGTAAGAGTCAGCGATGACAACAGGCACACAACCAGCTTGAAGAACATCACTTAGCACAGCCTGTCCCAGGCGGGCTCCACGCAGAACAACACAGAACGTAGACTCCTGTCAAAACATGGGACCCAACACACAGGTAAGCAAAAAAACCTAAACCACCCCAAACAATGCAATGTTAGATTTTATTGTGTATGTACTTAGGTAGATATGCATTATACTTCCCTGTCCTACCCCTCATAGAAACCCAAAATGAAAGCATGCTTCCTCCATGCAACCAATGTATTCTGAATTATTAGCTAATGCAAAATTATACAACTTAAACTTCCAGATGCTCAGAAATATCATAAGCAGATATGAGAAATCAGCTAATGGGACTATTCAATACTTTAATTTTATGGACAGACTTCAGAATTCTAATTGAGAAAATTCTAAAGTTAAATATCTGTAAGTTTGGCATAACAAGATGAGCAACAATCAACATGAACTTACTGAGCACAAACTTTATGTAGCCTATCTAATTTTCTTCCATTACAGGGCATCCACCTATATGGATAGCAGACTTATCTCAAAAGTCATTTGTCATTTTTGATAGCATAGGTAAATTAAGAAATCATGGGCTAAAGTCCTCACAGACTTTGTAGTTATATAAATGACAGCTACAAAACTAAGGATAAAGCAGCTAGTAGTGGGTCACAGGTAAAACAGTGATGGACCAAAGAACCTTTCCTAGGCACGAGAGTACTCAGTGTGTCCCTTTGTTAACTGAGCAGCAGAACTAAGACCATACTTATTAAACACAATGGATAACAGAATAACACTGAGATAAAAGGATAACTCAGGTAAAATGGAAAACACTTGGATAAAAGTATCCAACTGCCCAAATATAAAGCAGAAAGTAACTGGTTTGGCTTTGCACTTTGCAGAAGAGGACATTTCCTAGAAAAGGACAAGAGAAGGAAGGCTATTCTTGTGTCAGCAATGTCATGCTATTGGAAAAAACCAAACCACTCCACCCCCAGGTTGTCCTAGAATGCAAACAGTAGTACAATTTAAGAGACCTGAAGGAATCACTCACTCTTCTCTATAATAAATGACCTCAGGAAGAACAGCATGTTCAGTCTTGGGCAATGCACTTCCAAGGGTAAAAAACACAAAAAAATGGATGATTACTTACCTTGAAGGTATGATCTATAAGGAAAGATTGACTCTTTCAGTACTATTTATTCTGAAGGGGTGAGGGCAGAAATAGGATGGACAAAGGGAGCTTCAAAGATAGAAAAAGTTGTTGCAGTAAGGAAGAATATAATTCACTTATGTCCATGACACACAAGATAAAAATCACTGAGTTTAAACTGCAACAGAGAAGACTTCTGGACTATGCTGCCCTCACCCTGTAAACAGGGACTTCAGTACTCACTGCCACTGAGGAATCTTGCTACATATTCAAGACAGCAAAATAAATGCTTGTAGAGTTCAGCAAACAAGGAAAAGGCCCAAGTCGCTATTAGCTTAGTCTAAGAAAAAAACCTGCAAAGTCAATACAGAAGCTCCCACAGATAAGAAAACATCTCTCTAGTTTCATTCTGTGGCCTGAGGAAAAGGAGCCAGGAGGCCCAGCAGGGTGGCAAAAACATCAAAATGGAACTCTGAAACACAAGGGGGTTCGCTGGCTCTTCACTTGTTTCCCAACTCAATTGTAAGACTAATGTTCAGACCCATAGGGTATGAAAAGCCATGAAACTCTCACCCAAGAGAAGACTGCAAACAGGAAGCATTAGCAAGCCAGCAGCTTGAGAGCCTAACTAGCAGGAAGTCTGTAAAGGCAGCACTGGGAAGGATGGGCTGTGATCACAGGCCTCCTTCCCCTACACTGACAGGAAAAGAAGAAAAAGAAGGGTACAGGGAATGGAAAGAGCAGAGAAAGAGCGCACATTTTAACTATTGACTTGCTGGATCATCCAGCAGCAGGTGGAAGAGACTCTAGGAAGGTCTGGGAGAGAGAGGAAAAAAGCAGCAGCCCAGATGTGGACACACATGCTCATCTGCTCAGATAACCATTTTTCCTGTCTAGACAAAGGTTACTATAAATACATCTCCTCGCATCACCACTCTTATCAGCCAGACATTCCAAAGGGAGATGCAGGGCTCTGCGAAGGAAAGTATTTTAACAATCTCGGCATGTGCCAGCTCTCTTCTGAGTTATAAAAATCATATACAGCAAGATATAGATACAGATTCCCTGACTTGCTATCCTTGAGCCACCCAGCCTGTACTGAAAGAAATAAAGCTAACATTTTTTTTTCTTTTCCTTTTGGCTGAAAGTTTAGGACCCAGGGTGACCCTTTCCTTCCTCTCCCCCTCCTCCACAAGGAATCTTAAACATATTTCCTACAAAACCTAACAGGAGGGGTGGAAACTTTGCCTTTCCTCAGCTTATTTATTATTTTATCATCATTTGCTGAAGTTCAAAGGCAGATTATGTGCTGGTGGCCACAGAGCACTGTGGCCTACGGCATAACTCTGCTGGCCACACCACATGCCAAAGCACCTCTCTGTTAGTGAATTGCCAAGAGACACAGGGGGCTGAGAATGCTATCGAGTTTTATCTTCACTGACACATCAAAAGGCCTCTGGAAGTTGGGCCAAGGCCATGAAACACATTTCACCTAGATGTTTTCATAGCTGCACGCTGACAAGTCTTCTAGCTCAATCTGTCACACCTATACAGAGAATTTCATAGGGTTTAACTACTAAGCCACATATGAAAAATATAATCTGACCACCTCTGCTTAAATGTATTGCTCTTTCCTCCCCCGACTGAATCCACGTGTAAGCCCTTGAAAGTTCATTTTAATCTTCCCTCCAGTTGACAAATCCTCTGTTCCCAGCTTCATTTCGCAAGGCCTGGACAGTCAGATGTGAATAATGACTTCCCAGTTCATGCCTTTTGCCAGTTATTCTGAAGGGTGTAGATTCCCATGTTCTCTCCCTGTTTTAATGTGAGCAATTTTGTCTGGCCTACAAAAGTTTCTCCTCCTGTTGCTGCTGGATTTGGCTGTCTCTTTGTATTGTTTAAGTTCACGTGATGTTGTCACATGTTTCTAAAAGGCCACAATAACCAGTTTCACAAGCAGTGGTTTCAAACTGCAGCATAGTCTGCGTATCAGTCCAAAAGCATAGTTTTCAGCCCTCTTATCAATAACCAAGGTAGAACAGAATTTTCAAGCTAATGTAACAAATTATGCAGCCTCAAAACAGAGCCAGCAAGTTAACCAAGCACAAGGAAATACCCTACCAGCGCCAAAGAGGAACAGCTCCACAGCTACAACACTCCCCAAGGGGAAGAGAAGCTTGCAGGACAGACAGCCTTACCTGAAGCACTTGAGGGTAATCAAAGACTTGATTCTTGTGACAGCGTTTGCGAGCAGCGGGGACCCCATCTGACAGATTTGTGCACTTGTCAAGGATCAACACGGACTCGCCATTCTCAGCTTGAAGAGCTTCCAACTCAGACTGGTATTCTGGGTGCAGAGCCATTTGAGAGGACAGGATGAAATACCTGCGAGGACTGAAATCAACAACAGCACTGAATTTACTACCAAGATGCTCTCTTCCAAGATCTCCTTCCATCCTGGAAGAGCAGAGCAAGATTAAATGTGGACACGCTGCTGAGACCATATTTTCAGAGAAGCCTGGAAAGGGTAATGATGCAATATAATTAAATCTTGGATAGCAAGCGGCTCAGCATTATTTACCATTTTGAATAAGTTTCTACTTGGAAAGAGTGCTTCTTACACCAGAATAGGCACTTACATTGCAACCTCTATTATAAACTGACATAAATATTATTTAGCTATATCTTAAACCAGCTTCCTACTGATGCTACTACTGTTTCTTCTTTAATTCAGTGTTTGTGCACTACAACAAAGCACATCTGACACTGAATACATCTGCTAGCTTCTCCTCCCATGTACCTTCTCATCAATTTTAATGGAAAAAAGATGCTAAACCAACAACTCAGCTACTCTGTGCTTTATTTATTTAGTGTTGATATGGTGACAGCAGCAAATGGTGACACTTATCTTATTAGCTGAGGCTCAGTTCTGTCTCTTTTAGGCAACATAAAGGCAACATTTCACAGAATCACAAACTGGTAGGGGTTGGAAGGGACCTCCAGAGATCACCTCATGCAATCCCCCTCCCCGCTCCAGCAGGGTCACCCAGAGCAGGGGGCCCAGGATCACATTGTGCAAGCAGGTTTGGAATCTCTCCAGAGAAGGAGACTCCACAGCCTCTCTGGGCAGCCTGGGCCAGGCTCTGCCACCTTCACAGTAACGAATTTGAGAGAACCTCCTGGGTTCCGGTTTGTGCCCTTTACCTCTTGTCCTGTATTCCAGGTCTGCTGCACGTGACAGTATCTTTAATTTACAGCTCTGGAAACACACACAAACACACATGTTTATAAAGTCAGGCCTTTTCTGCTGCTCTTCTACTCATTTTTACACTGGCCACTTTAATTGCTCCCATTACCAGATCGGACTTTCACAGAATTTGTTTTCAACATGCTTTTTCCCAAGCCTCCAGCTGCTACCAACTTGCTAGCAGCAGCTCTACAGAATATACATTTCTAGCAGAGCTGGATTTCAAATGTTTAAACAATCCAACTGCAAAGGACAGTAAATCAAACCCACTCAGTTCAGCTCCAAAAGGAACAAAAAAAAAGTTTTGCCTTAAAGAAGGGCTATACTGATGCAGAAAAGCATAATAAATGCCTATAACCACATAAAAACGGTGTAGGTTTGTGTGTAAGTTAAAACCAAATTTTGCCTTGAAACTGTCATCACTGCACCATGAGAAGTTTAGGTTGGACATGAGGAAAAATGTCTTCCCCAAAAGGGTTGTGAAGCCCTGGCACAGGCTGCCCAGGGCAGTGGTGGAGTCCCCATCCCTGGAGGGGTTTCAAAGCCATGGAGATGCGGTGCTGAGGAACACGGTTTAGTGGTGCCCTGGCAGTGCTGGGTTAACAGTTGGACTCTATGATCTTAAAGGTCTTTTCCAACCAAAATGATTCTATGACACTCAAAATCTAGCTATCAAATCTTGGTACAGGGGGAAGCACATCCCAGCTCCCAGGAAATAACAGACTCGTGGAGTAGAATGTAATCTTTTATCCCAAGCAAGCCTGAATTCTACGCATCGTTCTCTTCTCATGTTCCTCCTGCATAAAGCAATGGAAATGGTTTCGATCAGGAACACTCACTGGCCACTAGATGGTACTCCGGAGACCACAGCCTGCTCATCAGAAAAAAGTCTTCAGATCCCCTCTCAACCTTCTCCAGGCTAAACAGCCCCAGGGCTCTCAGACAAGTATTCGACTTTCCCAACTTTTTCAAGTTTAACTTCAATAATTCATATTGTTGTCAGCAAAAAGACCCTAAAGTTTCTGCATTTCTGAACTTGCTCTTCACAATCCGTGGATACATCATTTACCCACATTGCCTTTTAAACTGGAATAGAGGCAAGACAGGGAAACATTTTCAAATTGTGTAATTAAGAGGCTTGTGAAATATTAAAAGAGCAGCCTTCCATAATCAATTAAAACATTTCTTCCAGACTTCCCTACTCCAGTTCTGAAGACATGAACAGATTAGAGAAGCCACCACTTCCCAGGGTAGCTCATTTTAATGGCTAGTTACATTCCCTGTTAAAATTAGTGCTTTGTTTCCCAGTTGTTCTGCTTTACTTCCAACTGCAAAGCGTGTGTGTGTGAGGGGTTTGTGTCTATATCTTCATTAGTTGAAAAAAGAATAAAATAAAAGCAGTGTTCTAAGCTCTGGAAGTAACTATTCCCATAATCAAATCAGGTCTCATTCTTTTTCATGAGCTAATACTGTCCTTCTTAAGATCTATTCTGCAAGAACTTCTTCCCTTCAGAGCTGTATTTTCTTTTATTGCTGCAACAACGATCTCTTGCCACTACTTTGCTTTCAAGTATCCTAAAACAAACTGTCTGATCATTTATTAGGGAATCTGTATTGCTTTGAATTACTGCCCTGCTTTACTTCCACTCTACAGAAACCAACCATATTAACAACTACTTTTAGTTATATCCAAAAATATCTCACCAGCTGACTGGAAACACTGAAATGTAATTTGACTGGAAACACTGTCATGATGTCAAATTCCACAGTTCAGTTTCTAGAGTGGGGAAAACATAAGCTCCCCAGAAATCCTCAGTTCATAGCTAAATCATTGGCAGATCAGGCAAGGCCATTAGCATTAGAACCAGCATATATTTTAACAGCAAGAGCTAATATTAAAAGCAACTCTTACAAAACTGCCCAAGCTCACCAAGAAATCAGTAGCTATATTTAATGAGCATCAATATTAAACACAACATGGAATATACTTTGCCCGGTTCATGGGAATTGCTTTACCCAGGTCCTCTTTCTGGCAGATCTACTTCCCCGGACAACGGGCTGTAAACAGGAATACTGACATCATAGCCTTGCCGATAAGTCCATGTGGAGAAGCCTCCACCAGCCAGCAGAGCTCTGAAAAAGAAAACATAAGATGTGACTTCAACTTGGAGTTCAATTTACTGCTCAGCATTAACAGAGTATCAAGAAAATGCACAATACGAGGCAATTTTTATCCTTCAGCTTCTGCCAGTGGCATTTTTCATGCAGCTTTTCAGTTCCTTTTGCAAGTTTACATGTCCTGAGTCAATTTTCATTTCAAGAAATGTATTCTTAATTATTTATTCCAGTTAACATACTCCTCAATGCCTGCACTAAAATAGGATCTAGCGCAGATCTGTGTTAATGACAAGCTGTATTTCAGATACAAGTTCAGGTACAGTAACACAGTATCTTGGCAGCTTACCACTACCCTGGACTTCTCAGGCTGGAAAATAAAATGGGAGTTACTTCCAACTGTATTTTCATAGCGATTATACAAACTCATGAAACTTATTTCATTTTCCTATTACACAAAAAAATGCAATAAATAGAAAACATGACAACAAGAACTCTGTTTTCAAATTAACCTCCAACAGTAAAAGCTGCTTGGGGCACTAAGAGCTAAAAAGCATGGGAATCATCAAAGACTGAAATATGCTGGTGGAGGACGTCAGCTTGTCCATTGCCACTTCATCTCCAGTTTCCAAAAGAAGCTCAGATTCAGCTCTTTATCGCTATACCTAATAATCATTAATTTCCTCCATCAGAACATGACACCAAATAAACCCCAGGACGTTCTGCCCGCTCTAACCCATCGGGTGTCCTGCGGGATACTTCCCTACCTGCTCTGACCTGCAGCACTGTTGTTCAGTGTTCAAACATCACCATAATCCTTGGCCATAAGCATGACTTCATCCAAGTCGTCCAGCACGCAGCCCTACGTGCTGTTCAAGAAGCCCTCTGAAAATCCCAGGCTCTGGATTAGGGATGAATTTCAGATTGATGACAATTGCAAAACCCAAACAACTCACCCTTTATTGCTCCTCACTCAGAGCACAAACTACAGCAGGAGCAGAAATCAACTCGAGAACAGGGTAATAAAGCAAATATGTGCCAAGTCAGAAACCATGTTTGAAATCAAGTGATTCTTCTGGATTGCTTTCCAATGCTCCCACACACACACGTTTTGGTGACACGGACAATGCTACTATGACTAGCTCTCACCCTAGAAGCTGCACGTTCCATATCCTAACCATATTAACTCAGTTACAAAACTGAGAAAAAAAACGGCTTGAGTGTTGCTGTTCTTGCACCTCATATCCCACTCCTTTTTTTTTTTTTTACACTCACACCCTAATTGGGAAACTACAACCAGATTGTTTTAATTGGATCCGGTGAAAACATGACAGCACCTCATCAACCTTGAGAAAGCAGGTGCTTGTCAGGCAGACTTTTACCTAAATAAACCCACAGGAAACCAATACCAGTTAAATAACTCCACACGATATTTTCATTGTGCAGTGCGGTAAAGGAGTAGTGATATTAACTCCTAACGTACTACAAAAGACAAATAATCTTTAAATTGCACTAAGCAGTGAGAAATGAGCCTGTTCATCACTTCTCAGATATTGATCCTTCTTTCTCTCCAGAAAGTGCCCTAACTGGTCTGTGTTTCTGCCCAGCTGCCATTCTCAGCAGCAGCTTTCTGCCAAACTTCGAGTCACTGAAACCAAATTACAGAAGCACAGAATTCCAGCATGGCAGGGGTTGGAAGGGACCTCTGGAGATCATCTTGTCCAACCCCGATGCTCCAGCAGGGTCACCCAGAGCAGGGGACCCAGGATTGCTTTGTCCGAGTGGGTTTGGAATCTCTCCAGAGAGGGAGACTCCACAGCCTCTCTCAGAAGCTGGGCCAGGCTCTGACACCCTCACAGCAAAGAAGTTTCTCCTTATGTTTAGGTGGAACCTTCTGGGCTCCAGTTTGTGTTTGTTACCTCTTGCCCCATCAACTGAATCCATCAGTTGCAGCAGAACAAAAAACGTATGTTAGATCCTATGCTCAAATCTACAGCTACAGACCAGTTTTGCAAAAGAAATCCTTTCATCCTTGGTATTGTACCAAATTCAATAGCACTTATTAACAAACCATAAAGAGCTTAGTTTCTAAATTTCATGGCAGGAGATTACAGATGTTATGGGAGCTAACATCAGCAACACCATCTCCATGCCCACAAAGCTGACTTCAGTCCTTGAAATGATGGGATAAAGCACTTTGACACTGTTTTCAGAAATGGGATTTAAAGATTTAATAAACAAGTAACCCCTTAGTGAGGTAACTTAAAGACTTTTCCCGATGTATAAATATCAATATAAATACCAAATTGCCCTTTCTTGCCTGGATTCGTATTCTGCAGCAACTCACACCACAACTCTATCAGACCTCAAGATCCACCATTGCTCAGCTATGTATGATCTCTGATGTGTGCCAAATAGAGAAGATGGACCCCACAACCTGCACAGACTCCATAAATACTCCCTGTGTATTTATTTCACGGGCAACCCACAAAATCCCACAAATCCAGTCTCTCTGGAGCTGTATTGGTACAGTTCAGAGTGGTCATTCAAAACCAGCCACACTCTGCCAACCTACCTTCATTCTGGCTGGCAGCCTCTCACCCCGCAGTGTTACAAACACGTGTGGATGTTCTCAAATTGAGAACATACACCCAGGTCGCTTGTTCTGCTAGTCATAAAGATCTCCAGAGGTCTTGAAAACCACCCTGTAACCTCACACTGCACCACTTAGGCCCTTCCAAGACTAGGTCCAGACTACTGACATTTTCACAGATCCCTTGTCTAAGTGTTGGCTACCTATAAAAAGGAATTTCCACCTTTTCTCCATCCCAAGCACTGTTATTGCCTCTGCTATGCATTACAGCTAGTGATCATACAGCTGCAGGGTGAGTCAGTTTGGCAAGCTATGCTGACAGCTGTACGCCAAAAAAGATTGGGCCTTTTAATTGAAATTACTCAGCTTTCCACTTCAGTGTGACAAAGGCTTCGAACAAACACCTACCAAAAGGATACATTTCCTGCATAGTAAGCGAAGAAACATAAAGCCAAATACAAACTGACATTTGACACAAAAATGTCAAAAAGAAAAGGTTGTGCAGTGTAAGAGATCTACTGTATTCAATTAATAAATCCACCTCTTTGATAGATGCATGCACAAATACACAGCTCCCAGAGCTGTCTGTACCATCCCACTGGCAAATGCACATTCCCCTTAAGAAGTATAAATCTTAAGATAATAGATATGAAGAATATTGATAATTTCCTAACAGATGAACACGTTTGGTTACATAAGAATGATGCTTGACTGCCCTCTTCAGGCTAACTCACAAGCACATCACAGATTTCATACAGAGAAGTAAAATACCAAAGCTTCGCTTCAATCAGTGATGTCATTACCATGAGTAAACCGACTCGCTGAACATGTCCAGAAAAAATACATTCTGTTCTGACACTGAAAAATGCTTTAAACCATCTGTAGTACAAAGAAATCAATATATACTCTGCTCATGACCATCTTAGCCAAGATCCCACATCTCAGGCAAGGTTTTGTTAACATATGGCAGAAGAAAGTTAACACTGAGCTTCAAGAGAGGAACTGGTTATAGGGGACCTCACCCAACAGAGCTAAGCTCATACAGGCTCAGCTAGCAGAAACCTTCAGGAACAGCATCTAAGATACATAACTTTATATTATTCAAATTTTCCGAATTCCAACCCACCCACCTCATCTAATAAAAAAATTAAGGATGGGGCTAAATTATCAGATTACAGGGGCAAACACTAGTCCTGTACAAGCCAGGCAATCCTCTACCTCCCTTCTTTGAGAAGGAAGTCACATCCCAGCTTTGTGCAGATTAAGAAGCATGGCCTTTCCTGTCAGCTGCACTTGAGCTTTTTCCTTCTTCACTGGCATTTAAAGACAGCTCTGTGCATTCAAACAGGGAAAAAGGCAGATGTGTACCTGTCTCTAGGAACATCCAAGGCAGTGTTATAATCTGGTGGCCCTCCAGGCAGCATATTGAAGAGCAAGTGATTCGTGCCCCGATCCCACCTAAGGCAAAAGAAGAAACAATGATTAAAAAGATGTTCTCTCCATACAAATGAGGCTGCACCTCAAACCCTGGGTTCAGTTTTGGGCCCCTCACTCCAAGACACTGAGGCACTGGAGTGTGTCCAGAGAAACTGGGAAGGGTCTAGAGCACAAGTCTCGTGAGGATTGTCTGAGGGATCTTGGGATTGTTCAGCCTGGAGAAAAGAAGGCCCAGGGGAGACCTTCTTGTTCTCCTCAACTCCCTGAAAGGAAGTTGGAGCCAGGTGGGGTCAGTCTCTTCTCCCAAGGAAGACATGACAGAACAAGAGGCAATAGCCTCAAGTTGTGCCAGGGGAGGTTTAGGTTGAACACGAGAAAAAATTTATTCCTGGCAAGGGTTGTGAAGCCCTGGAACAGGCTACTCAGGGAAGTGGTGGAGTCCCCATCCCTGGAGGGGTTTCAAAGACATGGAGACATGGTGCTGAGGATGACTTGGCAGTGCTGGGTTAACAGTTGGACTTGATGATCTTAAAGGTCTCTTCCAACCAAAACAATTCTATCATTTCAAGGTAAGTTTTATCAAAGTCAAGCTCTGTCATTGACATACCACATCCTCCCCTCCTGCATTCGCCTCAATTTTTTTTCACTTTGTGTTCTTTAAACTCACACACTGAAGTTTTATTAAGTACCTGGATAACTGTGCCAAAGCCTGAGCTGTCTCCTTGATACGGAGTGCGTTCTGATTGAGGACATCTATGGATGGCACAAAAAGGCAAGCCCGGTTGACATCGTCCGTGTAGAATTCACTGTCAGAGATGGCAGTCAGCAGCTCGTTGTACTCCCTGGAGATGGTGTTGCTCACCGGTGTCCCATATTCGTCCACATACTTTTTCAGTGAGTAGATGTACACCTTGATTTTGTTTTTGGGATTGAAGCCACATCGATAGACATCGAAGCAGGTGTGCATCCTGCAGCTGAGGTCTCCCCGCTCAGGAATGGGACTATCAGCAGGAAGCTTGACCACAGGCACATCATGGACACTGCGTTTTTCAACAGTCCAGTCACTGGATGACTCAATGGAGTGAGGCCAGAACTGGAACACTCCTGTGGCAATTAGGCCAAGCAGAACTATGGAAAAAAGAGTGATGTAGTAGATGCGGTGCTTGGTTTTCATCCTTGGGATGAGGGCTGGACCCCGGGTGTTGTATTTTGCCGGCGCACACATAATGGATTCAATTACCTCTTGTCTCTACAAAACAGAAGGCGAGAGGTTTTAAGGCTGAACTCCTGGAGACACAGTTATCACAGTGCAGAGAAACACAGAGTTAACCCTTTTAAGATAGGTTCTTTGCCTCAGCAGGTTACAGCAAAATTTCTTCAGATTCTCACATGTCGCACCAGAACATGAGATGCCAACTGGATCTGCCCCATGGCAAGGACAACACAAGGAGGATCTGCTGGGCCTGGCTGTAATGGAATGATGTTGGTCAACTAGCACAAGTCAGAAAAGGAGCTGGCAACAAGGATGGAATCTCAGGTGCTACAGAAGTAGAAGACATACTTCATGCCATTCCACCTATGTCTAAGTGTACTGACATTGCATTCGAGTAAAGTACACCATCTACAAGTGAAGAGAACCAAACTGGATACTCCGCAGTCACACAACTACTGTCATCTTTGAGGGCTCTTGGAAGATTTTACCCATAGAGTCACGGCTACAGCAAGAGGCAATTTATATTACCTACAGACTGAAGAATCAGCTACTTGTTGCTTGCAAAAGTCTGTTTAGGTTTTCAACTACAGCTTCCAGAATAAATCAATCCAACCTGAACTCACTACACTGGGAGCTTTTAACATGTAGTAAGAACATTTTTCCTGAAGACACTGGATGGTATAATTATGGTTTTTCCTCATAGACAAATACGATGTTTTTTTGTTTTGTGAGCAAGAATGAACATCTGACAGTCAGTTGTGGAACAGACAAAAATACGAAGAAAAAAGTTATCAATAAGGGATTAAGTGGACTCTGTAACAAATTAGGGTATGTTTATTTGGTAGTTCTTCACAAAAGACTGTTAGGATGAGGTGGCTACTGCATGAACTGCCTTCAATTGCACACAGCAGCAAAAATACAATCTCAGATGCCAATAAATATTCCACTTTTAACAGATGCTCTCAGAAATTTAAGTTCACATTCCAATTCCAGAGACAGCTTTTAATGCCTACTGTGCAAGACAATACCTGCATGGTGCTGTTACCAAGACAGATGCCAGTATGCTACATCATTATCAGTTTTATCACTCAAAATTTCCCGTACACTTGAGTGTTAACCCTGTGATTCCTCTGTCCTGATACTGCGCCGCAACGACTTGCATTACAACAAAGATTACACATTTGCAGCAAGCATTTGAGTCATGCAGCAAAGCTCTTGAGACCTCAGCCAGGAGGGGAAAAAACCACTCTCTGAAATGTAATTCTCCATTCATGGTATTGTTTAATCACTTTTACGCTGCACACAACCCACTTGGGTAACTTACAAGGACCAGACAAAGTCTGCTAAAACTTGGGAGTATCAGAAATAACAAGAAAAAGACATGTCAACAAAAAACATCACAAGAAAACTACAGGATGTAACAGACACAGCTGCTTCACCCCCCCCATACTGAGTACTGGTGAGGCTACACCTAAAATCCTGCGTTCAGTTTTGGTCCCCTCACTCCAAGAAGGGCACTGAGGGGCTGCAGAGTGTCCAGAGAAGGGTAATGAAGCTGGAGAACAGTCTAGAGCACAAGTCTTATAAGGAGTGGCCAAGGGAACTGGGGTTGTTTAGCCTAGAGAAACGGAGGCTCAGGGGAAACCACCTCACTCTCAGCAACTCCCTGAAAGAGGGCTGGAGCCAGGTGGGGTCAAGCTCTTTTCCCAAGGAAAAGGCAACAGGACAAAAGGCAACAGCCTCAAGTGGTACCAGGGGAGGTTTAGGTTGGACATGAGGAACAATGTCTTCCCCACAAGGGTTACCAAGGCCAGGCCTGGGCTGCCTGGGGCATTTGTGGAGTCCCCATCCCTGGAGGAGTTTCAAAGCCGTGGAGATGTGGTGCTGAGGGACATGGTTTAGTGGTGACCTGGCAGTGCTCGGTTAACACTTGGACTCAATAACCTTAAAAAGTCTCTTCCATCCAAAACAATTCTGTAATTCGATTCTACAACTCAAGAAACGCCCGCTCGGGGTGGGGGGGGGGCTGATCGGGCTGACCCCTGCACCGCGCATCCCAAGCAGGACCGGCAGGAGCCGGGCCCTACAGCTCCCCGGCACCCTCTCCTTCCCCCCTCGCCCAGCGGACACGGGGCAGGAGACGCGGCAGCGCGGCCGAGGCTTCCAGCAACCCCGCCGCAGCACAGCACAGCACAGCCCGAGCCGGGCCAGAGCAGGCCGCACCCCACACCTGCCGCCCAGACTCAGACTCACCTCGGCCCGCAGTCGCTCGGGCCCCACCGCCCGCGCCGCCAGCTCGCGGGCGTCCCCACGGAGCGGGGCTCGCCCGGCAGCGGCAGCAGCCGCAGCCTCAACGGCGGCAGCCACAGCCACCCCGGGTCCCCCCAGGCCACGGCCACCCCGTCTCCCGGGCCTATAAGGGGCGAGGTGCGCACGCGCACGCGGTGCCGCCGCCGAAGGGTGGAGCGGGCACGGCCGCCGCTGCCGCCAAGGGCGCCCCCAGGCGACGGGAGGTCGGAGGTGCAGGGGGCGCGGCCCTGCCCGGGGGTGGCCCAAGGTCACGGGCAACACCCGCCGAGTGCTTGGGAAGGTTTGGGTGGGAAGGGACCTCTCAAGGTCATCTAGTGCAACCCCCCTGCAGGGAGCAGGGACAGCTGCAACCAGAGCAGGTTGCTCAGAGCCCCAGACAACCTCACCTGCAGTGGTTCCAGGGATGGGGCAGTGACCACCTCTCTGGGCAACCTGGGCCAGGGTCTCACCACCCTCAGAATAAAAAATAAAATTCTTCCTTCTCTCCAGTCTGAAACTCCCTCTTTTAGTTTAAAACCATCACCCCTTGTCCCCATCTTTCTGACAGGCACCTTGAAGTACTGAAAAGCCACAAGAAAGTCTCCCCAGAGCCTTCTCTTCTCCAGGCTGGACAACCCCAGCTCTCTCAGCCTGGCCTCCCAGCAGAGGGGTTCCAGCCCTCCCATCATGGCTGTGGCCTCCTCTGGCCCCGCTCCAACAGGTCCCTGTCTCTCCTGTGCTGAGGACTCCAGAGCTGGACCCAGCACTGCAGGGGGGTCTCCCCAGAGCGGAGCAGAGGGGCAGGATCCCCTCCCTGACCTGCTGCCCACGCTGCTGGGGATGCAGCCCAGGGTGCCACGGGCTTCTGGGCTGTGAGCGCACAGTGCTGGCTCATGTGGAGCAGGATGTGTGTTTGTGAAAGGATTTGGGGAGGGGGGGTGTTATACCGACCCCTGCTCTAAACAGAGCCTCTCCCTCTCTCCAAAGCACGGTGTCCTTACATGCTCCTGACTGTCAGCAATGGGTTTAGTTCTTGACTTCACCCGCCCTAGGGAAAAGTGCTTTCTGCAAAGCCGTCCACAGGCAGGCACCGAGCTGGCTTTGCACTCCCACCAGAAAGGAGAAATGCTGTCACTGCAGCGCTTGTCTCCTTTCTCTCCAGCTCTCCTCACACACGTGGCCTAGCAGGTGATGCAGCATTCTCCTCAGACTCACTGCTGTCACCTTCATCCTCTCTGTGATATTCAAGGCCAGCCACAGAAAGGACTCGGAGATCTTCAAGCATGCTTTCTGAGCACTGGTACTGGCTTTTTCCTCCTCTCCAGTACAAGTTACCAGGGTTTGTCAGAGCACACCATGTTTTAACCCATCAGCTTGAAATTGCCACAAGCCACCCCGTTCATAAACCAGAGTCAAGAACTCTCCTTCTGAACCGTGTCTGGTTTTGTGAATCAGAAAGGGCCCCATTCACATACTGGGACTGCTGGGACGAGAGCTGGATCTCCGCAGCCATGGGACTCATCGGTATGAGCCACGGCTGGATGTGACCAAGCCATGGCAGGGGATCTGGCTGGTCACGTGTGGTCGGGGGGGGGGCCAGGGGCCACCAAGCGCAGACTGTACCAGCCCGTGCAGTGCCCACGGGCACTTCCCTGCCTTCCTGTTCTGCCAGGGAGAAGAAAGCGCCTTGAATCCATTGCAGCTGAAATGTTCACAGAAGCTTCATCCCCAGAGGAAAATCTGGAAAACAGTGCACTGTTATTAAAAGCTAGAATGAAAGAAATGCAAGCAGCAGCAGCTATTTTATTTTAAAATAGCAAGAAAAATGGAGGATGTAGTCTGTTTTGATCGAGATTCCCCTGAAACCACATCAGGGAGCCTGTTTATATTCCAGTGATGTCGCTAAGCCAGACAAGTCTGCAGCATAGCATCTATTTTTAGACTCCCGGGTTACCATTTATAGCTTGAAAAAATATTCATCAGCATCTGGATAACAGCCTATCAATTTTTTATAAAGGCACAAGAGAAATCAGATATTTCACGTCTCTCTGCTTTGCCCTTTCATGTTGTGCCGTATATGACTCTTTTTTTGGGGGGTCGTCCAGTGATTTGGTTTTAAGGGCTTTACCACCCTGCTGGACCTCTGCCTGCTGTCGCATAACAGCAGCCTGTATTTTCTGCTGGGATGAGCAGCATGGAGAAGAGAAAGGAATGCTCCAAAGAGCCTGCTGCTGGGTCTCCATGAACATAAAGCAGCTGCAGGTGGGATTATGGAGCACCTTAAGCAGCCGTTGCTGGAAGCAGCACATTCTGAAAACACTTATCTAATAAAAGGAGACTGTTATAAAAGGGAAATATGAAGGGGAAAAGTAATGGCTTGGGGACACCTTTTCCACCTTATTTTCAACCCATGGCAGCACATAACTAAAAATGTCATAGCTTGATTTTTTCTTCTGGAAAACTTGCTAATGACTACAGCAAATCTATAAGATACCAGACTAAGAGAGTTTCTAGGCTGAGAGAAAACAGGAGTTTGTAACAGCCACGTCATTGCATTGGTTCACTATTTTGGTTTATGTCTTACAACCAAATGATATCCTCATTTGAGCTTATCATTAGTCCTATCAATAAACTCTATCTAGCAGCCAATTGCATGGTTCCGTCTATTGAGCCTGTCCATTGGACACCTTTGCTGTTACTGGTCAGGACTGGTGGCTCTGGGCAGCACAGTGATCTGCCTGATGTCTGTAACTCTGCCTCCTCTACTGCCTTCCTGAATCGAAAGGAGAAAAAAAAAAAAGAAATGTAATTGTACTATAGAGCTCCCACTGAAGGATGCGAGGCATGAAGAGGTTCACTTAGAGAAGCGTCCCCTTCAAAGAAACGATAATTTGGCAGAAATGTGCTGACAAAAATGCTCCATCACTGCACATGCCCTCGTCCCTAAACCTTCTAGCTGTCACAGTTTGCAGATGCATTAATCTTTAATCAATTGAATGCTTTCTGCAGTGAGGAATTCAGAGAAAGAACAGGTCAGGACGAACATTTGCCTGGAATAACCAACCGCTCATGCGTGAGCTGTACCATCAGACCTTGCTGGATAGCAGCAGGGAATGGGCAGAGAGCTAAAAATAGCCTTTCCTTGCAGTGTTTTTCCAGACTATTTTTGATTCTTCATTTTGATAAGGTCGACTGGCTATTTGCTAAAAATAACCAATCCTGGCAAACTGAGGACAAAAAGTAGAGGATTTATAACCATCTCTAGACTCTTCAGTACATTTGTCAGCTGCAGATCATCCGGGATCTTGTCACCAGGCAGTGTTTTAGGCAAGCTGGTAATAAATAAAGCATTAATTGGAACAAAGCACAAGTGCATCTTGCCAGTCAGATTTTCGCAGGTGAAATACCCATCTTTTTGTGTATATATATCTCCTTGGAGGTTACCTTGCCCTGTTCTTCATTAATTGCTTCAGAAAGAACACAAACAATCCCCTGCTAGGTCAGCAAATCTTACAAAAATAGCTGTTTATATGCATTTAAAATGCAAAAGCAGCTTTATCCTGCTGCATGCCCAAGACTTTCAATGCAGGAATTTTTGAGGGCTGTAATTCATGTAGCTTCCTCCATGAGGAGGTTTTTTTTTTCATCCAGCCCTTGTGTGCCATCATTTCTCTGCTGAAATAAAATCACCGCTCTGCCAGTGGCGCAAGACAGGCAGCAGGATTCTATAACCAAGGAACTGGAGGATGACTGCAGAGAAATTGCCAATATAAAAGACTGTTAGATCCCAAGGCAGGTTTTAAGCATCAGGGTGGTTACGGGGAGGAGGGAGCAGCCAGCGGCCAGCCCAGCCGTACACTCTGCTGGATGCAGGCTAATAGAGAAAGACAGCAATTAAGGTATTAGCATTTATTTAGGAAAAAAAAGTAATCTATCATGCAGGACATTTGAGCAGCTGCCCTTCATCTTCAGTGAAGGTAGAGAACTACTAAGTTATTAGTGAATATTTTCTCTTACAGATATTTTGCGTGGGATGGATTCAGTTTTGGCAAGGGAAAACTTACCTTCACAGATCGATACTTCTTAAATATTTATCTAGAATGGGCTGCACATATGCTGCTTGCTTAACTGCCATGTAACCAAGGTTAATAATTTGGAGATTCCTGGGTTCTCCATGCTCAAATCAGGGACCTGGAGTTGTTCAGCCTGGAGCAAAGGAAGCTCAGGGGAGACCTTCTTGGTCTTCACAACTCCCGGAAAGGAGGCTGGAGCCGGGTAGAGTCGGTCTCTTCTCCCAAGGAACAAGTGATAGGACAAGAGGAAATGGCCAGGGGAGGTTTAGGTTGGACATGAGGAACAATTTCTTCCCCGCAAGGGTTGTGAAGCCCTAGAACAGGCTGCCCAGGGTAGCTGTGGAGTTGCCCTGGAGGGGTTTCAAAGCCATGGAGATGTGGTGTTGAGGGACATGGTTTAGTGGTGACCTGGCAGTGCTGGGTTAATGATTGGACTCAAAGGTCTCTACCAACCAAAATCCTGAATGATAACTGGAATACAAAAATTATCTGCAAAGTGTATTTTATTACCTCATTTAATTACAGTGGACACAAGTATTGTAGGCACAGTGTTGTTAGACTCGTCATGATGGAATTTCTTATTTTAGGTGAAATGAAAACAGTTTTAAAGATAAAGATGTGTCTGGCTTCAGCATTTCAGGTACTGCTCTGTTTGCCTATTGCTTGAAAAAACAGTAAAAGAAAGAAATTTGGGGCAGGGTGGATACAGTCCCTAATAATTTCTCTTTTTTTTCATGCCTGTAGAGATTTACCACTGAATAATAAAAATAAGCCATTAAAAATAATGATGGGAAATAGTCACCAGAGAGAGGATTTTGGAAGCATATTCCAGACAGATGAGTTGTACCAGCTGCTTCCACACAGGAATGGTGTAACAAACCCCCTTTTGAAGCAGGAAAATGGTGTGAAAAATACATTATATGAATAGTTACCATTGTAGAGCTACATACTCCAACCACAGGAGCAACCAGAACATCAGAAAAAAATTAAAATCATAGAATCATAGAATACCAAGTTGGAAGGGACCGCAAGGATCATCTAGTCCAACCTTTCAAGGTTAAAAAAAAAAGAAAAATAGTTTAAATGAGATGGCCCGGCACCTGTCAAGTTGAGTCTTAAAACTGTCCAGTGTAGGGGAATCCACCACTTCTCTTTGGAGATTATTCCAATGTCTAATTGTTCTCATGGTGAACTTTTCTTCTGGACTACAATCAGAATCTCCCCAAGAGGAACCTGTACCCATTGCCCCTCATCTTTTCCATGTGACTCAGCATCTTTGTAGCCTGCGCTGGACTCTTTCCAGTAGAGCTTTGTCCCTCTGGAACTGGGGAGTCCAGAACGGGACACAATAGTGGACACAATGAAATCAGTGATGGTGAATGGGGACATTCCCTGTGTAAATAAACCAAAGAGTTGGTACCATCTTCTCAAACTCGGGCAAATGTGGTGTAGTGCCTCAGTGTATGTGAGCTAGAGTAGCTCTGCAAGTGAAAAACCTCTCAATAAAATGTTTGCAGTTTGACTTGCATGTGTTCAGATGGAGGGACAGTGAACAAGAGGGAAGAAGCTCATTTCTTTCCTGTAAAACACCAAACTTAGAGAATCATAGAATACCAGGTTGGAAGGGACCTCAAGGATCATCTAGTCTGATCATCCTTGTGGCCCCTCTCCAGCCTGTCTGCATCTTTTTTGCATCGTGGGGACCAAAACTGAATGCAGTAGTCAAGGCGTGGTCTGACCAGCACTGAGCAGAGTGGGATAGTGGCTTCTTTATCTCTGCTGGTGATGTCCTCGTTAATGCAACCCAGCATCCTGGTGGCTTTCTTTGCTGCTACAGCACACTGTTCACCCATGTTGAGCTTGTTGTCCACCAAGACCCCCAGGTCTCTTTCCACAGGGCTGCTCCCCAGCCAGGTGGATCCCAGTCTGAGCTGCATCCCTGGGTTATGTGTTCCCAGGTGCAAGACCTTAACACTTTTCTTTGTTGAACTTCTTAAGGGTCCTGCTAGCCCACTCCTCCAGCCTGTCCAGGTCTTCCTGGAGGGCGGCTCTCCCTTCTGGATTGTCAGCTTCCCCACTCCTTTTGGTGTCATCTGCAGACTTCATCAGGGTGCTCTTGATCCCAACACCCAAATCACTTAGGAAGATGTTAAACAGCATTGGGCCCAGTATTGATCCCTGGGGGACCTACTTGTGACTGGTTGCCAGTTTGACAAAGAACTATTCACTGACACCCTCTGGGTAGAGCCTGTCAGCCAGTTCCCCACCCACCGCACAGACCACTTGTCTAGGTCGTAATGTGTCAGTTTTTCTAGGAGAAGGCTGTTGGGGAACAATTCACAAGCCCTGGAGAACTCCAAGTAGACAATCAATGTCCACTGCTCATCCTGCATTAACCACACAGAAGGTGATCAGGTTTGTCAAGCAAAGCAGTAATGAATGGGTTGAGGTTGTTGTAGGAACCCCCTGAAATACCACTTCAACTAACGCTTATATGGTCTTACCTGGTTCTTCATTTCAAAGACAGTTCTCTCTACATTTTTGTTTCTCAGACCCTCCTTGGGACACTTAAATAGGAGGGAACAAACCAGTAAGTCCATTGGCACTTTGGCTGTAGATCTCATATCCTCTTTCATTAAGGAGACCTAGCTTGTGCTGTAGCTTTCATTGTGGACCCTCAAGAGTGAATGGAAAATAAATAATGATCAAAGAATGTCCTTAAAAATATGGTACACGCACAAAAGCCAAACTAGTAAGCAAATGTGATGCTTATAACTATGTACTACCTTACCAATCAGTTCACCAGACTTGCCTCATCTCTGACCTCTGAGAGAGGGACCAGTGACTTCTAACAGCTGCCCCACAGAGCACCATCTCCTCCTCAGCCACAGGCCAGACTCCTTCATGCTTGCCCAGACGATCCTCCACCATGCATGAAGTGCAGTCACATTCATTCTTTTACAAAGGATTTTTTCCCCACCTTTCCTGTTTCATAGTGGATGCTCCAATTTCATACTGGAGGCTTGATCAGAAGAGTAGAGGATGTTTTTTCACTTGTGATCATCAAATTCCAGCTGCCTTGGCAGCACACAATGTAACATAAATTTATCTTCCACCTCTTTTAACTCCTTATATGAACAGATTCCATAATGCAACCAGGATGAAACTTGCTTACTGTTAGAGTAAACCGCAGGAGGAGAAAAGCATGTTTCTATTTCATGGGCTATTTCCTTGAACTCTGGATCAACATGTAAGCAGAAAAACAGCTTAAATTTCTTTAAGATACCTAAAATTTTACAGTATCAGAAATTTAAGAGCTCTGCATTTGAGAAAGCAGCTTTCCAACTGAAATACTTTATCACCATCAAACAGGAAACTGTGTCTTTTAAAAGAGAGGAAGGAGAGTGAAGAACACTGTTTAGTCACAAAATTACCCTGCAAATTGACAAAAATAGCTTAAAAAAATTGCCTTTATTATCCTGATAATGGTGGAAGGTGCAATCTTGGAAGCCCATGGGCTTAAAGCAGGTGCACTGGGCATGGTGGCAGAAACACTGTCTGTGTTGTCCTGCCAATATACCTTACTGCTACCAAGAAAGGATGGACTTCCAGCAGCAGGAAGGCTGCAGAAAGAACAATTTACTGTTAGTCACTTCTCTGTTCTTAGCTCTGCTGTTGACACTGTGCCAAGAGGCCAACAGATGATGTTTATTTATATGAATACAAAAAAAAAAAAGATAGAAACAAAAATGGGCATTTCACCAAGCAAGGGCATTGGGTACTGTCTGATCTGAGGTTAGACTGGAAACCATCTCAAAATGAAAAGCTTTACATCAGACTAGATGGCTGTGGTCCTGAGCGCCTCACCCATGCAGAGGAATCCCTACATGTGCTTATTTACCCTGAACTGAGGCAAAGTTAGGGCTGACACTGGGTTCTAACTCCTAAAAACACCTCCTTGCAAAAACAGTTGTTATCTGACCCCAAAATCGTTACTGATATCTGACCATCACTGAGGAAAAGGGAAACTTGACACATTTTAACAACCTCAAGTCTTTGTCTTCCTGGAAAGTATGAAATAAGCAGCATAAAAAAAAGACACCACAGGACCTTCTAAGAGAGTTAAGAGCATATTAATTAGAAATGAAATACAAAAGACAACAATGCCGCAGGACAGGGGGCAGCAGTCAGTGAATTAGACCCCCACCATTCCCTACCCTCACCCCAGTCCAAGGAATGCACCTATATAATACAAATTGGAGATCTCAAATGGGGAGGTGAGGAGAGGAAGGGTTTTACAAAGTGATTTTCTTGCTATACAGAAAATATATTATTTGCTGGAAGTCACTGCTGAGCTGGGAGGGGCCTAGGGTCAGTCACTGCTCAGGAAAGCCCCTGAAGGCACATGGGACCCTACTGCTTCCCCACCAGTTTGCTGAACACGCCATAGATCTCCGGCTTCTCCTGTGCAAACTGCTCGGCCGTGTTTTTCTGTAGCCAGTCAGACGAACGCATCTGTTGCTGCAAGAGGCCAATGAGGTCACCAAGGTTGGAGCTACCAGCACAGGTAGGCTCCTGGTGGTGCGACACAAAAATGACTTCATCGGTGCTATCCGCTTTGCCATCCTGATCTGACTGACAGGGCTGCTCCTTCTCTTCAGCCAGTATCTCCTGCTCCCGCTCTTCCAAAACCTTGCGGATCCGTTGCATACCTGCAGTGGTACAAGGAGGAGGAATACCAGTGGATTAATTTAAGCCACAAGCATCCCCAAATCCATCAGATTTGGAAGAATTAGGAGGATGGAAGTAAAAGAAGGAAAAACAGAGGAGACGGGGATAAATAATAATAATAGGATATGTTTAGGATTAAGGAGAGGAGGAAACAGTGCTGCAGAAATTCTGCTGGGAGGAAAAAAAGAGGACAACATGACTCACCTAACTGTAGCCGATGGGTCTTATCAGCAAAAATGATGCGGAACCATCCAGGTTCACTGCATTCAAAGGCTTTACCACAGGACAAGAGGACCTTATTATCCAGAAAACGCTTCCAGAGCACCATCTCCTCCTCAAACGTGCCTGTCCTAAGGTACTAGGAGAGTCAGCAGAAGGGCCAGAGGTTAGGAACATACAGGCTAAATCACCAAGATCCTCACGAATTTGTGATTCCCATGAGGTCTGCAAAGACCAGGGGAGACACCTTTTACCTCTGAAGTACAGCGGTTGTGAGAAAAAGGGAGCAATGGGGAGGAAAGTAGCTTGAGAGCAGTAAGATTTCCTGGAAGGAGGGAAATGCACAGACAGACGAAAGGAAAAAGAGAAGATGGAAATACCAGGCAGCCCATCCCTCTGCTCAGTCAGAGAACACAGTTGTTAAAACAAAACACTTCTCGAAATACTTAAAAACATTCCTTCAGCCACATTGCACCATGTGCCTGCCCTCACGCCAGCGGAAGCCTCCCTTCCTAAGACCACCAACCTTTCGGAAATCAATCCAGACAAAGAATCCTGCATTGCGGTTGAGAAAAGGAACCCCGAGCGTCTTCAGCTCATCCGTCACATACGTATGGGCAGCTTTTAGGCGGGCATGGTTGGCCCTCAGGTACACCTGGTTGATCCAGTCTGACCAGAAGAAGATAAAAGAAAGAACAATCACAAACAGAGAAAGAATTCAGATCTGTTCAAGTTTTCAGAAGACTCACAGTGCCTTTTATCTATTTCACCCTTCACCTCCTTTTTTTTTACTTGTTGAGATAGCAAAAAAGGGGGCAGGAACTATTTAACAATTTTCATGTCTGTGCAGAATATAATTTTCTTGACCTTCCTGAGGAAGTTTCCCTACATGCATAGCTCCACTCAGGGCAAAGCTAAAAGTCCGGTTCCATTTCCCTCATCCCACAAGCCTGTTATTTTTGTTCCAGCTCAGCTGGTTCTACACAACACTGGCTATTCCTATACACACAGCTACTACACTTCCTCAAAGCTGCTCCTCTAATTCTGCTGATTAGGAGTTCTGCAGAAATGGTCCTTTCCTGCAGAGCTGTTGGCCTTGTGTTCCATGGGCAGCTTCAGGATTACAGAAGGCTATTAATTAAGCTGTACAAACAGGAGACCACTTGGGAAGGTAAGGGGAGGGGATACCCCAGGTACCAAGACACACAGAACGGCAGAGGATCATACATGGAGCTACTGACTCACCTCTGTCTCGCAGCAGCTGTGCAACTTTGTGCTGGACAGGTCCACAGACACCGTGGAAATAACACAAAGAGGCCACCGCATTAGCAACATCTTGGTTCTCTGTATATAAAGTACCAAAACGAATCCCAGAGACAGCAAAGTCCTGCAGAAGATACAAAGAAACTAATTCATTACCTAGGAAGACAGGGATCTGGTCTTCTGGTTCATCAAGAGCAAGTTTAGGGTCCTGCACCTATGGAAGAATAATTGCCTGCACCAATACGGGTCAGGGATTGACCTGCTGGGAAGCAGTTCTGTGGATGACCTGGGAGTCCTGGTGGACAACAAGTTATTAACCATGGGCCAGCAATGGGTTCTTGCAGCCAACAAGGTCAATTGGCTCCTGAGGTGCATTAGGAAGAGTGTGGCCAGCAGGTTAAGGGAGGTTCTCCTCCCCTTCTACTCTGGCCTAGTGTGAGTACTGATGGGACTGGAGCATCTCTGTACCAAGGAAAGGCTGAGAGCCCAGGGGCTGTTCAACTGGAGAAGAGAAGACCGAGAGGGGATCTGATCAATGTTCATCAGTAGCTAAAGGATCAAACCGATGGGGCCAGACCCTTTTCAGTGGTGCCCAGTGACAGGACAAGAGGCAATGGGCACAAACTGGAACCGAGGAGGTTCCACCTAAACATAAGGAGAAACTTCTTTGCTGTGAGGGTGGCAGAGCCCGGCCCAGGCTGCCCAGAGAGGCTGTGGAGTCTCCTTCTCTGGAGAGATTCCAAACCTGCATGGACAACATGATCTTGGGCCCCTTGCTCTGGGTGACCCTGCTGGAGCAGGGGGGCTGGACAACATGATCTCCAGGGGTCCCTTCCATCCCCTACCATTCTGGAATTCTGTGAAACCTCGTGCCTTGTACTTTTCAGCATGAGAAACATGAGGCCACGAAGCCAACCGAACCAGCCAGGAAACCATGGCATGATGCCGACCAGTACTCACCTTGGTTATCCCCCACATCACATGCGTCCGCTGTGGATCAGGCAATCTGTATGTAGAAGGATGCAGATGGGCAATTAGTGTCATGGGTGTTGAAGCTTTTGGATGACCAGTGCAGCATTGCAGGAACAGAGAGGCAGCATCACACACTGACAGACAGTGCAGCACAGAACAGCAGTCAAGTAGGGAAAATTCAAATCTGACCTAACTTTAGAAAGTAGGAACTCCCTGGAACTACTTTTAGACACATTTTTTAAACATTTCAGATATACAGATACTTGCAAGTGCTGTACTTCAGGCACAGATTTCCTGCGCCTTTGAAGCTTGTACATATATGCTAAAAAGCCAGGGATAAAAAGACATTTTTCTTTCTTTCAAACCCCAATATTTTGCAGAAGATAAAGTTCTCCTTTTGCAACGCTGTACAGCCAAGCCCAGCAACAATGAGCTAACACTTAACCAAGTGTATTTTATTTCCTTGTGAGTGAGCATGAAAAAAAGCAGCATATTTTTAAAAAGTGAGGCTTGATAAGTTTTTCATCTCATTAAATCAATAGCTAATAGAATCTATTCTCCAGTCTGTAATAACGCTGCAATCCATTACTATTTTATGGGGGCAAGGAGGGGGGGGGGAGAAAAAAAAGGTAAAGAGCAACAGAAAGTCTTTATGGGCATCAAAAGCTACACAGGAAAGAGATAACGATGTTTAGGTAGGAAGAAAAGCCTCACTCTCAAGGAATGAAACATTTGCTGCTAGTTCTGGGGACTGTTACGAGCAAATACAGAAGAACACGTTGAAAAGAACCCCATTTTTTACTTGCTAGATTGCACTTGACAAAATGCTTTTGCCATTCAGAAATTAGAAAAAATAAAACAATGAGAAATCAGCGTAAGGCAAATTCAAAATTTGCGAGCTCATGACTTAACTTCCAGTCACAAGTTCTCAGCAAGGCATCATGTTGAACTGTCACTGGAAGATGGCCAGGGAAGTAGGAGCTGATTTTACCTGTCCATGCCTAGGACACTGTGAAACGTGGCTGATTCATCAAAAACTGACAGCATGTAGATCTCATCTACTATCACATGCAATTCATGTCTGCAAAAGGACAAAATAGAGATTACAAAGATTGCCCCGAGTTGAGAAGCAGAGATCAATTCAGGTCCACAAAGATGTGCTTTGTATAAAGTGAGACACCAAATTTTGCAGAAGCATTTTCTTTTCCACAACTCAGAAGGTGTGTGAACACTGAAGTGATTTTGAGATAAATCCACCCGTCACTGACTGCAACCATATAGCAAGATAAAAGTTCAGTAATTTCCAATACACTAGTGAAAATTCATTCCTCTGCGTACTACCTGTCTAGAATAAGCTGTATCATCCTCTGCTCAGAATCTCATGAATTCTCAGTCTTGGAGAGTATCTGTGATCTGTGGTGAAGCTGGGAACCCATATTCATGTATTTCTTTGTCTTCGCATATAGAGAAACTGAGAGGAAAGAAACCCAGCGTCCTACCAGAGAAGCACAGCACCATAGTGGTTCTTGGACTATCAACAAATACACCTTGCACTCCTTGATGCAGGTTGCTTTGCCACTCCAGATGGCTGTAAGGTCCATGTCACCTTGTCCCCAGCACTCCCCTCTCCTCTCTTAAGCCCACCGCTTTTTGTGAAGAACAGACTGTTCTTCAGAAATATCCAGAGATAAATTCAGGGGCAGCAAGTACTCCACCAGGTTTCCTACTACCAGTATCCTACTCAGGATGCTTCAGTCTTCTAAACTGACATACCTTTTAGCAAATTCCAGGTAATCCCGTAGCTCTGACAAGGAATAGATGTCCCCGAGGGGGTTTTGGGGATTCAGGAGAATTAAGGCCCTTACAGTGACACCCTGCAGAACACACATAACGTTGCATTAAGAGAGCACCCATCATGGGATAAATGTTTAGTCTTTCTACTTGAGCAGCGAGTGTGAAACAAGATTCCTCTTAATCTTCCATAATGACTTCTCACCTCAGAGGTTAGATTTGTATGAGAAAGCTTCTAGCCACAAGTTACAGTCTTATTTATAATTACATTGCTTGTGAAGTGAACAGAAAAGATTACAGAATGAATCTATGACTTTGAAAAGAGGGAATCTGCCACAACCATTGACAACTGACTGATGACAAAGATGCTCTCACAGGTCCTCAGAGAACTTTCTCTTAGCTGTATCAGTAATTGGGAAGTAACAAATTCTTGAAGATTGTGCATGAAAGAGGCAAGCAAGACAGGATTTTGAGCTCTGTGGATGCAAGAGTTTTGTGAAGGGTCTACTACTCCTGGTTTACCCTTTCTGCAGTGACCAAAATTGGACAGACCTGACAAGGAGTGGGGGGTAGGGATTCCCCCTGAGTTCGCAAATGTTCTAACCTCAGGTGGTCTAAAAGGACAACCAGAAAGCCAGGGTTTGAAAAGGTTTTTTTCCTTTGAGCTGCTTCTGGGACATGACTTAACTGGTAGTGTGAAGCTCAGCTAAACTCACCTCTGCCCGGGCATCCTGCAAGGCTTTTTCCAGTTTTTCCACTGTAAGCTGAAAAGGCCGAGTGCTTGTTCCAGTAATCTGAAAGGTATCAGAAACATAAAAAAGGCCAAGTTATTTCAACAGAGTCTGCCTTGAGCTGATCCCCTGAGAAATGTTCCCCAAAAGAAAATAAAAACACAATAGAATCATAGAATGGTTTGGGTTGTACCTTTAAAGGTCATCTAGTCCAACCTCCCCCTGCAGTGAGCAGGAGGAGCTTCAACTAGAGCAGGTTATAACGACCTAGCAACCACCTTCTTAACCTTTTACACTACAGAGAGAATAAATAAATAAATAAAATCAAAGAAATGTCCATCGTAAGCTGGCCACACACAGAGAATTCTCTGGTAATCCTTGAATAACTGAAACAATGCAAGATCTCCAGCTGCTCTTCCACCTCTAGGACCAGCTTTAGTAGAACCGTACATACTTCTGTCTCCAAGGCTCAAAATGGTAATTTTTTTCCCATCTCAAGAGCAGTTATGGGGAGTAAGTTACAAGACGGACGAGGCTGGAATCCAGATTTATGGTCTCGAACAACTTCCTTGCAAATTACATGCCTAGTTTCCCAGCAATAAATTGAAAAAAATGCCCACAGGCTGCAGGCCATCCTTCTTCTGAGGATTGCTTTCAGAGGTTCCCAAAGCTTGGCACTTTGCAGTATTGTTTTTTAACTACAGAGGTTGGGATTCCCTTCCCTCAGATCTTACCTTACTGTCTAAATAGGCATACACCAGCTTGACATTACCATAGAGGAAGACACTCTGGGTAATGCCACCGTAAAAGGGAGTAGCAATCAGAACAGCTTCTGGAACCAGGAAAACAACATGGGTTATCAACAGGTCAAGGTCCTTCTCTCTCTTCTAATATACTGCAGATAAACATGAAAACTTAACAGCTGTGCCCTTTGGAAACACTGTTATGTTACTGCCTTTTCCTCCACTTTATTTTTACATTAATTCTTTCATCCCCTGCAAGAACCCAGGTAAACATGAGTATAGTCCCCATTTAGTCTAACAAGCTAAAACGAGGCACCACAAAAACAGGGTGAGATGCCAAGTGTGAGCATATGACATCTGCAGACCGTAGGGATGATGAATTTCACAGGATCATCTTGCAGGAAACAAAAACTTTGCAGTAGGCCAATGCCAATTCCACGACTTCACTTCTGTTAAACAGTGTTTCAATGGAGTAACACATCATTTCCCAGCAAAAACAGACAGTAAAAACATCCCCCAACCATCCACTTACCCCCTGGATCACAAAGGACAGTGGCTAACGCAGAAAATAAAGAGCCACAGCCATTTAAAACAATCACCTACAGAAGAAAGAGAGAGGCTAGTCATAAACCTGTCCACAGAAAGACAATAATGTAAAATAGTCATTTCTGGCCATATAGGTGAAATATATTTTCTCCCCAGTTCTCTAGCATGGATGCTCTCAGAATTTTCCTACTGAAATCCTACTTCCACCAGAAATAACTTTAATCCCACTCTTTGCTTCAGAGACACTTTGTCCTGGTGCCATTCTTGACTCTAATAAGCAATTTTTAAAAAAAAGTAGGCTTTAAGTAGGGAAAAAACCTGGGGAGTGGTGCTGAACTGCTAGAAAAGCAAACTGCTTTTCATTGGCTAATAGGTGTCATCATCTTTTTGTGGTTAAGAGCAGCTCCCACCTCCTGCCTAATTTGTGGAAACTACAGGAGCAGGTTCGACTCCTGCTTCTAGAAGACTGATGCTCACAGGTCCCAAGGATCAGGCAGAACCTGCTGCCCTGGGGAAGCAGCAAAGTGATCAGTGATAACTTCAGGGCTTCTGCTGAATTGTTGGAGCCAGAAAAGCAATGGCTGCACCAGCTCCTGCTGCCATCAGCAGTCAGCAGAAGCCGGCGGCTCTGATCTCCACAGGTGAGACTCTCCCAGGTCAGCAAGTCCTGCAGAGCCTTAGATCTTGATGCCTTCCTTCCAACATTACACCAAAGTTTGAAAAGGTCTGGTTTTACACAAAGCTAAAACTACTCTTGGCTCAATTACAGATTTTTGTCCTGAGGTGTAACAGCAGAATGAGGCAAAATTAAACTTGGTGAAACAATGGGTGCTCTTTGTCAAGGCTGAGGGCTACAGGGACAGTAGGTCCCAGTACTGCATAAGGAGATGAAAACATAAAGCCTTGTTGGGAGCACTGGCGTGAGGAGCTGGCACGCAGAAGTCAAGTGCGATGCAAATATAGAGTAGACCTGAAACCTTCCAGCTGAAACGTCCATCAAAAGCTACTGAAATGGCTACAACTCCATCTCATTTACATGATAAAAGGCTGTCATCTTACAAAATCATTTACTTAAAAAAACCCAAACAAAACACAAAAAACCAGAACATGAAACCGTTTGACAACAAACGGCAATACATTAGAACAGACATCAAAGGAAAGTGGGTTACCCACATTTTCTGCCTTGAGAGGTGCAGGGGCCTTGCAGTAATAGGTCAAAAATTGAGCCACTTCTTCCCGTAAACTGAGAAAGACACAAAAGCAAATACTGATTCAGCTTATTCTCCAAGAGGCTGGCCTTTCCCAGGTCCACATCACAGCAAAACTAAAGCCAGGGCACAGTAAAGTCTGGTGAAAAGAGCTAGAAAACAGGATAGCTCAGGCCTATGCCACAGACATGACTTCTACACACAACAAAGGGGTCACAGATGCCTGTCATGGTACAAACAGTTCTGATGAGCATTAACTGAGGCACAGAAGAGGAAGATTCAAGTCCCCAAGTGTTCACTGTGTTTCAAAGAACTGTTTGGAGTTACCTAATTTGCTAATGTGTGACATTATATATATTATTATATAATGTGTATAAATGTCATATATATAGAGAGAGTGAGAGAGCTTGGTTTTTTTTGAGAGACATGGTTTAGTGGTGACTTGGCAGTGCTGTGTTAACAGTTGGACTCGATGATCTTAAGGTTGGTGCATCTTCTCTGCCATAGAAGGATTTTGAACTGAATTAACTGGTTGGGCTTCTAATTTACAGTTTTACAAAGAAAAAGATGATTATATGACCTAGAAAAGTTTTAACTAGGGAGTGCAGCAGAAGCCACTTGTATTCATCTATTCTGCTTATCAGACAAATAGCCAAAAAGAAGTGTTACAGAAAAGAGAAGACTTACAACATATGTCCCTTCCAGTCAGCGTACTGAAGCAGCGAAGGATCCACCAGATTCATATCAGTCTGTGTCAGCTGGAAGCAACGGGAAGAACAATTAAAAGTGCAGTCACTGGTATTGGAAACATGGAGATAGGCAGGATTTGTGTACAGACACACACCTGGCCTGACACACACGCACACACAAATGCAACTTCAACAGCTGCAAAACTGAATCGAGAAAGCCACTGAGCAGCAAACTAAACATAGCCTGTAAAAGCAAAGATCAGCAAACCCAGCAGCGATATACTTCAGGTTACACGAAGTATGAGCTTCTGCTAAGTTACTGCAGCCAAAACTTCACTGCACAGAGATCTACAAAAAGGGCACAGAACGGGCAAAACACACTATGCCCACAACCAAGATGCCTGCAGGAGACTTGGTCAGTGAATGAAACAACCCAACGAGTCCCCAGAAGTGTACAGCCCAAGCCCTGAGGACAACAGCTTTCAGCTGGAAAGTAAGTCCCAGTTGTGAAAGCTCCGCTCTAGACTATCAGAAAGGGATAGAAAGGATTTTAAATCAGCCAGATACATATTTTCTTTAATAAACTTTCAAAATACTGATTTTTTAATGAATTCTACCTTTCACTTATGTCTCTGTTCCAAGTTACTGCAGCTCCTTCAGATCTAGAATTCTGATAAGCTTTGCTAAGTGTTAAAGCGTAACAGGAGCTTTCAAAAGACAGGGAAAAAAATGAAATTACCTTCCCGGTAATTCTTCCCCAGGGGCACACACTTTGTTCCTGATTAAGAGTTCATTCCAATCTCAAAGATGGATTCACCTGAGCTGTGGAGCCCTTTTTAATGTTTATATTTAGATAAAGTAGGCACACTGCTTTTATCTAAATATTTTCAAGGTTGTAAATATCAGGGTTTCACATAATCCAGTTCTAGGAAGTTGCAAGGGAAAGCGCAGCAGTGACAGGAGCAGAGAGAAGGGGACGTTTTACAGGAACAAAAAGGGAATCAACAGATGTTATGTACAATGCACCTTCCAAATATTTAAAGGCAACCACATCTATGAGTTAATACTAAAAAAGGTGAGGGTGGGGGAACACGACATGTAGGTGACAGTGCAAGGGAGGAATAAAATTCAACATGCAGTGTGAAACTTTCTCACATAAGGACAAACCCACAACATTCTGTACTGGTGTTTTAGTTACTGGTGCCAAGCTCTGCAGTTTAAAGACACTGTTCCTATCCCATGCAGAATTACCACCTGGTATTACAGGATTAAAGTTCCTTTATTCAGCTGTAGATGTTCTTGAAGCCTACGTAGCACAGAACTGTGCCTCCTTAGATCTCTCTCCTAAACTTATCTAGAGAATGCAACATAAAACGTGTCAGCAGACATGGTCAAAACTGACTGTGCAGTAATAAAAGAATAGTACCCTTAACGTAAGGCATTGAGGAAACCAGCTGGGCCAACTGAAAGGAAGACCAGCTGAGATCTCACACAACAATTAATCTCTAATTTAAGGGTTACACGTTGAAGACAGAAACTTGATATATTATTCAGTGGAAACAGTAAGTCTTTGTTGTCCCAAATAGCAACAAGTGCTTTGCCTACAATCCCAGCTGGTGCTGCCTTCAGCAAATCCGTACTTTAACTCCAGGCTGCAATGACCGAGAAGTTGGCAACAGCATCTTTGTTCAGCTTGTTGCCACAAGCGTGATGGCTCGTCTCAGTATCGCCAACAATGTCTTAACTCATTTTCATAATCAGGCTAATTAAGATGCAGCTGACTACCGTCTCCTCTGCACTACGGACTGCAGGCTTGGTGTTAGTTTTAAAGGGAAAGGACAGCAAAGGAAGGAAGGGAGGGACCACTATGCAGCCTAGAAGGCACCTTTTTCGTGCAGGCAGCAGCTCTGCCTTACCTGTTCTTTTAGCTGGAAGGTGGAGCGGTGGGGTAGCATCCCCCCGAGGCAGTGGAAGTGGCAGGCAGAAATAAAATAAGGAACATTTTGAGGGTGGGAATTGGTGGAACAGGAACAACCATGAACTTCAAACCGCAGAGGCTGACTGTCCAACCCTGAGCCACTTTCCCTCCCCACAGACAACATCACCTGCCCGCCTCGCAGGCTGTACCTGGACACTGCTTTGAATGGAAATCAAGAAACATTCCTCTACAGCACCAATCTACTGTTTTCTTTTTGATTATTTTATCTTTTTTGGAGTTTTCATGCCTCTCCCTGGTGCCACTGAACAAAGTGAGCAGGTAGCAGCTGAGTCAGTCTGACTTGGAGAGATTTCAGAGTTGCCACCATTGGCTACTGCCACCCTGGTACATCTTGGATAAGTTCAGAACTAAGTGTCCAAATTGTGTGACTTTATAACAGACAGATGGAAAGATCCATGACATTAAATAGAGTTCAAAACTGATTTCAACACCTCTGTATTAAATCGGCTACTGTCATCAGGAGAAAATAAAACACAGCTTATTTTCATTTAGTTTTCTGAGTCAAGTCCATCCCCAAAGGGGATCATGAAGAGGGACAGCAAAACACCCTTCTTCCTATGCTCCTGAAAAAATAATATCAATAAATGGACAAATAGCCGGATTCAAAAGCGACTTCCAACAAGTAAAACATTCACAACAAAAACCTTTACCAGAGAAACCCAAGCAAACAGCAGTAACAAGCACTGAGAAGGAACTACACAGCAAATTTACCATTTCTTTTTGGAACAGGACTTACCCGCTTAGACATCAGGTCAAAGCAGAGTTTATTCTCACTGGTGCCAAAGTTAATTATACCCTACAAAAAAAGAAATAGTGTTTATAAATTTAAATAAATAAATAAATAAAAGATGCGCCATCACCTTAGCTCCTTAGCTAACTCTTCACTAAAGTGCCTCCAAAAAGCCTGCCAAGGAAAGGTCAAAACACAGGTCACAGGAACTTCACCTTCTATGACTTGAGACATGTATGTAGGGGATTTGCTTACATACATATCACAGGCCCTCAGCTTCTCAGTCAATAAACTGTAAATAAGGATGTCCTAACAGTTTATACTTTTTTACAATGTTTACCTTCCTTTCAAATTCATTCACTGATGTGTATCTAACTACAATAATACTAAAATATTTCTGTTTCAAGTGATTCAGTGTCTGAATGTGGGATTGACTTAAAGGTCATCCACCAGTAAATTACGATTTATATTTACCATACTTGTAATAATTTGCCATGAAGTATCAACACTTGGCCTTTGTGCCACAAGGGGGGTATGATGAGCTACTTAGAGCTGAGCAGCCGAGCGCACACAGGCAGGAAGAATGCTGTTAGTTAAAAGTAATTTTTAAGAAAAGAAGTCTGCTTAGTTGCTGTACCTCCTGCACCCATCACTCATAAGAATCAGGTATAATCAGAGATTGTCTTCAGTGGGCAGCAGAGGTGATGAGGTGAAAGGAGGAAGAGGAGTGCCGATTGTTCCTGCAGATTTCTTACATCTTTCAGGGTCTGCTACTGCAATTATTTCCCCGACAGGGAAATCAGAGCGTGCAAACCTCAGCTGAACGTAGCGTTCACCTTTGATATATAACCTGCAAAGCTACTTTTTATTTCTCTTCCTCAAACAGCTTGACCCACCAAGTTTCAGTGAGATCAAAAAACCCCCACCCATTTAGCATATCTGTCAGCAAACCTCTAAGAAAGCTTTTTTGTCCTAGCAAGAAAGCCAGGAAAACACTCCGAGGTTCTCACTCACATTGGGGTTCTTGTCTTCGTCATACTTGTCAGCGTGATAAGCTTCGTACCCTTCCTCGGTGGAGCCACGGAAAACAGTGGCAAAGTTGCCGCGAGCAGAGAGGTAGGGGCTTCTCTGGAAGTTGCGGGGGTTGCAGAAGCCGTGCACATCAACCCTCCTCTCAGCAAGCGGCCGAGCCCTCACCTCTTGCAGATTGCCCCCCCCCCCCCTCCTCCTCCTCCTCCTCTTCCCATTCCCGTAATTTCAGACAGTGCCTGGTTGAAGTCCAAGCCCCAAGGCATCGCAGCTGAGGAGAAGGAGCCGCTGTGGCTCTGCTTCAGGATGCTAAGCATCTGCGCAAAGACGTTGAACATGCGGAACTCGTGCTCCCGTTCCAGTTCAAACCGGCGCTGCTCCAGTTGCATCCGGCGCTCCTCCACGTCCAAATCTCGCTGAAATCGGCGTTCTTCCATCTGCAAAAAGCGCTCTTCCATGGCCCGCTGGGATGTCAGGGTCTTCAGCAGGAGATCATCAAGAGGGTCCTTCACACGCTGGCCTTTCCGCTTTTTTCTCAGCCGATGCAAGGCAGAGAAGCCAGGCCGGGGAACCACGTTCTGGATCCGCGATGAGTTTGCCATACTAGGTTCGCTGAAACCTGTGAAGACATAAAAGCAAGGAGGACAAATTAAATGCACGGCAAGAAAAGCCATGTGGACATGCTTTGCTGCTTTCCTCTGCCCTTCAGAGGAAACATCCTTTGGTCCACTATGGGGTTTTACAGGAAAACCACAATAAAACCTGTCAGTACATCTTGAAGTTTGGGAGTTTTCTGGAAATTTGGTTTTAACTTCACACACTGGGCATCCTGTTATGTGGCCAGATCCAGCCCCAGCCTTTAAATTAACCTGAACCACACAACCACCATGGCAAAGAGGACACAGCATTTCTTACTGACCTCAGACATTAACCTCAGACCAGCTATCCTCTCCCTTCTTCCCCATCATGCCATGCTCTTCCAGCAGCCTGTCCCAGCCTGGTCTGTAATCCCCAGGATTTTTCCAGCCTGAACCTTTCTTTCCTGGTAGCCAAGTGCTGGCCACCTGCACTTTCAGGGCAGGAGTCTCATCTCCTGTACACAGCTATGTTGTTTCTGCCAGTGACTTGCAAAAACATCTTCTTTACGTCCTAAGGAACAGCTTAGAAAGCCAGGCAATGATTATTCCCAAGTATTCTTTGTTGCCGAGTGTCCTAAAAGATTTGATATGGAAAACATTTTAAAAGAACGCAAGGGAAGTTTCACCTGCAGGTTTACAGTGTACTCATGGCAGAAGAGGGTCTCCTGATACAATTCAGCATGAGGACCGCAGACAGCCCTGGTGATGTCCAAATGATACCAAAATGCATGCAATTTTTCTTGTTTTGGTTTTTTTTTTTAGTAAGTACTGCCAGCATTACGTGCAGCAATCTAGCAGCAATGCCTAGCCTGGCTTACAGCAGACGTGCCAGCCCTTTGAATTTCATCTGCAATATTTAGCCTAGCGTGGCAATTTTAGATTTTATTTACCTGCAGCAAGACTCATTTCAGGAATGGCCAGAAGACCATGAATGCAGATATCAGCCTTCTACTTGAAAGCTTTTTGGGACATGGAAAAATAAGCATCCAAACGTCAGTGTTAAAACCAGGTGTCTATCTCTGCACCAGAAAAAAAAAAAATTTCTCTTTCTGGGAAACCAGGCAGAAACCTTATGCTGGAATGTAAAAGGCTATCCCTACCTGAAGGTGAAACACTGGTTTCAATGGGAATCTCCACCCTGGAGATGGGAGAGTCGTTCTGGGCCCTCTCCAAGAAGGCTCTCTCCATCTCATGTTCTTCAGGGGAGCCCTGCTGGTAAGACATGGATGGTGGGGGCTCTGGGGTCAAGCTGTGCTCATCAGAGTTCACCTCCTCACATTTGATTTCCATCAGTTCAGGGTGCTGGGAGGGTCCAAAGGGCAGGGCCGAGGAGGCGAACTGGTGATGGTAGCTCTCCACCATGGTGCCCTGCAGCACCTGCTGAGCCATCATGGTGCCGTTCAGCGAGCCGTAGGCCAGGGCTGGTGGCCGGCTGGTCAGCACCCGGTCCATCACCTCGTAGAACTTCCACGTCCGACCACCCCGCGGGGCCTTGCTGTTGTCCTTGATCCGCCGATACTCCAGCTTCATCTTCTTGATCTTCTCCCGGCACTGGTCGCCCGTCCGGTGGATGCCCTTCTCCCGCAGCACCTCGGCAATGCGGTTGAAAACGTGCTGGTTCCGCAAGCAGCTCTCCAGCTCCAGCTGCACCGACTCGTCGGCCCACAGCTGCAGCAGCTCCACCACCTCGGGGTCCGACCAGTTACTCCCGCGCTCGTACTTCTTCCCCCGAAAATCCATCGCTCCGGAGGCCCGCCCGCGGGGTACGGGGGCGGCCCGGGGCCGGTTACCGGCGGGACGGGGGTTCGCCCGCCGCGCTGCCCAGCCCCGTCGAGGGGGACCGGGGGAGCCGGGGAGGGGGAGTCGGCGGCGGTGGCCCCCCGGGGGCGCCCGGGGCGGGCTGCGCCGGGGGCCCCG